>JAJKFI010000020.1:11643554-11658909 GCA_029204185.1 Lerista edwardsae | reverse complement strand
TTATTATTATTATTATTATTATTATTATTATTATTATTATTATTATTGAGATGCTGGAGGTGACAGAAGGTGGTCTTTTTTTTCCTGAGATCTTTCAGAACCCTTGTCAGGGTCTTACAGACTGCCTGTGGTCCACAGGTCTAAGGATATGGGTCCCATTGTACATTGATTCTTGGGGAAAAGGAAAAAAAAAAAGCAAGGCATGGAAAGTGTATTTTCCGAAGTGTCAGGCGGCACTGCTTTGGGTGTGACGTAACGTTTAAAAAGTACTGCTGTGTAAGGGAGATTATGCATCTCCTGTAGAAAGAGTCAATTTTGTCCACCGCACTGGTGTGTTACTTTGCTACATGAAACTGAGCATGCAAGATGAGTGAGATCCGAGTAGTCCTGCTTGCTTCAAGCAGGCTGAGTGGAGCATGCTGGCACACCCAGCATGCTCTGCTCTTCCTGCTTATTTCAAACCATGTGGAGCAGGACTGGCCTTCAGGCTCCCCATTAGGGCTAAAATCCTATAGATCCTGGAACCTATAGAGAGGCAGGTTTTTCACAAGGATTCCAGGCAGAGACGAACCGAGCGCCGAGTGCACCCATGGCAGGGCGACGAAACCGCGCCCCCAGCACGTCGCCCCGCCCCCGTGCGTCGCCTCACCACACCTTCCTGCACCCGGAATAGCTCCATTTTGGAGCGAAACGGACACCAGGGAGGCGGGAGGGCCAAACAGTGCGGGTTAGCGCACGGGTTACTCCGCACATTGGCGCCCCACCGCCCCGCCACTGCCAGCGCCCATGGCCCGCGCCACCCCAGGCTACACCCACGCTCCGCCTCTGATTCCAGGCCCCCTTGGCTGGTTTCTGCACCTCCTTGGGGGAGCCATGGGTCACAATTTGGGAACCCCTGCATGCATGCATGCTTGGAAGTAAGTCTCATTTTTTTTCAATGAAGTTTATTTTCAGGCAAGCATGCTTGGTACTGCAGCCTGAGCCCAATCCTTTCTAACTTTCCAGTACTGATGTAGCCATGCCAGTGTGCAAGTACAGCCTGCAGTGTGGGTGCAGTCAGAGAGACCCCTTCAATTTGTTACCTTACTTTGAGGATGCATTACAGCTACACTAGTGCTGGAATAGAATTGGACCTTAAGAGTTGAATAGAATAATAGAGTTGGATAGAACTGGACTCTGACTACAATCCTACATCTACTTCCCAAGTCTCTCTCTTTTTTTTTTTTCTTCAGTTAAGTTTATTCTCAGGTAAGCATGTTTGGTATTGCAGCCTAAGACTGCAGTCCTACATCCGCTTCCCACTGAACACAATCAGACTTACTTCTAAGTAGACCTGCCTAGGATTGTGCTGCAAGACTGCAAGGCAGCTAACAGCATTTTCAAACAGACATGTTTAAAATCATACCAAGGCAAACAAATGAATGCAGTAAAGCAGGCTCCATTAGCAGCCAGCCATAAAACAGTGATTCAATCAAACACCGGTGGAAAACGAGCCAACTCAAAAGCGTCGGCCTCTCGCTTGAACAACAGTTGAAATATCTTTTCCTGGTATCACTTACAGCCATCAGAGGCTGGCCTTTTGCGGCAAAGAGGAAGCCAGGTGGCAGGTCAAAAGGCAGTGAAGAAGCTAGGTCAGGTGAAAGGCGAGCTGCTTGTTAAGAGGGTCAAAAGCAAGTGGATCAACTGGAAGGAAGAGCCAGTGCCACAACCTGGAGTGGGAAAGGGATGTGCGCCAGCAGAGCCGATGCCAGGAGACAGGTAAGAGAGCGGGAGATGGGGTAGGAGGCGGGCTGTCCGGATGCAGGCAAGACGGGTGGTTTGCAGTGTGGGAGCGTGGTCCAGCTGGGCAGGAAAGAACTGACTTCACAGGCAGAGCTGACTGGGCTGCTCCCGAGCTGGAGGGGGGGTATATGTAGGGTGACCAGATACAAATGCCTGTAATTTTCACCATCATATACTGTAGAAGAGGGCATTTGGGCAGGTGCAGCTTTTGAAACCCTTCCATGTTGAGCTGCACCTGCCCAAATGCCCTGTGCAGTGGTTAAAGGTATAGGCACTCTCTCCCCATTTGTATCTGATCACCCTCAGTATACCTGTCGAGCCAGTCCCCACCAGGACGCCCTTGAACGAAATAGCACCCCCACCCAGCCCCAATGGATTGTGTCTGTTAAAAAAAAAACAGCATAGTGTCTTTGGACATGTGCCTCTGTGGGGGTTTTAGTCTAAAATTTGTGATGACCTTTCTGCCCTATGTTTTTTCATCTCTCTATCAATTCCACCCATCTCTTCGTTGCTGGGGTCCCTGGTTCCTCCTCTCTAGGGCACCCTGGGTAGATCAGTGATTCTTCTTCTTCAATGGCAAACTGAATTATGTCTCTCCCCGCCCCGTCCCCTCTTTCATAATAAGTTAGGGCTTTTCTTTTGCTATGCTCTGGGCATAGTTGCACTTGAACATTTTGCTGGTTTTGATCTGGGTTTTGTGGTCATGGTTCCCCCCTCCCGACCCCCCCCCCAAAGACTCTGGAGAAATGTAGTTTGGGGAGCACGGTGAAAATAGGTCATTAGGGATCCCTTTGGCTCGAAAGCTCCCTGCAGAGAGACAGTGAGCATTGCAAACATTCACGCCTGAAGCATCGATGCCCACTTTTGATTTCTTTACCTCCGTAGGACTCCACACATCTCCACCCTCCCTTTACTGCTAGCTATTTTCCACACTGAATGTGGGGCTTGGAAACAGACACAGAAAAAAAAAACTGGCCAGTGTAGCTAAATGTCTGGAGAAAGATTAGTTTTTGCAACAGCAAGCCAACAACAAAGCCAAGTCTGTTCTGTCTCAGGGGCTAATCCCGGCATGATCCTATTACGGCAAGGTCAGGTGGGGTTGGGATCACTTTTTTAGATTGCTGGACTTCATTCACTTGATTCCCCCATTGCCAATTAATTAATGTGTACATTTGGCAATTCCCACCCACCCCCATCTACAAGAAAGGTTGGGGGCTCTCCCGGCAAGCAGCTTGCCAGAAAGGGCCCTGACATTAACCCCACGGTGCACAAGAACACCACTCCTTGTGAGATAACAAGCAAGTGGACTTTAGGGGGTCTGGATACATGTGGGAGTCTCAGAGTTGGCAACAGAGGACAATGTGAGATGATTAAACGCTTCAGACAAAGGGGCTCTAAGTCAGCCAATGAACAAGTCATGCTTGAGTCTCACTCTGGTGGACAGTCAGCTACTGGCAAATAGTAAAAATAGCCATGAAAGTCATTGGTCATTTGCATCACTAGGAAGGTGACAGATTGGAAGGGACCGCAGAACATGCTGGTCTGAGACGCAAGGTCTGATGATGCTTGGGAGCAAGGCACCGTTGGCTCACCGCTTGGTCCATTCATTTGCAGGCACCAGCCTTTTCATGCGCCAAACAACCTTGCAGAAAGAACGGCACCATGTGCAGTCCTGCTCAAGAGAGCCAAGGATTCTGCATGTCGCAGTCGTTCCTTGCGCACTTGGAATCGCTTGTGCAATCCAATAATCGCATACAGTGTCGCAAAACGTTTTTGCGGCAGCGATAAGTATGCGGAAATTGATGTTGAAAGCGTGTGGATCCATGCATTTGGAGTAACAATGTCATTGATGCTGTAGGTTCAAACAAGGGTTGGTATGTAGTATGTATTAGGATCAGTATCCATAATTAAACAGAGATAAATTGCTGAAGATATGAAATTTGTTAGTGGAGATGGTGCTGGAGTTGGGATTGATTTGTGGGTAGTGGGGTCTGCCTTGATGGTTGTCCAATACCTTATTTTATTTTTTCTGTATCGCCTATATTTCCTCCATTGTTATTGTACTGATTTCGTTTTTGGACTGGTCTGTGACCGCAATCAAATCTTTGCTGTTATTATTATAATCACTTGTGCAGTTGTATACAGTTGCTTCTGTGCTAAGTGCACAGGTTGCCAAACAGCAAGTAACATGGGTGGCAGAATTCACTTTTGCACTAGTGACTACCTGCAAAGTAGCATGTCCGTTTGTCTTTATTTTTATTCCCAGTCTCTTTTATGTTGTGCAGTTCTGTATGATCTTCCGGTAAATAAAATCTGTAGCATCCCTAGGTTGTTTTTTAATGGGGCAACATATAGCTAAATTTGTTGACTGCTGTCTTGCTATAATTTGCATGGTACCTTTGTATAGGCAAAGGCCCAATCCTGTCCAACTGTCCAGGACCAATACAGCCCCATAATAAGTGACCAAACTTATCATGTTGTTGAGGGGGGCCCTTGAGGGGGGCTCTGTGACTGCCCCACCCAACGCAGGATGCAGTGCACACTGTATTGGCAAGCTGCATCAGTGCTGAGAGGTTGGACAGGATTGGGCTAAAAATGTCTTCAGGATCCACTCCAGGAAAAACAACAACACCTTTTGGCCTTCTATTGTGAACTTTTCATTTAGAACAATTACATTACAGTCCAGTGATCCGGATATTTTTATACCATAAGCATCAAGTTTTTATCTATCTTTATCTTATTTTTGGATTCATATACCGCCTTTCTTAGGTCACCAGGTTTCTCTAATGACTATAACTCAAGGCGGTTTACATAGGCAGACTTTATTCAGAAACCCGAAGGTTTTTACAATTTTTACAGAAATGTTCTATCTTTCAAGAACTACACACATACAGATGGATCTTTCTGGATTTAGTCCTTCTTTCTGGCCACCCGTTTGTCTTCTTGCTGGCTGATAAGCGGCTTCCCTGCTCCCACCAGAGAAGCAGCTGAACTTTGGCACAACTCCCCCTCACACAAGGCAGCCGAAGCTCAGCTGTTAATCAGCCGCAGTTAACGAGGTCTGCTGCTCACAGAGACTTCTGGCTGTCCCGAACTGGCGACCTTCAGATCTTCAGCTCTTATCTTCAGGCAAACGGAGGCATTAACCCTCTCGACTAAATCTTCTGTCAAGTTTGACAATAGTCTTGCCTAAGCATGGAAAGGATACATTTCTGGATTACACTTTTTTGGGAGTTTTTGTTTTGCCAGAATGAGAGGATGCTGGTTTCAGAAATTGAGAGCACAATCCTAACCTGGAGTTAGGCTGGCACAGTTAGGCCAGCAAAATGTGGCCTGCACAAAGGCCACCATAAATCACGTTTGGAGTCAGGCAGGATGGCGTATGTCTGTGTGCTCGCCTCTCTGACTCTGAGAGTGGTCCAAATATAATTGTCTTGTAGCACTCATTTTCAAGAAAGCCTTGTCAAGTCTGGCTATTACTGACATCTAGGGTTTGGAGCACAATCCTAACCTGGAGTTAGGCCAGCACAGTTAGGCCAGCAAAGTTTGGCCAGCACAAGGGCCACCATAAAGCGCGTTTGGACCACTCTTGGAATCAGGAAGGATGGGGCACGTCTGTGCGCTGGCCTCGCTGAGAGAGTGGTCGAAACATACTTCATGGCATCCCTTGTGCCAGCCAAACTTTGCTGGTCTAACTGTGCCGGCCTAACTCCAGGTTAGGATTGAGCTCTGAAACTATCCTACCATCCTATCCACACTTATCCATAATGGGACTTATATTACTTTTGAGTCAACATGCACAGGATTGGACCGTCAGGCGGCACAGTATCCTTAGAGTAAGCCTCATTGAACTGGTAAAATGTAATGCTCTTTTAGTGTTCTAGATAAGAAAGAATCATTTGAAATGCTTCTATGGGCAACCCCAAACCATGAGAAAATGTCCCTTTTAGTCTGAATTTATTGAGCTGCACAGTGACACTATTTATTTATTTATTTTGGTAGCCCTGTGTGCAATTCTACACTTTAAAATGAGTCCGCTAGGCTGCCATGACCCAGACATTAGCTCCCTAGTGGTGGTGAATTATAGAATCATGGAAGGAGCCCACAAGGTCATCTAGTCCAACCCCCTGCTTGTAATGGCCTCTGTGCAGGCCTCTGTAGTTCCCTGCACACACGCCCCACAATGCTCCCACTGTGGTATTGCAATGACATTAACATTGCCAAACCAGTCACAAGTTCCCATGTGTGAGATCTTGGACGAATACTGCCATTGGCCCACTCCCCCTCTGCTCAATAATCTGAGAGCAGTTTCAGCTATTCACATGCGTACTAGATATGGGTCATTGGATATTAGGAAGATTTGGAGGCTTGCTTTCTCACCCCAAATGTTTGTTCTTGGTCACCTGATGCATACTAATCAAATTTGCAAATACCACGGGTGTGCGCGAAAATGGATCTCTTTTCAGCTATTGCCATTTCTCCTAAGTTCTTGCCAATGAAGGGCTCAAAATCTAAGGGTTCAATCCAATGGTGTCATCTACTCACCAGTAGACGGTACGCTGGGCGGGACTTAGAGTGATCGACAGCCCGTCGACTCACTTCCGCTTTCTTCGCGCTCCCCGCGCGGCTTTCCCTCGCCTCGGAGGGCGCGCCTGCTCGCCCAGGCACCCGGCGCGCCCCCCACCCATCCCCCCTGGCGAGCAGGCGCCCCCTCCGAGGCGAGGGAAAGCCGCGCGGGGAGCGCGAAGAAAGCGGAAGTGAGTTGACGGACTGTCGATCACTCTAAGTCCCGCCCAGCGTACCGTCTACTGGTGAGTAGATGACACCACTGGTTCAATCCTAAACAATTTTCCAGCACTGGGGTAAGGGCAATGCAGCTCCGAGATAAGGAAACAAACATTCCCTTACTTTGAGGAGCCTTCCATGACTAGGGTTACCTGATACAAACTGGTATTTGGTTATACCTTGAACCACTGTATAAAAGAGAGAATTTGAGCAGGTGCAGCTCATCATAGAAGAGTTTCAAAAGCTGCACCTGCCCAAATTCTCTCTTCTATACATTGGTTCAAGGTATAGGCACTCTGCCCCAGTTTGTATCTGGAAACCCTATTCAACCACTACTCCACTGCAGAATGCAGACCAGGCCCTATTGGCACAGCTCTGTCAGTGCTGGAAAGTTGGTTAGGATTGCGCCCTAAATGAATAAACACAATGTCACAAGTTTATACAAGAGGAATTAATTCTGAGCATAACCAGCAGATGGCGCTGATGGTATTGCAAGTGTGTGAAAGTGCAGCAGACAAAGACCAGCCTGTCAAGGACAGAACAGAGCTATGATCTGAAATATGTATTATATTACTCCTTCTAACCCAATACTTATCTCTCAGTGTTTGGATTATTATTTTATCAATAAGGGGATGAGTTGAGAAATCATCAAAAGCTGTACCTTCACATCGGAAATGAAATCTTCCCTGGAGTGGTCTCATTTGGGGACATCCTAGTGACATGTTTTTTAATGTTCCATGTATTCTGCAAGCCTATCAGAAGACAGGCAACATATAATTTCTGGCTTTACAAATGCCTGGAAGATGGTTCCTTGAAAGTATTCCCCTAATTCTACTACTGAGAGCACAATCTTAACCGGGAGTTAGGCCAGCACAGTTAGGACAGCAAAGTTTGTAAAATCAAATCAAATCAAATCAAAAACCTTTATTGGCATATAAACCCTAATTACATATAAAATATAAATACAATTAAACATCAAAACACAGAATTCAGACGATTGAAACACGCTTAGAATTGGAGACCACAACATGAAAAATAAACATAGCTAATTGGCTAATTATGAAAGAATCAGTTGAAGCTAGAAGATACTTCAAATATTCATGACCCACAAATGAGGGATTTAATTGCTGAAGAGGAGCTACAAATTTCTCTCTAGCCTCAATGTGGATGGGGCAATGAAAAAGAAGATGCTCAGTTGATTCAACTACACCCATGGGGCACGGGCAAAATCTGTCTTGGGGGGGAATACCACTAAACCTACCCCATAGAACTGCAGATGGAATAGCGTTGCAACGAGCCAAGATGAAAGCTCTTCTGATTTTAGGGCACTCCAAAATATATAAATAAACAGGCGTTTTCCCTACAATGAATGGTAATTGATAGTGTAATGGGGAGCAAGTTCTCTTGGCTGCACTTAAGATGTTCATAGCATGAATATCAAGGGCCACTGTAAAGAGCGTTGGGACCACTCTCGGAGTCAAGGAGGATGGTGCACGTCTGTGTGCTGGTCTCTGACTGAGAGTGGTCCAAACATACTTAACGGTGTCCCGTGTACCGGCCAAACTTTGCTAGCCTAATTTATGCTGGCCTAACTATAGGTTAGGATTTTGCTCTGACAGTGCAATCCTAAAGATCGCGCAGTGTCGGCGCAACGGGGTTATGCCAACGCTGCGTGCTTAGCGCTGACGCGGGGGTGCCAATCAGCACCCCCATGTCAGCACTAAGGCAACCGGTGGCAGCACTGGTCCTGTTGTTCCTGTGCAGCGCCTCCCTTACGTCGGCCGAAGCTGGCCGGCGCGAGCGAGGGCGCCATGATGGGGCGGCATGGGGATTGGTGGGAGGGAGGGAGAATGTGGATGGGACTTGGGCGGGATGTGGGCAAGCTCGGGAGGTGGCCATATGGCCATGTTCTAAGCCCATCTGCAAGGCCCCGATTCAGGCCGCACACTCTCCTCGGATCTGTGCCCGCTCTTTAGCAGGTGCAGATCCGAGGAGCGCATAGGGGAGGCTAGAGCCTCCCCTACGGTAAGGGAGCATATACTCTCTTGCCGTGGGAGGCTCCAGCCTCCCCCCACCCAGCGTTGGATATGGTGCTGGCCAGCCAAGGTTTGGATTGCGCCCTGACGGCCAGGACTGGCCTTAAGCCGATGTGGCCAATGTGGCCTAACCTAATCCTAACCTCCACTGGGGGGGAGTGAACAGAGCAGACACCTAATTCACCACCTGAGCTAATTGTAATTGCGGCGACTCAATCACCCTCCTGATTGGGATGCCACCACTAACTTTCTACATATGAAAAAAGGTATATGAGGAGCACTCGGTCACATGACTTTCCCTCCTCCATGGTGTTCTGCCACATAACTATGAGATATTGTGGCAATTGTCTATCAAGAGGGCCAATCTCAACATGTTCCAGAGAAATGCAAGGACTTGTGCTGACTCATCCAGCTCTCTGGAGCCAATCACTTATCTGCTTGATGGCTTGAAGGTGCAAAATCATTATGAGATTAGACCAGGCGTGTCCATTTAGCATCTGGCTGGCAATAAGAAAGAGAATTGTGATGGTCTCTGAGGCAATTAAAATCATGAGGAAAAGATAAGAGGAGTTTGAGAAACAGTCAGACATGTAGTGGAAGGTTTGTGTTTTCCCATTTTTAGCTTACCCCATGCTGAACAAAAACGTGGAAGAACATATTAATGGAACAGGAGCTGCTGAGACACAAAACTGTTCCATAAAGATGAGGGGTATGCTAATATTCTCATAACCAAAAGTGTGTATTCACAGGGGCTGGTATCACACACACACATCCCCCTCAAAATAAATGCTGCCTCTCTTTTACATCTTTTTGTTCATGTTCTCAGTCTAATATGCTGCTCCCTGCTAATACCAAACACTGTGTTAACACAAAACAAGAGTCAGTTAGGCAGTCAGTGAGAACTGCTATTTTGCAGCTCGCTCCAAGAAAAATGGCCCCCTCCATTAATCCTCACTTGCTGAAGAATGGAATGCAAAAGTGATTAATCACTTCCACATTCCATTTTTCAGCAAGCCAGGGCAAAGTGAGGCGGTCACTTTTCTTAAAGTGAGGTGCAAAATAAGAACATAAGAAGAGCCCTGCTGGATCAGGCCAAAGGCCCATCTAGTCCAGCTTCCTGTATCTCACAGTGGCCCAGCAGGTGCCTCATGGAGCGCACAAGACAACAAGATGCTTGCAGTTCAAGCAACAGCACAGCAGTTCTAATAGTCTGACTCCCTGGAAAAGCAGTTTTTAGAACAGAGATTATAAAGGGACATGTTTTTCCCTTTCTCCAGGAACCAGCTGGGTCCTTATCTGCAGTGGCCATCAATGCTGGATCTAATCCGTAGATCAAAACTCAGGGTGCAATCCTAGCCTGGAGTTAGGCTGGCACAGTTAGGCCAGCAAAGTTGGGCCAGCACAAGGGCCACCGTAAAGCACTTTTGGACCACTCTCAGAGTAAAAGAGGATGGAGCATGTCTGTGTACTGGCCTCTTTGTCTCCGAGAGTGGTCCCAACATACTTTAAGGTATCCCTTGTGCCAGCCTAACTTTGCTGGCCTAACTTTGCTGGCCTAACTCCAGGTTAGGATTGAGCCCTCATTCTCACAAGGGTCTGTGCGATAGGTTACTCTGCTTACTCAAACCTATCATTGCCACATCATGCACACTATACATTAACAAATGATTTTACGGTGTCCCTTGTGCGGGTCAAACTTTGCTGGCCTAACTATGCCGGCCTAACTCCAGGTTAGGATTGTGCTTTCAGTGAATAAACAAGTTGGCCGTGTACTTAGATGGGGGGAAAAATATGTTCACTTTAAAGAACAGCAAAGGCCTTACGAAGTGGCCTTTTTCCCCATTAGAAGACAATAAAGCTTACCCACTCTCTGCGACCTTTGCTTCTAAATTGCCTCTATAAGTGAGTAATTGTGAGCACTTGGATCTCATTCCGGTGTTAGAATTTCCAAAAGCATGTGAACATGTATAATTTGTAGGTACTGCTGAAAGAACTTTTCCCTCCTCAGAATTCAGTCCTCTGCGTGTGTTCTCTCTCTGCGTGTGTGCAACCATAATGGTGTGTATAATCCCTTATATATACATATGCATCCAAAATGTGTGTATGGAGATAGGATGGCAGGTCTTCCAAAGCAAAAACTACAGTTTTCAGAAATAAGAAGCTACTGAACAGGAGAAAGAGATTACTGGAGTCCTGAGAAAACAACAGCAGAATGAGAGGAGGTGGAGAAATGAGTAGATTACAGAAATTAATCCTAATTTTCCTCCTCCACTTGTTTGTGCATCTCATCCATATGGTCTCCTTTTTGTGTGTTTGCTGTTGCCATACTTAAGTTATTACCAGAAACTAGATTTTTATGGTTCCTGAAAAGTTGTTGGGCTTTTATTCACAACAGGGTTCCCCTACTCAACCCCCACTGAAACATGTTGGGGCTGCCGCATAGATGTCTGGGAAGGCTTAATGAGCTTGGGCTTCAGGTGGAGACATTTCTACAAGGGGAAGGGGCGATTCAGGCCTGAGAGAGGGCGGGAACAGTGGAGGAGGCCTCTTTCTATCCTAACACCCATTGGCTCTGAAAGCCCTGCACGGGGCTCTTCAAAGTTGCGCCAACAATGTAGCTGGTACAGTTCCAAGTATCCCTATTGAATAGGCTGGGATTTGACATGGGGTCAAAGGACAAATATTCCCTTACCCCAAGGAGATCTCTAGCCTGCGTCCCCACTGCCCCAGCGCTAAATAGGATTGGGCTGCCTGAGAATTCTGGGAGTTTGCCTTCAAAAGCAATAGTCACCCATACTACAGTACTACAAAGTCTGTTCTCTGGGCTTTGTGTGGATAGTTTGGCTGTAATTGGCTTATGGTTTGGTTTTGGACAGTTGGGTTTGCATTGTAGAATTGCCTTTCCTGATTGAACTATCAATCGGAGCTATCTGTGTTGTATCGTTTCTAGTGGCTTGTGTACAGTGGCGTTTCTACAGGGAGGGCAAAGCTCTAAGTTTTGCAAGAAGCCTTACCTTGCAGTGGAAATCACTCCTCTCCTGCACCATTTTAGCCAATCCTCACAGGGAACACAGGATCTTGGCGTTGCTTACTGGCTACAGCAGCAAGGGAGAGGAGGGATGTACATGACAGGGTAAGGCTTCTTGCAACACTTAGAGCTTTGCCATCCCTATAGAAACACCTCTGCTTGTGTATGTACTGGGTGGCCACAAACTCCTCATGCAGGCTAAAATGGCTTCAATCCTCACAATCTTATACATAGGGACTTTGTGGCCAACCTATATGTGTGTCTTTTAATCCTACCACTCCATTGTATTTTGTATTCATACATCATGGCAACAGAATCTATGGAGTTGGTTTTAAATATTTCGTTCTAAGCTACCTGGAGTGCTAGTTTGCAGAATAGAAGCATATGAATTTTCAAAATAAAAATCCAGAAATGTAGAGGCTCCCCCCCCCACCCCCGCTGCAAAAAAAGGGCATGTTTGGGACATACTCAGTCTGCAAAAAAAAAAAAAAAAAAGGCTATAGTCAAGTCAATGGACCTGTTTTGCTGCATGAATGGTCTGTGGATCCTGAAAAGGGTACCTTGGCTGCCCTGCAATGCAGAAGGGTTCCACAGCACATGCAATGGTTCCACCTAAGGCAAACTGCAATGGAGAGTATGTCAGCGAGTTGAAAGCCCTTGCATGAAATTGACATCTTTAAGTGTCGAAGTGTTGCAAGAACTCTTGAGGGGTCGGAACAGCCTGCTTTGGGCTATCTTCCGACCTCCTCGGTGGCCCCTTGCTTCATCACCCGGTCGTCAGCATCCCAACAAGCTCCTCTGGAGGCCATCTGCTCTTTCCTCGCGCTTTTCTGCTTGGCAGGCGAGAAGCACTTCCATCTGACAGCCCCATGCTTTATGTGAATAAAGACCTTTTGGGTCTGCTGCTTGCTAAAGTAGATTTACCTTCAATCACCATTTATTAAATCTCCATCCATTAGAAACCATCGCTTGCAGGCGCTGTGTGCATTAAGCCTGATTATAGAGGAGCTGGCGAGAGAGGGGAGGAAATAGCCCTGTGCCAGGCCATTTCTCTGCTTTCCCAACTTGTCTCCGCCTGGGTCACTCTGCTTTCTAACAAGAGCGCACTTCGGTCTGAGAGAGGCATGTCCTTCGGCTGTGATTGTGTCAATACACCTGTTAATCTTTCCTCTGGCGCGCCTTGGTTGACCCTTGGCTTCCGTGGACTGTAGCTCGGAAGATGCCTGCATGACGTTTGGTCTTGGTTTGCTGGTTGGGGGCTAGGCTGCTCATGGAGGGGAAGGGGCCAGGAACGAAAAAGGGGCGAGGAGGGAAGCTGAGCGGCTCTCTCCGGAGGATGAGCGGCTCCTTCAAACGGACTTCTCTGAAGGGCTCAGGATCCGGATCGCAGAAGGTAAGCTTGCCGTTTTCAGAGGGCTCCAAGGGAGCAGAGATTGCCAACAAATGGATGGGCTTTGGCAAGCTGGTGCATGGATTCTCGGTAACAGACACAAGAGCAGACAATAGCATTGCGGTGATTATTGCTCTCATTGTTAGGATTTGGGCCTGTATGGCAGATTTTGAACGACAACAAGATGGAGTTAGTGGCTGTTCTTTTGGGAGCACCTATATGAGTACAAATCTCAGGGGATCAGCTGAGCTCCCAACCCCTAGTCCAGAGCCTGACCTGTGCTCAAGTGCATGCTGTCCTCCATTGGAAATTTGGTTTCATACATTTAAAGCAATGATTTTCAACATGGGCGTGCTGCGAATCGTCTGCAGGTGTGCTGCAGGAGTCTGGGGGAGGGCATGTATTAGTAGGGCCATTGGGTGATGGGAGTGCCCCCAATCAGCAGTGTGGTGTGCTTTGTGAATTGTCAAAGAACTGATGGTGTGCCTTGGAAATTTTTTAGCACCTTCTCAGTGTGCCATGGTTGAAGAAGGTTGAAAACTGACGATTTAAAGCATTAAATGGCCTAGGACTCAAGAGCTTGAAAAACTGCCTTCTCTCAAATGAACCTGCCTCAAACCGAAGCTGTACTTTGGAGGTTCTCCACCAAATACTCCTGAGTTAAAGGTTAGGTGGGTGGACAAGGAGTCCTTTTCAAGAAGGTCTTTTCCAGTGGTGGTACCTGGTTATGGAATAACCCTCCCAGACAGGTCTGGCTGGCACTGTTTTATTGTTTAGGCAATAACTTAGGGTGCAATCCTAACCTAGGCTGGCACAGTTAGGCCAGCAAAGTTTGGCTGGTGCTAGGGCCACCGTAAAGTGTTTTGGACAACTCTCAAAGTCAAGGGGGATTGGCGCGCATCTATGTCTGTCCTCTCTGACTCCGAGAGTGGTCCAAACATGCTTTACGGTGTTCCTTGTGCTGGAAAATTTTTGCTGGCCTAACTGTGCTGGCTTAAATCCAGGTTAGGATTGTGCCCTTAATAATTTTTTTTTTAAAAATTTATTGAGACTTTAAACAGGGGGTTGGTGCTTTCATTAGTTGGCACCACAAGGCTATGGCACCCCAGGGCAGGAACCTTGTGAGTATGTGCAAATTCTCATCACTTTCCCAGAACTGACTTCATGTGACATCATCACACCACGTGATGTCACTAATTTCCCTCCCAGGGCGCTTCAGCACCCCAGTACACCTCTGCTTTCATTGGGCTATTTTCCCTGTTACTTTATTTTCCCGGCATATTGTTGCAAACTGTTTTGAATAGTTTTGACAGAAACGTGAGCATGAAACCTTTTCAATAAAATACAAGTCATTCACCCCATTAGTCCTATAGAACTGTTGGCTTCATTGGAGCCAATGAGGACATCTATCCTCACCCATCCATTTTTGGCCTCCAACCCATATGTGGCTTTTGCCTGCTTCCCTTTAGCTTCCCAAACAGCTCTCTCTCTCTCTCTCTCTCTCTCTCTCTCTCTCTCTCTCTCTCGACTTTGCTGCAGTAGACTAGCCCAGCATCAATCCTATTGGGCCGTTGTATCAGTGAAGGCATTTGACCTGGGTGACAAAGTTCCAAATTCGTACGCAGCCATTGAGTTTACAGCATGTCTGACATCCTCTCCGGACAGAAGTTCCTTTTCCAGGGGGAAAAGTGTCTGTATGGATTTGGGGAGAAGGCTGATTCTCCCACTCCCATTCAACCCCTTCTCTTTCCCAGGGGTTGGTTAGGAAAGAGTGGATGATGGTCATGAAGGTGGTGCTGGGTCTGGATACTGGCTTCCTGGAATCCTAGGCAAGATTCCTCTTGAGATTCCTTTCTCTTGTGGGTTGTGCAGGAAGGAACACTGATGGGAGTGATTCCCAAACTGTGCGCCGTGGCACCCTCAGGCACCAGGACGAACTCACAGGGGCACCGTGGGATGTCCCCAGCAGCCTCTTGTGCCCAGCAGCCTCTGCCAAGTGCCACCATCTTGGTTATCCTGAGATTACATGAGATCGCGTGTGATTCTCATGTGTTCCTGCTTGATTCTTGTGCTATTTTGGGAAAGAGCTGGCTACCGGTACCATGATACTAGAAGAGCACATAGCGTCGGGCACCATGACCCTGTAAGCAGCGATGGGATTCACAAATTGACAAGGGGAATGCTGGGCGGGACGTAGGCGGGACTTCCACTTGAGTGGCAGCCCGTCTGCAGTGTTCCGCAGCTGTCCTGGCCTCGGGGGGGCTCCCGCTCGCCACGGGGTACAGGTTGTCGCGTCTCCCCAAGACTTATGCCCAGGTGGCATTGGAGACAACC
>JAJKFI010000020.1:11608258-11622414 GCA_029204185.1 Lerista edwardsae | reverse complement strand
TGTGTGTGTGTGTGTGTGTGTGTGTGTGTGTGTGTGTGTGTGTGTGTTTCCAATGTGATAGTTTTTAAAAATAAATTGCACTCTACAAAAAGCGGCAGACCAGGATGGAACAGGACGGCCATCCGACCTTACCTACTGCTGATCCACAAGGATGCACAAATTCTGATCCCTTCTGAGTTATGCACACGGGGACAGCCACACAATAGTGCCCATATCCGCTCATGTGGCAGCACATGGACCCACAACTCCAGAGGGCTGTGAGAGCATGCCCTCAGCGAGACGAGCATCAGTGTCTGTGTTGTGGAGGTCAGTGAAAGCTGCAGATGGGGCTGTCCTCCATGCTTAAAAAAAATTATACATTCTGCAATGCTACGCCAATTGAACGAATTTGCATAATTGTAGTTTGCATGATTTATTCACATTTTATGCTTGATTTATGCACATTTTGCCTGGTTTATTCTGCATTTTACTGTTTGCATAATGGGCGGCCCAATCCTAATTAGTCTTTGTGGCAGTGTAACAGCAAGTACAAGAGGGTACATGCCTTTACAGCACCATCTATTCTGGTGTCTGTTTCAGGGACGCCACCACAAATGGCTCTGGCACACTGCCGCAGAGGGCAGCCTGCACTGTGACAGGTAAGCTATTGTGGGAGGCAGGCAATGGGCAAAGGGGCAGAACAGGGTAGGAAGGGGGAGAACAGGGGAGTTTCTGGGCAGGGAGGGAGGAGGGTCAGAGGAGGAACCGGGAAGGAAGTACGGTAGTTCCCGGTAGCAGTGACTTGGCCTATTCCTTCTCCTCTTCTCCTTACTCTTCTGAAACCTGCACGAGCAAAATGGCTGGTACAGATCCAAGGAGACCCATTTGGGCAGCAGATGCTTACCCCAGGGTACAAAAGTTCCCTTACCATGAGGAGACCATCTTTCTCCCCCATAGGAAGCAGCACATGATCCATTGGTGCGGTTTCGGAAAGGGATTTATTTAGACCTGCCTTTTTCAACCACTGTGCATATTGGTGTGCCACAAATGATGTCATTGGTGTGCCACAAATGATCTACAGGTGTGCCCTGAGAATTTGGGGGAAGGGTCATTTTTAGGTAAGGCCATTGGGGGATGTGAGCCCTCCACTGGCAGCAGAGTGTGCCTTGTCAATTGTCCAAAAGGTTGATGGTATGCCTTGACCATTTTTGTACCTTGCCTGTGTGCTGTGAGATGAAAAAAGGTTGAAGATCTCTGATTTAGACTCTTATTCCTGGAACTCTTCTCCTTACTTCCATTATGCATGGAAGGGATAAAGTCGATAGAGGGATGTTCTTTTCCCTCTCTCAAAACACCAGAACCAGGGGGCATCCACTAAAGCTGAGGGTTGGGAGAGTTAAAACAGATAAAAGGAAGTACTTTTTTACCCAGCGGGTAGTTAATCTGTAGAACTCTTTGCCACAGGAGGTGGTGATGGCATCTGGTCTTGATGCCTATAAGAGGGGATTGGACAGATTTCTGGAGGAAAGGTCCATCGTGGGCTATAGGCAGTGATGGATTGTGCAACCTCCTTACAAAGGTGGTGGGCTACTGGTACCGGGTGCAAGGGAGTGGCAACGGGATGCAAGCATCTTGTTGTTTCATGCCTCCCTGGGGCACCTGGTGGGCCGCTGTGAGATACAGGAAGCTGGACTAGATGGGCCTTTGGCCTGATCCAGCAGGGCTCTTCTTATGTTCTTATGTTCTTAACTCATGTTCCTTATCTGCTTCCTAATGCTTCTTGGATTGAAAACTGAAAGGGGGTCGCAATTGGGATTTTAATGTATCCTGAGGCTTGGGGAGCCCTGCAAGGGTGTCATCCAGCGATGGGATCTACAAATGAACAAGGGGAACGCTGGGCGGGATGTAGGCGGGACTTCCGCTTGAGTGGCAGCCCGTCCATAGCGTTCCGCGGCTGCCCTGGCCTCGGGGGGGGGGCTCCTGCTCGCCGCAGGGGACAGGTGAGGGTCGCGTCAGGTGCCTGGGCGAGCAGCGGGGGGGCGCTAACCGGGGGCAGCCCTCCGAGGCCAGGACAGCTGCGGTACACTATGGACGGGCAGCCAATCACGTGGAAGCCCCGCGTAAGTCCCGCCCAGCGTTCCCCTTGTTCATTTGTAGATCCCATCGCTGGTGTCATCCCCTGGAGGCCGGCACTTCCATCTAGAACAGTGGCTCCCAAACTATGGGTCAGGACCCACCAGTGAGTTATGAGCCAAGTTCAGGTGGGTTGGAAAGCACCTGGAGTAGCCATATTGAAATATGGCATGCTGGAAAGGGGAAGGGTTGTATAGTTGTTTTGCTTGTGTCAAGGTTGTAAATAGGCTTTTTCCTTTCTGATTCACTTTGCTATTGGAAAATGGCTGAGAAATCACCCAACTTATTGCTGCATTCTCAGGAAAGCAGCAGGCTCTGGCATCACAATGATGGCACTTCCAGTCATCACTCTGGTGGGACCTGGAAAGACGGTCATTCTAAAAAGTGGGTCCTGGTGCTAAAACGTTTGAGAACCAGTGATCTAGAAGCTAAGGGAAGCCCTCTTCTTCCCTGGCAGTGGCACGATCCTGGGGATCACATCATTGATTTCTCCCCAACTCTGCAGAGACTTACTGCCCTTCTCAAACTCTTGAGTAGTTTGAGAACCACTGGCCTATACCATTAAATTCATGTAGAAGAATAAGCCTGATGGTGATTTGAGTTTTGTGGGATGAGATTGTCTTATTGAGAGCTCTAAACAACTTATTTGACTGAGATTTGTACAGAATCATAACATGGTTTACGGAACAAGTTTATGGAAAACAATAGGTTTGATTATTTGATTATTGTTAATTATTAGTGATGGTATCTTTCTTTCTTAAATCAACACATACATTCTAGCGTGATTCATTCTGGACTAATAGTTTTAAATCTCATGTAGATGAGGAAAATATTTTTATGTGATACATCATCACCATTCATATATGAGATTTATATGGGATTTCCTCCTACCCCAGCATGCGCGTGCACATGCGCACGCGCGCGCGCGCGCACACACACACACACACACACACACACACAGAGTATTCCCAGGGGAGGAACAGTACCTCTTTTCAGGTATCTGACTGCATTGCAATCTCCTGCTGAATTCTTGCCATGATTAAGCTGTATTTGTTGCTTGTTCAGTTCTCACTGGAAAGGGGCCAGTAAGGGCACAAGAACGTTGAGACACGTTGCGTTATGCATGAGGGGTGCAATATAACATCCCCAAACTCTGGGAATCGTTCTATAGACTTTGATAAAACATGATTAGTTTCTATATAAAAGAATCCAGTTACATGATGGATTCTTTTGGCAAAACGTGGTGATTGCTGCCATTTTACAAGAAAGCAGGCAGAATCTTGATTACAGCTCATCTATAGACCACTAGCCAAATTCTGGTGGACCACCCATGGCCCCATGGATTCATTCTGCCAATACTGATGCCTGTGTGTCCTTGGGTGCTTCATGTGCCTAGCAGCCAGCTAGCAAACCTCCTTCATGGCCCAAATTGTTTCCCAAGCAATGGTTAATCATTAGGTCTCAACCCACATCACATTTTTTATGAGGGACTGCCAAACCAGGATATCAAATGAGACTTGAAGTTGCTTCGAAGAACTTCTTGGGGAGTTAACAGTTGTTGATCCCCATTTCAGATAAACTGGCTAAGCATTGCTTCAGTAGCTGACTCTAGTGCCCTGCTCATTCTTAGCATCAAATCCCACTTTGCAACAGTATCCTGACTTGTTAAACCGCAGGTTCCCCATGATGTTCAAACTGGAAAACTGTGGATATGATGAACCAGGATATGAAACCACTGTTTGATCCTATGGTTTAAGCAAGCCAGGATTCTAGACATACAAAGATCTGCCACATATGTTTAGAAGGCGGTTCCAAAGTTTAGGGACCACCACTCTTACCTGGCAGGGGATATCAGAGACGAGTGCGCCCATGGCAGGGTGACGAAACTGCGCCCCCTGCACATCACCCCGCCCCCGTGTGTCGCCCTGCCATACCTCCCTGTGCCCGGAATAGCTCCATACGGAGCGATACAGATGCAAGGGAGGGAGGGAGGGCCAAAAGCCACATGGGTTCTTCCGCGCAATGGCGCCTCACCGCTGCCGTCTCGGTGGCACCCATGGCTCCCACCACCCCTGGCTACACCCTTCCTCCGCCCCTGGGGGACATCCACTTAAAACCCCTTAAAACCAGTGATGTCATGCAGGGGGTACGCGGGGGTACGCGAGTACCGGTTTCTAGGATTACGGCTGGCCCCGCCCATTCGCCCGCCCACTCGTCGACTCCGCCCCCTGCAATGTTTGAATTTCCTGCACGTTTGAGTTGCCTGCACGTTCTCAGAGCCAGGCAGGCAGGCAGGCAGGCAGCGAGCGGAGCCTTGCCTTGCCTTGCCACTGAAAAATGAGCTGCTCTGGGGTTTTGGAACTGTTGGGTCACTTTAACATGATGCCAGGCCTCCTTAACATGTTCTGGGGGTGCTGTGGAATACTGTTGCAACTGTTGGGTCAGTTTAAAATTGTCTGAGGCCTCAAAAAGGGCTTTTTTCATGTCACTTCCTGCCACGACATCACTTCCAGCTTATGACTTCACTTCCGGTGGACGGGTCCCAACATGTGCCAATCAAAAGTGAGTACCTATTCTTAAATCATGTAGATGACACCACTGCTTAAAACCCCTTAAAGCAGGAGTCTCCAAACCCTGGCCTGTGGGCCAGATGTGGCCCTCAGAGAGCCTCTATCCAGCCCGCGGCAAGCTTCTTGTCCCCTATGAGCCTCTGGCCCTCCTGACTTTGTTGGCACAGGCTGCACCCTCCAAGCTGTGCTTGGAGGCCGCAGAGAGGCCCAGAGAGGCCGCGCACAGCACATGCAAGCTAGAGAAATGACTCCTTGGAAGGGAGCCCCTCCCAGGGAGCCGAGCTCTGCCTAGCTTCATCCTCTCATTCACCGCAATTCATGTCCAGAGATTTTCCTTAAACAAACTTCAAGCCCCGTGAGCCCTTCCCACAGTCTCAGTGCAGGCATCCGTGAATGCTGTTTTTGCAAGTGCACTGCATTTCCCTGGGAGGGTGGTGTTTTCAGACACCATCAGCATTTCTTTGACCTATTCAGCATGGGCTTTGTCTGGTGCTGCATACATGGCTTGTATATTTGAGTTGGGAAGGCAGAGGGAACAACCCACCAGGAAATTCTCTTGATAAAGGGGAGATGTGCAAGAGCACAGATCAGCATATGAAGCATACCCTCTGGTATCTATGAATCCAGCATCTGCGTATCTGACTCACAATGGATACGGGCGGGGGGGGGGGGGGAGGAGCCACTTCTAGCTTTCTGAGCGAGTGGCTTTCTAAGGCCTCTGGCAGGCCTGAGGCCAGGGGAGCTCTGTGGAGAGCCTCAGAAGGCCCTCAAGAGGCCTCAGAAAGCCACTTCCAGATTGTTCGCAAAATTGTTTTTGTTGACAAACTGGAAGTGGCCCCGAATTCATGTATTTGCAGATTTTTGTATCCACGGGGATTCCTAAAACAGATCCTCTGCAGATAAAAAGGGCAGACTGTTTTGTTTGTAAATGCCACAAGACTAAGAGTGCAATCCTAAACTCTGGCATAAACTAAACCGGCAAAGTTTGGCCAGCACAAGGGCCACCATAAAGTGTGTTTGGACTACTCTTGGAGTCAGGGAGGATGACTCACATCTGTGTCCTGGCCTCTCTGACTCTGAGAGTGGTCCAAACATAGTTTACGGTGTCCCTTGCACTGGCTTATGTCAGCCTAACTCAGTTTAGGATTGCACCCTAAAGAAGCTTTTGTGCTACCCACACATTATACACTGTGACTTAGGACAGGCCTCATCTCCTACATACAAAAGCCCATACTTCATCACAGCATTTTCTCTTCATGCCTGCTTGAAGAACTGAAGACTATGCCTTCTTGCACCAAAGTGTTTTGCACCAAAGTTTTAGACATGTCCTGAAAAATCCTTCTTATCTGTAGCAGGAAATCCTCCTAGAGTATCTCCAGCAGGTCCCTGTGGAGCCTCTGCTTGAAGGTCTCCAGTGTGGAAGAATCCACCACCTCCCTCAGAAATCTGTTCCACCGCTGAACAGCCCTGAAAGTTGTGCATTTATCTATTATTTAGGTTTACCACATACAAACTGGGATAGAGCACCTATATCAGAGATGGCGAACCTATGACACGTGTATCAAAGGTGACACACCACAACTTTTGAGGTGACACGCCAGCATTCACCAATACCTGACAAAAAAATTGAATTTTTTCTACTGATTTTTCATTTTTGTAATTTGATTTTTTTATATAATACATAGTATTATATATAGTATTATTATGCATAGTATTATTTGTAGATTGTGAGCCCTTTGGGACAGGGAGCCATTTAACTTTATTATTATTACTAGTTACCTGTAAACCGCTTTGTGAACTTTGTGTTGAAAAGCGGTATATAAAGTACCGATTGATTGATTGATTGATTGATTGATTGATTGATTGATTGATTGATAGTACCACAAATGATTGGACTGTGTTTTTTATTTAAATATATGAATATAAAGGATAGTTTCTCTTTTGTTGGGAGGGTGGGTTGACATGCCAACAGAGTCAAGCTAAGCATTTTCCAAAGTTTTGGCACACCAAGCCCAAAAGGTTTGCCATCACTGACCTATACCATTAACCACTGTATGGAAGAGGGAATTTTAGCAGTTGCAGATTTTGAAGCCCTTCCATGATGAGCTGCACCTGCCCAAATTCCCTCTTCTATACAATGGTTAAAAGTTTAGGCACTCTGTCCCAGTTTGTACCTGGTAACCCTACTATTATTTTTTAATCGCACCATTCCCCAAAACCTTAGAGCACAGATTACATAGTGCTCCCCCTCCTCAGTTTATCCTCAGAACAATCCTGTGGGTAAGGCAGAGGCAGATCTACAGGGAGGGCAAAACTCTAAGTCTTGCAAGGAGCCTTACCCTGTCATGTACATCCCTCCTCTCCCTTGCTGCTGTTATGTAGCCAGTAAGCAACGCCAAGATGTTGCTTTTCCCTGTGAGGATTGGCTAAAACGGTGCAGGAGAGGAGTGATTTCCACTGCAAGGTCAGGCTTCTTGCAAAACTTAGAGCTTTGCCCTCCCTTAGATCTGCCTCTGGGGTAAGGTTATTGAAGAACAAGGCTTGTGTGTGCAACACCTTATACTATAATGAAGTATAGGCTTCCTATGCAGGGAGGGCCATAGCATGTGCAGAAGGACCCAGGTTCTCCCCCTGCTGGCTACAATTGAAAAGGCAGCAGGGCTAGGAAATACTCTTCTCCGCCTGAGGTCCTGGAAAGTCACTGCCAGTCAAAGTAGTGTCTTTTATGCCATTCTTTGGATTAAGACATACAAAAATTATGCAAGGGATTGATACAGTGGCTAGAGGGACATTTTTTCCCCTTTCACACAACACCAGAACCAGGAGACATCCACTGAAATTGAGTGTCAGGAGAGCTAGAGTAGGTAAAAGGAAAATATTTCTTTACCCAGATTAATCTGTGGAACTCCTTGCCACAGGCATGGTGACGGTGCCTGGCCTAGATTTGACAGATTTCTAGAAGAAAGGTGCATCGCAGGTTATAAGATGTGATGGGTATACACAACCTAGTTTAGAAGTAGGCTACTTCAGAATGCCAGGTGCAAGGGAGTGGCACAGGATGCAAGTATCTTATTGTCTTGTGCACTCCCTGAGGCATCAGGTGGGCCACTGTGAGATACTGGAAGCTGGACTAGATGGGCCCTTGGCCTGATCCAGCAGGGATGTTCTTAAGGCCCAGATTGGGTTGCAAGCAGTATTGTCATTCAGTAACAAGCTGCCAGAACGCGAGGCGGGACTTACTGCTTGATTGACAGGCAGCCCGTGACGCGTCGCCGCCTGCCTGCCCACCCGCTGCGGGGGCTCCCTCGGAGTGGCGCGCCCCTCCGCAGCTCGCCTAGGCACCCAGCGTGTCCCCCAGGCAAGCAGGCACCCCCCCCCCGAAGCCAGGGGTGCCCGCTTGGCGGTCGGGCAGGCAGTGACGCATCACGAACGGGCAGCCAATCAGGTGGTAAGTCCCGCCTCGCGTTCTGGCAGCTCATTACTGAATGACAATACTGGTTGCAAGTTATTATTTACCTCAGAATTTTACCTCAGAATGCCTGATGCAAGGAAGTTGCAACAGGATGCAGGTATCTTGTTGTCTCGTGTGCTCCCTGAGGCATCAGGTGGACCACTGTGAGATGCAGGAAGCTGGACTAGATCCAGTGGGGCTCTTCTTATTTTAGAGTGGGAGTAGCAAATGCTACCCACAAATGTTCTTTGCTGTTAATGGTTGTGCCACCACATATTGATGTGCCACAAATGGTCTGCAGGTGTGCCATAGAAATTTGGGGGTGGAGCATTTATTAGTAGGCCCGTTGAGGAATCTGAGCCCCCACCTCTTCCTGGCAGTACAGTGTGCCTTGTCAATGGTCAAAAAACTGACAATGTGCCTTGACAATTTCAGCACCTTGTCAGTGTGCCATGAGATGAAAAATGATTGAAAATTGCCAGTTTAAAAGTACGCAAAAACAGCAGCAAAATTCCCATTAAAACCAGTTCAGCCAAGTTTCCTACAAAAACTGCGGACACTTCTCAGATGTATGTTCGATAGGCTGTTTTTAATGTAGACTTCCAGCCTCAGTTCAATTTGCTCTAAAAAGGATTAGATATAATTAATGGTGTATGACCTCTTTTCCCAAAGAATGTTGAGCTGTACGTCTAATGAGGACCCCTGAAAGGGCTATTATGTCCAATTGTCTCAATTATGCAAAGCAGCCCTGAGATTTCAGCGGAACGAGAGGGGTGCGCTTCAGATTAGAGATGTTTCAGCGCCTGATCTGGCTGTCCTTTTCTGCCGAGCCGGCATTCTCACAAGTTGCTCTAAGCCACTTGTTTGGAGAGAGGGAAGACGGTTTAACAAATGGGGAGATTTGGGCACCATCAAAGTTGATTTGTTGTGCCTTGTTCCACCATGAGATGGAAATACCCTCTGGGCAGGGAGATGGGTCATGGGACTTCCAAAGGATTACCTTCAAAGGGAGTCATGAGATTGGCTCGAACAAAGATGCAGCTCACATGCTTTTCATAGGACATTCTCTTCTTAAAGTGGTGGAACTCCCAACTTTCCAAGGGATGCTCCTAGACTTCAGAGATGCTGGGAGTCTTAGCCTGAAGAGAAGATTTTAGCATCTAAGCCTTTTTTACTGATGGATGGTGGGGAGAAAGCCCACAATATAATTCTGGTGATATTTAGTTAGATGTCCACCCATCTTCCCATACTTCAGTATAACGTTTTCCAAGGCATAACAGGTAGGATTGTCGACTAACTCTAATACTGCCTGTGTTTTCTCATTCTTATAAAAGATGTATTTTTTTAAGGTGTGCAATTTGTGAGGTTGGGGTATTGTAGGGAAGCTGCAGTAATGAACTCCAGTGATTTCACTTTGGTTTGGTTAGCGCATGTTTAACCCAATAGGCACTGCTAAATCCATAAAGAAGACGTCGCAGTAGAGGAAATAGAATTGCAGCCGTGAAGTGACTGTAGGTGTGTTTCACTGAGATGTGTGGGAATGCTGGGTTGGGACTCGGTTTTGCAAAATGTATTATCGATGATACAGGGCACAATCCTAACCTACTTCCCAGCACTGACATAGCTGTGCCAATGGGGCATGTGCTGCATCCTGCAGTTGGGGGGCAGTCACGGAGGCCTTCTCAAGGTAAGGAAACGTTTGTTCCCCAACCTCGGAGCTGCATTGTCTTTACCCCGGTGCTGGGAGGGTGGTTAGGATTGCACCCTCAATTCTGGAGCACAGTGGTTCCCAAACTGTGGGTCGGGACCCACCAGTGGGTCGTGAGCCAATTTCAGGTGGGTTGCAAAGCACCTAGGGCAGCCATATTGAAAATATGGGAAGATGGGATGCTGGAAAGGGGCAGAGCTTTGTGGTTGTTTTGCTGGTGTTTTCCGATTAACATAGTGCAATTAGCATATTGCAGTTGTGACCACAATTGGGATCAGATTTGGGGTGGGAGCAAAGTCCTAAAGCCCTTCTACATCCCCCATTGTTTTCCCTCTTTTTGCTGGGTGAGATATCCTTGACCCTAATGCAAGCTGTTGGGCAGCCCAACCCTGAGATGTGCAGTAGGTGTTGCAGTCGTGGGGCACGTTTGTACCACCTGGAGAGGAAGCAGCTCTGGCAGGGAGGCCTGCACTGCCAAGTCAATGCTGCAGATCGGCCCCCGGCTGCTGGTGGAGTAGAGACAGGGCGACCCGGTACCATAACCAGCATTGTCATGCAGCCGGAACGCTGGGCGGGAGGAACGGCGCCCAGCGTTCCGGCTGCATGACAACGCTGACCACAACCATAAAGGAGGCCACAGTAGCTCCAAATGTAGGATATTCAAGAAAAATGTAGGATGTTACAAAATACAAGCTTAAAACAGTCCTATATGTTGATTTTGTGGTGTCTGGTCCTCCTTTAATGCAACCCAACGAACAAAGCAACGAAGGACAGACATGCAGTTATGTGCAATGGGCAGCCCCTCTTGATACTGGCAACCCCTGTCTGTCATGAAATGTAGGGCATCTTGAGATTTACCCAGGACAGAAGGCTAAAGCGTAGGACATGTCCTGGAAAAAGAGGATGGATGTCTGGTCACTCTGAGCAGAGATAAGGGTGGGAGCATGGGAAGGGTAGCGGGAGGATGGGGAAGAGGCATGTCTGGGTAGGGAGAGGGCAGAATGGCCCAAGATGGTGGTGGAACCAACAGAGGTGTTGCGTGCCAGATCCAATCGCTCATATGTTATTATCGCTTTAATGTTATTATTTGCCTGTAAACCGCTTTGTGAACTCTGTGTTGAAAAGCGGTATATAAATACTAGTGATTGATTGATTGATTGATATCGGGCTTGAAAACCCAACACAGGCCGTCTTCAATTAGGGCCCACAATTTAGCAGGTGCAGACTCGCAGCACAAGCCTATGCATGTCTACTCAGAAGTAAATCCTATTTGACTTTCATGGGGCTTACTCCCAGGTAGGTAAGTGAGTATAGGATTGCAGCCTCAAGAAGCCCCATTGAACAGGCTGGGGCTTTACTCCAGCCTGCTCGGGTCTTCTTGGGGGAAGGGAACATGTGTCCCCTTACCCAAATAAAGCCCAAACCCAGAATCCAGCGGTAGCCATTTGGAGTGCTTGTGAAAAAAATCTAGAAAAAAAGGCTCCTGAGTGGGGGACATGATTGAGACATACAAAATTTATGCATAGCGTGGATAAGGCAGGGGTCAGGGAACTTTTTAACCTTTTACCCCAAAATATATTCAGATACACTGATGTTACCCCCTTGACGTTACCCCCACTGCCAGAACAAAAGAAAAAAATTACAAATTGGAACCCATTGCTTTTTATTTGATTAATTAATGAGCTTAATTAATGCTATGTAAATATGAAGTTGTAAAGAGTTTGGGTACACCTGCAGACCTTGAGAGAATAGAATACTCCTATCTGTCCATTACCCCCAGGAATTTCATTTTTACCCCATTTGGGGTAATTTACCCCTGTTCCCTGACCACTGGGATAAGGGCATCCCCTTATCTTTTCCCTCTCACACAACACCAGAACTAGGGGACATCCACTAACATCGAGTGTCAGGATTGTTAGAACAGGTAAAATACAGTTTTCACCTGCAGGTAATTAATCTGTGGAACTCCTTGCCACAGGATATGCTGATGGCATCCTGTGCTGAATAGGATTGGGCCCTTAGGTTGGCTTTTTATGGTTTGTTAGTAGTTCTGGCTGTTATTTTAAAAAGAAAACCAGCATGTATGTGCCCTGCTTTGAGAATCTGAATTTTTTAAAAAAATGTTATGTGTATATATCACCCCATTAAATAGACTAGTTTAATCTTGGCAGATATTTTTGGCAGCACCCAAGCACATGTTTTGTAGGTGTTTGGTTTAATAGCCTCTTGGGCAGAATTGCCAAAATGTTCTTCAGCTATGAAAGGGTTTTGGTTTTTTGTGCCTTATTGCAAAAAGCAGTTTGCAATAAGGCACAAGAAGGAGCAAAAGCAGTTGGGGATCTGCTTCGCTTCCTCAAGATGTGCAACAGAAATGTATGAATTTAAAAAAAACAAGGTGACCTCACAGGAGTTCATTGTTCTAGCTTCAGTAGCTAGGAGCTACTCATGGATGCTAAAATACATTGCCTATTTAATGATATCCTCAGATCATCTAAGGATCCCCTCCCTCACCTCGAGGTCAAACCATCCCTGATTTGTACATTGAAATCCATCAACAGGCTGGAAGTCCCAAGCAAAAAAAGGGTACCAATTGCCTTCCCTTGGGAATCACAGAACAATAATGATGCAGATCGAACAGGACAGTTCATTGTTGTGCATTGACCCAGGAGGCATGTTGAAGGGGCTTAAAGTTCAGCCGAAACTGTGACGTGATGTTTGACGGCGACCTTGCTTGCTTGCTCCCTTTTTCCCTCTCCCGCTGTTGCAATGCAAGACCCTTGCTGGCACTGGGCCAAATTTCTGCTGTTAATCCATCATAATCCTTTGAGAATTCTTTCACGCAAAGGCTCCTGCTGCTGGCAACGCCTGCAGGTTTACCAGACACCTAAAGAAGGATGGTCCTTCCTCTTCCTGAAGAAGAGCCATATTCTTGCTGAATATTCAGTTGACGTTCTGCGGCGGTGCAGAGTTTTAACCAAATGAATGGGGAAGGTGCAGTTTCTCAGACATGCAAGATGTGTGTGTGCAGTCTTTTCAGTGGATTATAATCAAGCTCTTGGTAAGAAGATTAAACACACAAGGGCAGTGAAACTTCAGTCTTTCATGCCTTTGTCAGGGTTTATTCTCCCAGAAATTTATTGTGCCTGCTTTTCTCTCCTTGTCGCTAACATTAAGGTTGGATATTGTGGAATGCTCCCCCACTTTCCTGTGGGGTACCAAGGGCTTGGCACCCAGGGCCCATACATTTTGGCATCCCTATGACAAAATTATTTTCAGTAATAGTTCAATGGTTATTGGCAGTGACGGGATCTGGGAATGAGGAAGCGGAACGCTGGGCGAGACTTACGTGTGATTGGCAGCCCATCCGTTCCGTTCCGCCGCCTGCCCTGGCTTCGGGGGGGCTGCCCCCAGTGGGCGCGCCCCACCGCTGCTCACCCAGGCACCCGGCACGCCCACCACCCATCCCCCCTCCGGCAAGCAGGTGCCCCACCAAGGCTAGGGCAGCCGTGGAACGGAATGGGCGGGCAGCCAATCATGCGTAAGTCCCACCCAGCGTTCCGCTTCCTCATTCCTAGATCCCGTCACTGGTTATTGGAGTTTGTGTATATAGTATATATAATGTACAGTCAATCCTCATTATCCGCTAGGGTTAGGTTCCTGAAAATCCTCGTGGATAGTGAATTAGTAGATGATGAACCATTGATCCTATGGGATCTGCAAGGGGTACCTTATCTGCCATCAGAAGAATCCAGCAGACCCCCTCAGGAAGCCAGCAGAGTGCAGCAGGATGCTGAAGAGGCCTTCCAGAGGCTGCAAGGATCTTCAGAATGGTGCCTGCAACCAGCATGGACCCCTGAAATATAGCTGGTGGATGCTTTTGCCAGCCATTTTATAGAGGTCAGCACTGATCGCAGATTCCTTTCTGAAGGTTCCTGCACCTTTCTGAAGGTCTCTGCATAGTGGATAACGAGGACAGAAGCACAGATAACAAGGAAAGTAGCGGTTCTGCCCTTTGCAGATAAGTGTATTTGCAGATAGCAAGTTTGCATATAAAGAGGTAAACTACATGCTAGGTTGAAGAAATGGTTTGGCCGCCCTGAGTTTGTGCTGTTTTTAGCCCAAATAATTGGAGGGGGTGTCAAGATTGAGACTCATGTTTTTGATATATCCTGGCTATTCTCCCCATTCCAGTCCTTGGAGCTGGTAATCAAAGTGATCAGATCAGAAGGATGATAGAGGCCTTTTGACTTACTGTACATACATACATACATACATACATACATACATACATACATACATACATACATACATACAT
>JAJKFI010000020.1:11592206-11608248 GCA_029204185.1 Lerista edwardsae | reverse complement strand
CATACATACATACATACATACATACATACATACATACATACATACATGTGCATAAGGGGGAATTTTGGCAAGTACAGCTTGGGAAGAAGAGAAGCTGCACCTGGCAAAATTTTCTCTTCTACACCAGGTTCAGAAGCTCTGCTGTCCTCCTCATCCAATCAGAATCCAATACGAATGCAGCATGTGGTTTGTAGCTGGAGACTGTGGCTTGGGTGTGCTCCACAAGACTGCCTGCTGAGATAATAAGGCTGTGGGGATGTTTCATGTCTAAATATCACATCACTGGAAAGATAAACCCAAGGACTTTTGGAAGCCAAACTTCTGAAGCCTAGAAAAAGGCTGAGAAATGTAGGGCAGACTTAATGGCTGACATCCTTAACAGACCCAGCTTTGTTCAAGCTTGTTATTAGCAGAAACTAAAAAAAATGCCCACCATTAGACTGGGCTGGAGTACATATAGCAAGAGCTTTCAATATTGCAAGAATCCCTGAGTGGGTGGGTCGGGTGTGGGGAGACATCATGCTGAGACGCCATGCACTCCATTGCATGCTTTCTAAGAGAAAGACCGACAGACAATCAAGTGTTAGAGAAGAAGGGCAGGCACATGGGCAAATGGGGACATGGTTAATGATTTAACCCTCCTTTCTCCCATGTAACAATTATCAAACTCGCCTTTCTCTTTTTCATTCCTTAGGGTCAAAAAGCTTGGATAGAGAAAACCTTTTTCAAGAGAGAGTGTGTCTGCATAATTGCCAACAGCAAAGATGCTAGCAGGTAATGGTTTGTCAGTTTTCATATTTTCACACCAGACCTCTGAGATTTGGGTACTGCGGCAGCACCCGAGGGCTGCCATGAGCTCAGTGGCACTGGCGTGGCTGATGAAAGTGTATCCCATCGCAGACTGCAAAATGATGCCCCGGAAGTGACATCACCACAGAAAGTGACATCACAGTTGTATTTTCATTTTCTTTCTTTTTTTTTTGGCCATAACTTTTGATAGCATGAAGATAGCACACCCCAATTCATTGCATTGCATTCTGCATTAAATTCCTCATCGAATGGTACATTACATGATGGTATTGTTCATAATTAGAAAGGTTTTCACCATTTTGGCCACTAGTGTCAAGCTCCGCTAGTTGCCCCCCTAAAGCTTGTTGCCTGATGCAGTGGCACCCCCCTGCACTTCTTTAGCCACACCCCTGCTCAGTGGAAATCAGGGGCATTTCCTCCCTATCACCCCTTTGGTGTCTTCATTTTTTTCCGTTGCTGATAAACAACTGGGGAGAAAGAAAGTAATCTTGAACTCCAATAAGCTAAACTCCTGTTTGCTATATGAGTGTATGTCTGTGTTTCCATATTGGGGACAATGTGTGCTGGTCCCAAAATTTACAATGCAACTACCGTATTTTTATCCTGCCCTTCTTCCCCTAAAGGGACATATTTTCTCCTTCCCTATTCTTTTCAAGTGGAATCTTGAATTTTTGCACCAACTCTGGTACTAGCATAGAGTTTGGTCAACCTTTGGTGTATAGCCAGCGTCGTCATCCGCAAATGAACTCCCAGAACGCTGGGAGGGACTTATGCGGGGCTTCGCCGTGATTGGCTGCCCGCCTGTTTTGTTCCGCGGCTGCCCTGGCCTCGAGGGGTGCCTGCTCGCCGGGGGAGACAGGTGGGGGGGCGCCGGGTGCCTGGGCAAGCAGCGGGGGCCCGCGCCAACCGGGGGCAGCCCCCCTCGAGGCCAGGGCAGCCTCGGAACGAAACGGGTGGGCAGCCAATTACGCGAAAGTCCCGCCCACGTCCCTCCCAGCGTTCTGGGAGTTTATTTGCGGATGACGACGCTGTGTATAGCCATCATGTGGAGGAAGCCTGAGATGTGGCATACATGGACAGCTCCTGGTCTTGCTCCTCCCATGTCTCTGCTCTGTTTCAGGGTGTGGATGGCAGGTGTTGTGTTGGCACTGGTAGTATGTTGGTGTGGTGCTGTGCCAGCTTGGTGACTTGTCCCTTGGCAGAACTGGGGCTGCAATGGCAGGGCAGTTGTTGTGCTGTCGGGGCTGTCAATGTACTGGTGTCCGAGAATGTAAGGACCCAATCCCATCCAACTTTCCAGCACAGTTGCAGCCATAATGCAGCCTCAACAAATGTTCAAAGGAACAAATGTTCTCTTACCTTGAAGGGCCTCCATGACTGTCCTCCCATGGCAGGATGCAGTGCGCAATCCATAAGCACAGCTGCATCAGTGCTGGAAAACTGGATAAGATGTGGGCAATGGGCGGACAGTGGTTCCCATTTTGCCAGTGGTTCCCAAACTGTGCACCACAGCACACTCACAGGCGTCCCGCACAGCTTCCCAGCTCACCGGGCCAAGGTTGTGTGAAATTTCGCATGTTCAGCAGGACTTTTTTGTGAGATCGTATGAGATTTTGCACAATTGCACAAGATTTCGTGAGATCTCATGTGGTTCTCTGATGATCTCATACAATCACATGAGATTTTGCACAATCCCGGCCCGGCGAGCCAGGAAGAAGAGGCTGCATGGCAACTCCATGAGTGTAAAGGGCACTGTGGCTGCCCTGGTACAGACCTTCTGGTGCTTTTACAACACCCAGCACCAGTGCTGGAGCCTGCAATAGGATTGGACAACAGGACAACTGGCAATAAGATCAGGCCAGTAGTGCTATCCAGCCGGTACACTGGGCAGGACTTACGTTTGACCGGCAGTCCGCCCGTTGCGTCACGCCGCGTTCCGCCACTTTCCCGCACGCCCCAGCAGGTAGGAAAGCGGCGGAATGTGGCGTGACGCAACGGGCGGACGGCCAATCAAACGTAAGTCCTGCCCAGCGTACCGGCTGGATAGCACTACTGGATCAGGCCCTTACTGATCCTAAAAGCTATGCAATTATTCAGCTACAATTTTTTCCATTGGGCAACAGTCCTAATCTTGCTTTTGGTGCAGCAAAAGAGACAGATTTTCTACATCAGCAGTTGGATGTAGCTTCATAGTTGCCTTTCTGACTTTTGTCTCCCAGGTGCTGCTGTGGCCATCTCCTGACCCAGCACTTCCCGATTCCTCCCAGTATAACTGCTAACAAAAATGAAGAAGACACCACAAAGCAAGCAGATACTCCAGCTGAGAAATGGTCCGTCAGTAAACACACCCAACCGTTCCCAACTGATGCCTATGGAAATCTCGAGTTCCAGGGAGGAGGGCACACCAATAAGTCCATGGTCAGTCATGGGGACATTTTTCCAGCTCTGCAGATGTAGTCTGGAAGTACTACATCTTTGTCTGTTTTGTCAAGAAAAGTTATCTTCCTGGATTAAGGAGATGCTTGGGTTCATCTGACGGAACTGATAGGCTTCACTCCAGGAATCATCAATTTCTAGAAATCACTGAAACGTATTGTGGTGATGCTGTTGACTTAGACAGCTTTACAAAAAAGGGTTAGACAGATGAACGGAGGAGGAGAGGTTGTTGTTGTTATTGTTCAGTTGCTAAGTTGTGTCCAACTCTTCGCAACCCCATGGACCACAGCATGCCAGGCTTCTTGGTCTTCTACTAGCTTCTGGAGTGCCCCCAACTTCATGTTGATTGCTTCAGTGACACTTTCTAACCACCTTATCCTCTGCCGCCCCCTTCTCCTTTTGCCTTCCATCTTTCCCATCATGAAGGTCTTTTTTAGAGTCTTCTCATGAGGTGGCCAAAGGATTTGAGCTTCAGTTTCAGTATTTGTCCTTCCAAGGAGCAGTCAGGCTTGGCCGACCAATGGCTATTAGCTATGAGAGCTAAATGGAACTTCCATGGTCAGAGACAGTATACCTCTGAGTAACAGTTGCTGGGGAACAACCCCTTTCCATCCTGCCCCTGGGGTTCATGAAAGCTTCCAACTACAGCAGTGTTCTTCAGCTTTGGGGTCAGGATGCCAGTGGGGTCACAAAGCCTCAGTTTTGGGGTCACAGCAGCTTATGGGAATGATAAGGTTGATGACCACTGGCCTAGAGCACCACCAGGTAAAGGGGGAGGCATCTGGTACCTTCAGGTATCAGGAGATCCATATCCCAGTCCTGTTTAGGTTCTTGGTAATTGTGCTAAAATATTCTTTTCACTAGTGCCAGGCTTTTCTGCTCTCTCTAACAAGAATATTTGACTACCGTGAACTGTGCTTGGGAGGGTGCAATGATGGTGGGGAGTGGGCAGTAACAGGGTGGGGGTAGGTAGGTAGAGTTTCGGGAGTGGGCAGGATTGATGGTGTGGCCCCCAATCTCATATTTGATTTGTATGTTTATTTATTGGGGTCATGGCACAAAAATGGTTGAAGAACACTGGGCTACAGGATGCTGGACTAGATGGACTTTGGTCTGATCTAAGCCTTCTCCCGTGCCTTAATCCCTGTGCCCACCTTGTTTTGCAGTATATCCGAGTGTCCTATGACACAAAGCCAGACGCGCTGCTCCACCTGATGGTGAAAGACTGGCAGCTGGAGCTCCCCAAACTCTTAATCTCCGTTCACGGGGGGCTGCAGAACTTCGAGCTGCAGCCCAAACTGAAGCAAGTGTTTGGAAAAGGCTTAATCAAGGCGGCCATGACAACAGGTGCTTGGATCTTCACTGGAGGAGTCAGCACAGGTAAGAAATGGACTGTCACAGAATCATAGTGTTGAAAGGGTCCTTGGGAGGCCATCTAGTCCAATCTCCTGCTCTATGCAGGCAACTGCTACGGCATCCCTGAGAGGTGGCCATCCAACCTCTGCTTGCAAACCTTCAATGAGAGAGAGACCAGAACTGTCCCAGTGCCAGGAAGTTCTTATTTACAGTTAGGAAATTGTTAATAGGATCATAGAGTTGGAAGGGACCCACAAGGTTGCCTAGTCCAACCCTCTGCCTGTACCAGGAAATCATCCAACAGCATCTCCAGCAGGTGCCTGTCGAGCTTCTGCTTGAAGAAGTCTAGGGAGGGAGAATCCACCACCTTCCTTGGCAACCTGTTCCCTCCCTGGAGATCTCCAAGCAGATTTTTCTAGTCTTCCATTCAAGGTTCCATTCAATGCACAGTTATTCACATGTTCCATTTAGTGCAGGAAGGGTGTACACAGATGACGTATTTGTGCAAATAAACAGCCATTCACATAGAAATATACACATGAGTACAGCATAACATGTGAACAACCCTACCATCTTGCTATTTTTGGTGATATTTTTTCCAAAATTTCTTGATTAAAATAGCAAATTGCTGTGTTATGCGTTTTTATTCTACATTTGCATTCCAAGTTCTCATTTTTATTAATTTTAATTTTTTTTAAAGTGTCTATAGGTTGATGATATAGGTGATACGGTGTCAGCAGATACAGCCACAGTATTATTTCTAAGTGGAAAAGGCATCTATTTTAGGGCGCAATCCTAAGCAGCGCCGGACTGGTGAGGCCGACTGGCCAGTGCCATATCCAGCGCTGCTTAGGAGAAGCTGAAGCCCCCCCTCCATGGCAAGGGAGCATTCACTCCCTTACCTTAGGGGAGGCTCCAGCCTCCCCTATGTGCTCCTCAAATCTGCACCCGCTAAAGAGCGGTCGCAGATTCGAGGAGACTGCGTGGCCTGAATTGGGGCTGCGCAACCTCGCTTACAGGCTTAGGATGTGGCCGTACTGTCAGGACTGGTCAAGGTCTGACTCAGGCCTAGAGTCTCTGTTCCCTCGTGGATGGCTGATGGCATCAGGCCAGCAAGCTATTGCACCTGTCTTGCCTACAATTAAGTCCTGATAGAAGACACCTGTGTTGAGGTGAAGACGTGCAACACTGCACGTCTGTTATGGAGCTGCAAGCTGACTCCTGATAGGGCAGCATGATCAGCCAGATAAGTACTTAAGGAAGGACTGCGTCCCAGTTCCTGTGTGGGTCTTTAACATGAGGAGGGGTGAAACGCTGTCCATTTGACTATCTGTTTATTCTGCTGGACCAACTGCTGTATCCTGTTTTGCTGCCTTGATGTACAACAACCTCTGTTTACCTTTACTTGGACCTTGACTGTGAGCTGTAACAAATACAAGTCTTATCTTCAGCACAACAATGTGTGTCGTGGCTTCTTCGTGTCTGCTAGCACAGCCGTCATCACTGCTGGGAGCTGCTTATGCTGCTTTTGGTTATAGATGCCAGACCCGGGCTTCTTGCGTTGCCAGGCAAAGCCCTCAAGATCTGGGAGTGCTACACTAACCAAATCTCAACACGTACAGCCACCTCCCAAGCCCGCCCCCGCCTACCCCTCCCACCAATCCCTGCACTGCTTCCACGCGGAACCTCCCTCGTGCCGACCGGTTTTGGTCGGTGCAAGAAAGGCTCAGTGCGGGCACAGCAGGACCGGCGCTACCTGCAGCACCGGTCCTGCTGCTCTAGCGCCGACACGGGAGTGCCGATCTGCGTTCCCGCGTCAACGCTAGGGCCGTCGCGCCAACGCTATGATGTAGCGTCAGCGCAACGGGCAGTGCAGGATTGCGCTGCCCGTTCCTGGAAAATATATTAAACACAAAATGCAGTGTTATGTGTTTTTATTCAAGAATTTTAACTATCAAAAGGAGGTGTTTTGTGTTTTTATGCAGTTTTCAATAAAAAACCACCCCTATGTATTGCCACACAAGAGTTTTCCCTGTTATCCATGAAAAGATTTTAAGACAAGCAAAAGACCATTAACTGCTATATTTGCGTTTTAAGTGTAAAATTAAAAGTGTAAAAGGCTTGAGGATGTAGCAAAACAGGCAGAGCGAGGGCAGAAAGTGGAGTGACAGGATGAATGTGAAATCTATGGGGTGGCGCTGAGGCAGACTCTGGCGGGTTTTCCATTGACTCTGCCTACATTGGAACCAGAACCCACAAACCAGTTCAGATAGGTTTCTACAGCCTATGGAACTGAGACAAACCACAGGGCGCAATCCTAAACTCAGGCCAGCATAAGCTAAGCCAGCAAAGTTTGGCCAGCAGAAGGGCCACTGTAAAGTATGTTTGGACCACTCTCGGAGCCAGAGAGGAACAGCACACAGACATGAGCCATCCTCCCTGACTCCAAGAGTAGTCCAAACACGCTTTATGGTGGCCCTTGTGCTGGCCAAACTTTGCTGGCTCAGCTTATACCAGCCTAACTCGCGTTTAGGATTGCGCTCATAGGCTCTGTTCCATGTGGCCATAACATAAGCTCCATAACAGGAAGCACACAGCCCAGGCTTCCCTTAACCAATGGGAAAGGTGATGCTCTTGTGGGAGAGGGTCTCCAAGACATACATAGAAGCCCTCAAGAAGACTTGAATAGCCTTCCTGTCTCTTGCAGGTGTCATTCGCCATGTAGGAGATGCCTTGAAAGATCATTCGTCCAAGTCCAGAGGACGCATTTGTGCCATAGGAATTGCCCCATGGGGCATTGTGGAAAACAAAGAGGATCTGATTGGGAAAGATGTAAGACTCCCTTCTTTCCTTTGGGTTTTTGCTTTTTGCTGCTTCTGGTTGCTGAAATTTATTCAGGTTAAATGTGGGAGACCATACCTTTTCGCAGGACAAGCATCAGCAGATGTTGTAGTGTTGTCATTTTTTTTCTCTCAACTGGTATTACCTTGCCTGCTTTGTGCCTTTTGTTCTATGGGGCCAATGAAGCGCCAGTTTTTAATATCAAAGTGACATGAATATGTAACACTGGCTCAAAATACTTGCCTCCCTTAGAGTGCAGTTGTAACCCTGTGCGAAAATAGGGAGGCCAGTTGTCCGGCCCCATATCCAGCATGAGGCTGGGATTGGCTGTGGCTGTGGGGCAATCCAGAGCAAGGAGAATCTATTACTCTTCCTCTGGGTAAGGTGACAGCAGCCTGAATGGGGCTACTTGGATCTGCACCCCCAAAATTGGTGGCGCAAGTCGAGCAGCCTGGATTGGGGCTGGGACACCACGGATGGTGTTAGGATCCAGCCTAAGTATCAGATCCTGGCTCAACACCTCTCCTTGGGCTTGACCGCCATGGGCCAGCCCATTCTCTGCCTTCCCAGTTTGGATTCTCCCACCTTTCCCAACCCGCCACACTGGCCTTCCTGAAGAAAGGTTTCAAGTTGTCTTTCCCACCTCAATTTCATTGGGATAGGATTGGGTTATAAGCAGCGTCGTCATCCGCAAATGAACTCCCTGAATGCTGGGAGCAGTGATGTCATGCAGGGGGTACACGGGGGTACGCGAGTACCGGTTTCTAGGATTACAGCTGGCCCCGCCCATTCACCCACCTACTCGTCGACTCCACCCCCTGCAATGTTTGAATTTCCTGCATGTTTGAGTTGCCTGCATGTTCTCAGAGCCAGGCAGGCAGGCAGGCAGCAAGCGGAGCCTTGCCTTGCCTTGCCACTGAAAAATGAGCTGCCAGCCCTCCTTAACATGTTCTGGGGGTGCTGTGGAATACTGTTGCAACTGTTGGATCAGTTTAAAATCATCTGAGGCCTCAAAACGGGCTTTTTTCATGTCCCTTCCCGCCACGACATCACTTCCGGCTTATGACGTCACTTCCGGTGGGCGGGTTCCGACACGTGCCAATCAAAAGTGAGTACCTGTTATTAAATCATTTAGACGACACCTCTGGCTGGGAGGGACTTATGCGGGGCTTCGCCGTGATTGGCTGCACGCCCGTTTCGTTCCGTGGCTGCCCTGGCCTCGAGGGGTGCCTGCTCGCCGGGAGAGACAGGTGGGGGGCGTGCCGGGTGTTTGGGCAAGCAGCAGGGGGCCACGCCAACCAGGGGCAGCCCCCCTCGAGGCCAGGGCAGCCGCGGAATGAAACGGGTCGGCTGCCAATCACGCAAAAGTCCCGCCCACGTCCCTCCCAGCGTTCCGGGAGTTCATTTGCGGATGACGATGCTGGTTATAAGGGTGCAATCCTAACCTGGAGTTAGGTTGGCATACTTAGGCCAGCAAAGTTTGGCTGGCACAAGGGACACCATAAAGTGCATTTTGACCATTCTCAGAGTCAGGGAGGATGGCGTACGTCTGTGTGCTGGCCTCTCTGACTCCGAGAGTGGTCCAAACATACTTTACTGTGGTCCTTGTGCTCTCCAAACTTTGCTGGCCTAACTGCGGCCTAACTTTGCTGTGTCAGCCTAACTCCAGGTTAGGATTGTGCCCTAAATTTGATAAGCCCAGACACAGCTGCCCATTTTGACAACTGAACAGGTAAAACTACTTTGGTGGCTTTTCATTTTTGAAATAAAAATTGCCCTTTTTTGTTTTTGACAGGTGACAAGAGTTTATCAAACCATGTCCAATCCACTAAGCAAACTCTCTGTGCTCAACAGTTCCCATACACACTTCATCCTTGCTGACAATGGCACCCTCGGCAAATATGGGGCGGAAGCCAAGCTGAGACGCCAACTGGAGAAGCACATCTCCCTCCAGAAAATCAACACGCGTAAGTGGCACCATTTATGCAACTTGTGTGATGCAGTATCAATAGCAGGGCAAGGATGATGATCATACTAATTTACCTATCAAAGGATTGGGAAGTTAATATGAAACTAATAGTTTCCTGCCACTTATACCTGCAGAGACAGATCTAAGGGAGGGCAAATCTCTAAGTTTTGCAAGAAGCCTTACCTTGCAGTGGAAATCACTCCTCTCCTGCACCGTTTTAGCCAATCCTCACAGGGAAAAGCAACATCTTGGCGTTGCTTACTGGCTACAGCAGCAAGGGAGAGGAGGGTTTTACATGACAGGGTAAGGCTTCTTGCAACACTTAGAGCTTTGCCCTCCCTGTAGATACGCCTCTGTATACTTGGTGTATAAGAATGCTGATCAGATCCTCATGTCTGCAGTCAAAGCCACAGACTCTTCCTCAGGAGCGAAATTCAAAAGATTTAGGGCACAATCAAAGCAGAATTGGCCAAACAGCACTGGCTGAAGCCAGTGGCGCAGTGCTCCTGTGCCAGCCGAGTTTGGTTCCTTTCACAATTCTTTTCCCTCTCTCACAATACCAGAACCAGGGGGCATCCACTGAAATTGAGTGTTGGGAGAGTTAAAACAGATAAAAGGAAATACTTTTTTACCCAGTGGGTAATGAAGCTATGGAACTCCTTGCCACGGGAGGTGGTGAATAACATCTGGCCTAGATGCCTTTAAAAGGGGACTGGATGGATTTCTGGAGGAAAGGTCCATCGTGGGCTATAGGCCATGATGGGTTGGGCAACATCCTTATATTAATAATAGGCTACTTCAGAATGCCAGGTGCAAGGGAGGGGCAACAGGATGCAAGTATCTTTTTGTCTCGTGTGCTCCGTGATGCACCTGGTGGGCCACTATGAGATAGAGGAAGCTGAACCAGATGGGCCTTTGGCCTGATCCAGTGGGGCTCTTCTTATGTTCTTATGGTTGGCGCAGGGGCATTTCTGGGAAGGAGAGTGTTTCTGGGCAGGGAGTGGGCGGGCAGGGAGGTGGGCCAGCCTGGGGAGGGAGGTGGCGTTGGGATCTAGCCGTTAGGCCTCATCCAAGCTCCTGTCCCCAGGCCACATGGCCCCGATTCTGGCCATGCAGCATCCTCGGCTCTGCGCCTGCTAAACAGCAGGCGCAGATCTGATGAGCCCATTGGGGTAGGGTAATGTCAAAGCCTTCCATCTCTTATATCTCCATCCTCCCCTGTTTTATCCTGATAACTGTCCAGTGTGGTAGTTTAGGCTGAGTAGTACTGATCGTTCCAAGATCACCAACTACCCAATCCTGTCTAAATCCCCCCACCCCAAAACATTCTGGGAGGTGGTAGTCCCAGAGGTCTCATTGCAATGATCATCGGTCGGCTGCTGGTGTTCAGAGCAGTGGGCGTTGAGGTACCAGATCAAGCCATCCAATCCCATAAAACATTGTCACCCAAGAATCATGACTCTTGTGCTGAAAATGCAACCACGTCAGCATTGGAGCACGTGTTCCGCATGCAGAAAGGCTCAGTTCTCAGTATCTCCAGGTAAAAGGGTCTCAGCATGGGGAGCCACACCATCTGAGGAGCCACCTAGCCAGAGCCAACCACTAAACCCCCAATTCAAGTGGTGGAGGCGGCACTCAGTGCATCATGAGGGGGTGGACAGGGTGCATCATGGAGGGGCCCAGTGCACCGGCTAAACATTGCCCCGGGGCCCCAGCAACTTGGTGCAAGCGTTGTGCCCATGTTATGCTTCAATTTGTACATGCCATTGTTTTACATGTACGCATTTAAAGCATACCCTGTGAAGTCACTCGTCCTGAGTATAACAAGTATAACAAGCCTGCTTTCAAATAAAGCAGCAATTAACGGTAATATCTCAAGCGCATGGAAAATAGCCCTGGCCTGCTTGCGCTTTCCATCTTTGTCTCCTGTACATGTGCTGGGAGGCACATAGTACGTTGTCAAACAAGCACTCTGGTCTGAGAGATAAGACAATCCAATCCTGAACAGTGCGAAACACTGTATACATAATGAAATGTGTCGTCTTTTTTTCCCTTTTTGTTCCCTTCTTTTATTTCATTGTCTGTACTCCTAGCACCACGAATCTGAAAATGTGCCAAAGTTAACAGGCTTTTTCCTGGCAGCACCCCATAAATATCCAAATGTGGACACTAATTGATGCCCTTGTTGAGAATCCTAGCAGAGAGGCTAACAAATCACTTGGATACAAAGGCTGACTTTTGAGCCTGGGCCCATGCTCAAAATATGCTCAGCTGTTGCAGGGGCAAGTGCAGAGGCATAGCTAAAGAAGTGCAGTGGGGTGCAATTGCACCGGGCAACAAGCTTTCAGGGGACAACAAGCCTGACGTTAGTGGCCAAAATTGTGAAAACCTTAGTATGTATGAATGATACCATCATGTTATATATCACTAATGCAGAATTCAGTGAAACAAACCAGAATGTCGTATCTTCACCCTGTCAAAAGTTATGGCCAAAAAAACGAGGGAAAACAAAAATACAACTGTGACAACACGTCCTGTTGTGATGTCACTTCCGGGGCAACATTTTGCCCTCTGCACTGGGCTACACTTTCATTAGCTACACCCATGGGTGAGGCACTCCATGTAAGGCCATGGGGCCTACACGGAGTCAGTGGCAAGAATCTTTGACATTTTTCAACACTGTCCGTATAGGCACATACCACAGAACAGAGAATAGAACTTACAGCCTGTATGTGGGAATGAACACAAGACCTCGTAGTGTTCACACCACAGAATGTCCAGATAGAATGTCAGATATCCAGATAATCTACCTCTCATAATGTCTCACAGAGATAGGGAGAGAAAGGGTTTTTTGACTTTAAGCATCTGCCAGCCCCGTCCACATGACGCTCAGCATTGTACACAGTTTGGGGATAATTTTTGTTTTCCTTTTAGTCCAGCAAGTTCCTGACATGTGACCAAGTCTGCACGGATCACGTGACCTGTGGGCTTCCCTTTGTCATCCTATGCCTGGAGATCACAGTGAGGCAGGGATAGCAAAGGGGTGCTCAGCTGTCGTCTCTAACATCGGCCATTCTTTACAGCCTTATGATAAAGAGCTTATACTGGTGCTTTGGGTCTTGGGGAGCCCACTGGAGGGGGCACCTCCCCACAAACTGCTGTCATTTTTATCTGCATCTTGCTGTCCTGCCCTGTACTGAAAACAGCAGGGATCATTTCCTTGTTGTTCTTTCAGAGGTACTGCATGGTTTACTTGCCCGCGAGTCAACACTTGCCTCGTTCTCTAGGATGCACACAACATGGTGGCTGATGGAGATGGTGAAACGTCAACTTTTTCATGACCTGCTTGGTTTGTTCTGCAGGGCTGGGGCAAGGCGTCCCTGTGGTTGGACTGATCGTCGAAGGGGGTCCGAATGTGATATCTATCGTCTTGGAATGCCTACGTGAAGAACCTCCACTTCCCGTTGTGATCTGTGATGGCAGCGGTCGAGCATCAGATATTTTATCCTTTGCACACAAGTATTCCGAAGAAGGAGGGTAAGACGAACAGACTGCATTTTTCAACCATTCTGTCAGGGCACATTGGTGTGCCTTGAATGGTCTGCAGGTGTGCCATGGGAGTTTAAGGGAGGGTCACATATTAGTAGGGCCATTGGGGGAATCTGAGCCCCTGACCAGCAGTGCAGTGTGCCTTGTCAATTTCCCAAAAAACAATTATGAACCAACGGGTCGTAGGTCACAAGCCAATTTCAGGTGGGTCCCCACTCAATAGGCGGGCATTTTATTTGTAACTAGCTTTTTGTTACCCGGCATTGCCCAGATAACAAATGTCATCGGGACTGTCACCAATCAGCTCAATGACCCCGAAAACTATAGATTTGACACTAATGCCAGTCATTGTGGACATTTTATTTTGCACCCCTTCTTGCCCCCCACGCCGATGGGGGCTGAACCTGGACTCAAACAGCATCAGGAGCATCGCCGCTAGTCTCGGCGACTCCGGAAACTATGGATTCGACGCCAATTTTGACCATGTGGGGCCCCCTGCGCACCCCCACCCCTGGGGGCACTAAGGGGGCCTGACCCCCGCAGTGTTTGTCGCCAGGCCGCAAGGCATGCACGTGCCAAGTTTGGTGCCAATCGCTCCAGGCGTTCCAGCAGGGCATGGTGGATGTTTTGTTTCACACCCCTTCTTGTCCCCCACGCTGATGGGGGCTAAACCCAGCCTCCAACGGCATCGAGAGCATCGCCGCTCATCTCAGCAACCCCGGAAACTACAGATTTGACACCGATTTTGGCCGTTTTCGACCATTTTCACAAGGGGGCCCCTGTGCACCCCACCCCCGGGGGCGCTAGGGGGGGCCTGACCCCTGCAGTGTTTGTCATCAGGCCGCAAGGCATGCGCATGCCGAGTTTGGTGCGCGTCGCTCCAGGCATTGCGGAGCCTGTGCGGAACATACACACACACACACACACATCCAATTTTATATATATAGATTTGTAATATTTGTTAGACTTGATGCTAACAAGGTATGTGAATGCATTTGGGAAAATGTTACCCATCTGTACTTTTAACAGGTTACTATGTATATGCTTTTGATAGTCAACGGTGCTTACTCCCGGGTAGGTATGGATAGGACTGCAGCCTTTGTGATGTTTGGGGAGTTTTCTGAAATACATCAGCAACTTCTTGGGATGGTTAAGATGGTTCTTTATTTTAAATAAATTTATAAACTTTAAAATATTTCAAAAAATTAATATTTTTATTAATTTAACTTAATTAATTAGATTTGATTTTTTTCGTATCAAAATCAGGAGTGTTAAAAAAATTTCCTGCTTGATGATGGCACTACTGGCCATGACATCACTTCCAAGTTAATGACATCACTTCCGGTGGGTCCTGACAGATTGTCATTCTAAAAAGTGGATCCCAGTGCTAAAAAATTGGAGAACCACTGACCAATCATGTGCAAAGGCCTGATAAAAGAACATAAGAAGAGCCTGACTAGATCAGGTCAAGGTCCCTCTCATCCAGCATTTGTTTCAAGAATCCTAAGAGAAACGTCTCAGCTTCACAAGAAATTGGACAATGGTTTACTAGCGGACTCTAGTATACCTCCTACCCCATCCCAACTAACTTGCCAAACGAAAGCAACATCCTTTCTACTTGTTGCAGCATCTGGCTCTTCTTTTAATTTTCATTATATCCAGTGATGTCATGCCGGGGGTACGCGAGTACCGGTTTCTAGGATTACAGCTGGCCCCGCCCATTCACCCACCCACTCGTCGACTCCGCCCTCTGCAACATTTGAATTTCCTGCATGTTTGCTTCGCCTGCATGTTCTCAGAGCCAGGCAGGCAGGCAGGCAGCGAGCGGAGCCTTGCCTTTCCTTGCCACTGAAAAATGAGTTGCTCTGGGGTTTTAACATGATGCCAGGCCTCCTTAACATGTTCTGGGGGTGCTGTGGAATACTGTTGCAACTGTTGGGTCAGTTTAAAATCATCTGAGGCCTCAAAAAGGGCTTTTTTCATGTCACTTCCTGCCACGACATCACTTCTGGCTTATGACGTCACTTCTGGTGGGCGGGTCCCGACACGTGCCAATCAAAAGTGAGTACCTGTTCTTAAATCATTTAGATGACACCACTGATTATATCTAATTCATTAACTTAATTTTTCAAGGTACTACTCTGAATAAGGGTAGAAAAAAGAATACTTTTTTCCCTTCCTCAGTGATCCTTCAATTCCTCCCCTACTTAGCTCCATTGCCTTCTTGGCAATCAATCTATTTGATATCTCTATGCTGGATGCCTTCCTCTCTGAGACTGCATTAGCAAAGCCCATGATACGATAAAGGTGCTTGGGCTGAAGAGCTTCCTTGACAGGGCGTCTCTGCCGGCTCTCCTGTGCCATTTCTGATTAGAGAGCATAATTTTCTGATGAGCTCAGAATTTAACACTCCTTTGCAGCCGCAGCAGACTTGTAACTCCGCATGGACTGCCTGTTGGTCAAATGGAAGTGGGAGAAAATTGGTGTAGGCTTGAGGACTCTCGTCATATTGCACTCCAACAAAAATCAGGCAGTATTTGAAATCTTGAAATTTTCTCCTTGTATTATTATGAACTAGTGAAATACCTCGAGGATTATAGGAAGGTCTGTCTTTTGGGAACTTCTTGGCCAGGTGAAGTTCCAACCTCAAGCAGCAGATTGGCTACTGGTGGCAGACCAGCAGCAGGGAGCACCAGGACAACTCCCGCCCATCTCCTCCATCCCATTTCCTCCCCAGATTTGTCTCTCATCCACTCCAAAGAGCATCCTGCGTCTGGTTCCTCCTTTGCTGCTCCCTGACAGTAGCATAGCAGAGGGGGAAATAAGAGCCAGGTGATGCCATGACTCTCCTGCATTGTTGCGTCATCCCTGCCCCTCCGCAGTTACCCCCCCCCTCATGCCCTGGAAACAGCTCCATTTGGAGCCATAAGGGAGTCTGGGTGGCCCATTTCACTGCACCTTTGTGGGCCAAAGGTAGACACTGTCACACACACACACACACACACACACACACACACACACACACACAGAGAGAGAGAGAGAGAGAGAGAGAGAGAGAGAGAGAGAGAGAGAGAGAGAGAG
>JAJKFI010000020.1:11561673-11582112 GCA_029204185.1 Lerista edwardsae | reverse complement strand
TGTGTGTGTGTGTGTGTGTGTGTGTGTGTGTGTGTGTGTGTGTGTGTACACACATATAGCATTCTTGGAGTATCCAAGCTTTTCTTTTTATGATGACATCAGCTTCAATGAGTTAATGATACTCATTGGGAATATGTTCCAGAGGAGTAGCCATGCAAGCCTATAGTATCAAAAACATGTGTACCTATATGCACATACTCATCAACAATGGGATTCACAAACGACCTGGGGGAATGCTGGGCAGGACATACGCGGAACTCCCACGCGATTGGCTGCCCGTCCGTTCTGCCCCACCGCCTTCCCCACCGCCGCGCGGGCCGCCCAGGCCTCAGAGGGGGCTCCTGCTCGCCTGGGGAGCCCCCCGGGTGCCTGGGCATGCAGCAGTGGGGCGTGCCAACCGGGGGCAGCAGGCCCAGCCTGCGCGGCCAGCAGGGACAGCGGCGGGGTGGAACAGACGGGCTGCCAATCGCGCGGGCTGCCAATCACGGACTGCCAATTATGCGTATGTCCCGCCCAGCGTTCCCCCAGGTCGTTTGTGAATCCCATTGCTGATACTCATGGTTATAGAATGAATTAAAGACATGCACAGCAGTGAATTAGCAAGACAGGAAACTAGGCTATTGTGCAACAAGTTTAAAATTATGGCAGATAAGCACAGTGATAATTCACAGTTGGGAACTGCAATGTTACAACAATGCTAAATCAATTAATTCTGCAATGTGAGAAGAAGCCCAAGACATGATTCGGACCCCCACTTGTGACAATGCCAAGCTTTGTCATCAATACTAATATATACCTGCCAGCTGATGATTTCATGAATCTCATGCAGTTAATGACAGCTTGTGCTGAAATAATTGTTTGTCTTTAATATGCCCCTCAATCCTGTTCCCTCACCCCAACTTTGGAAATATGATTGCAAAAACTCTGAAAGATTGGAAAGGGCATGACAGGCTTATGCCTGTCTTTTTTTTAATTTTGTATTTTATTCAGCAGTATTAGTGTTAACTCCAGTATTTGACTTACTTTTATGTAGGGTCAGACCATCTAGCCTAGTGCTTGGTCTGGCTGCAGCTCTTCAATGGTTCATTTTCAGCCCTGCTATCTGAAATCTGTTTTAGCTGGATTAAACTTAGCATCTTCTGTATGCAAAGCACACATTATGTAACTGAGAGCGCAATCCTAAACTGGAGTTAGGCTGGCATAAACTAAGCCAGCAAAGTTTGGCCAGCACAAGGGCCACCATAAAGCATGTTTGGATTACTCTCGGAGTCAGGGAGGACGGTTCACGTCTGTGTGCTGATATCTGTGACTCCAAGAGTGGTCCAAAATACTTTACGGTGGCCCTTGTGCTGGCCAAACTTTGCTAGTTTATCTTATGCCAGCCTAACTCAGTTTACGATTGCACCCTGAGCAACATCCTAAGTTGAATGTCTTGCATAAATGCATCTGGATTTTATTTTTATTTTTTGCTTTTGAATCATCAAGACTCCCTTACAATACAAGGAGAGCATCACAATCTTGGGACAAATGAAATCCATCTCTCCTTGTGTAGCTCTGGACTCCACCTGCTGGTGGAGGACTGAATTGTAATTTTAGCCTCTTTAGACCTTCACAGGTTGGATGGGAAATATTGTTCTCTGCTTCAAAATATAATTGAACCACAAAGGATGCTAAGACACCCTGACATTCAGAGCCACAGATAAATTCATTTTGAGTTCATAACGTGGCACTGCAATTTTGAAAAGAACAATCAAAATGGTCATGTTGGCATACCTTCCTACCCAAGGAAAAGCTAGTGTTTGAGCCTTTTTAGAAAAAAATGCCAGTATGTATGTAGGGACATGATAGAGATGTATAAAAATTATGCACTGCAAGGAGAGAGGGGATAGAGAGAAGTAGCACTTTGCTCTCTCGTTCATGATACTGGAATGCATAATCGTTTACCAAAAGGAATTGACAATAGATTCAGGATAGACAGTTACTCCCAGTGATGTCATTCAGGGGGAACAGACCAGAACGGGCGTTCCGGATCCTACGGGCTCCGTGGCTGGTTCCGGGTTCCCAACAAGTGCCAATCAGAAGTGAGTTCCTGTTCCTAAATCATTTGAATGACACCACTGGTTACTTCCCACTATGTGTAACTGACATATGGCATTCACTGCCTAAGGATGTCTTGGCAGCCACTGAATTAAGTGACTTTTAGAAGGCTAGATGAATTCATGGCAGATAGCTCTGTTGACCACCATGAGCCATAAGAGCCAAATGGAGCTACCAGGTTCAGGGCAGAACTGAGTATCAGATAAGGAAGGGAGGGAGGGAGGGCACACATCTGGAATGGACAGACTGCCAGCCTATAAGGTGGTTGTTTGATCCAATCCAACAGGGCTCTTCACATGTTCTTATGTATCCTGAGGGAAGGGGAGTTACCACCAAATTAGAAGGGGTCCTCGGTATTTGTGGGGCTGTAGATCATTAGGAGAAGCTTGTGCGTATCTCAAACTCATGTCTCACTGCTGTCATTTTTCAGTGTCATTAACATGTTGTTGTATGTTTTCTCCCATCCATCTTTCTTTTTCTTTCCATCACATTCCCATGCCTTGATTTCATTCAGCGAACATCTAGGGGATTTGGATGGGTTAACCTGGAGGTGAATGGCTTGCTTAGAATGTAGTGTTTCCGTCATAGTTTGTTCTTGTTTCATGTTTTTGTAGATTAGACCCCATTGCTCTCTTCTGCACATCAATATCCAGATTAAACAGCAAAGCATTGTGTTCAGATCAAAGCTCCAGGACATATGCCAGATTTTAATATAACTGTCCAATCTTCTACAGCCTGACAGTGGAGGTTATACAACCTGCTTGTTTTCCCAAATCTGGATTGCAGATTAATCAAAGCTTGTTTGGTTTAGGAATACAGTAGTTAACTGTAGTTAACATGAGTTTGCCGAACAGCATCAGATGACCAGATTTCTGGCTATTATGGAAATCTGGCGTCCTTTAGACTTTTCTGGTGAAACACTGGAAATGGGAGGAGAAACCTGATCAAACTGAAATGGAGAGTATTGTCTGTTCTCAGATTGAGGTTATTCCCTACCACTGATTCTCCTGCCTGACTCTCACTCCTCATAACTATTTAAGCTAACTTAAAAGCAAGAACTTGAGTCCTGAAGAATCGACTTGAGTTGTAAAAGCGCTAATTTTTTTGATGACTTGTGTTAACTGGAATGAGGGACACCAATGATTTGGGCACGATTTGCAACTTGTAGCACTGACTCAGAAATGAGTCATGACTTGTATAGACTTGAGTCAAAATTCTCTTTAGTGTATGTGTGCTTGTTTCCTTGCTTTTTTCTTTTTCTTTTTTTTTGGCTGCTTCCAAATTGCTCCAAAAGACCTTGTGGGCAGTCCAGAAGCCAGCATTCAGACAGATGGCGGCAGCAGACATGCTGGGAGGTGGGTAGGTGATTCCAGGAATTGAGGGGAGGAGAAGGCTTAAGGATTTTTTTGGCTGAAAGTCTTGACTCATTTCTCAAAATGACTCACAACCCATGTCAAAATGACTAAAGTGGCTCAAGTTGACTCACTATGGTTGCGTGCTACAACTCACAAGTCAACCCGAGTTATGGAGTTGCTGACTTGAGCTCAGTAACTGGGGCATATCCCTGCTTAAAAGCACGACTTGAGTTCTAGAGAAATTGAGTCTTGAATCAGATCTCTCAGCCTGATGAGGCTATTCAAGTAACGTAGGACACCACTATAAAAGCAATACTTTCTATTGCTTTGGAACACGGTTTTAAAATGGCTGCCATGTTGACTTCTGGTAAAGGAGAAGAGTTCAGGAGAGCGCCATGATGTTCCAGCTTAAGTTCTTGCATGCGGGAACAGAATTCCATGCCAGGGCCTCTGATGAGGGAGAGGTGAGAGTCTTGGCAGGAGACAGAGACCATGGGCCCAATCCTAATCTGAAGTTAGGCTGGTATAAATTAGGCCAGCAAAGTTTGGCCAGCACAAGGGCCACTGTAAAGCACATTTAGACCACTCTCTGAGTCAGGAAGACCCCGAGAGTGGTCCAAACATACTTTATGATGGCCCTTGTGCCAGTCAAACTTTGCTGGACTAATCCTAACTTCAGGTTAGGATTGCACCCCATGTTAATCCCCAAGTCAGGGCACACATGGTGGAGGGAATATTTAGTCCCATTGCATGGCTTTTCAAAATAATGCTTTTTGGTGTTTTTACAGGGAAATCTGCCACCAGATTACCATATCAGCCTCATTGACATCGGCCTTGTGCTAGAATATCTCATGGGAGGAGCGTATCGCTGCAACTATACAAGGAAGAGCTTCCGGACTCTTTACAACAATTTATTTGGACCAAAGAGGGTAAGAAACCATTGTGATGCTCTGCAGGCCCCAATTTTCAGCAGTATTAACCCTTTTTGTGCCTGCCCATGGCCTGCTCCAATTGTAAGCAATCTTTCGTTCCCCCCACCCCAGGCACGATCAGAGCCTACTCTGGCTCTGCACAGGGATCAGGGCTAGTGCCAATTTTTGCCTAGTTAACATTAAGAGTGCTCTTTCTTTGAAAAACAAAGTTATCTGCAATGTATCAACTTGGTTAATACTGATGGATTTGACACTATTTCTTCATAAAACTGAATTGTCCTCTTCTTTCTTGAAACATGCAGCCGAAAGCACTTAAGCTTCTTGGGATGGAGGTAAGTTGCTTTTGTCACATCAGTAGCAACCCCATCTCTCTCTCTCTCTCTCTCTCTCTCTCTCTCTCTCTCTCTCACACACACACACACACACACACACACACACACACACACACACACACACACACACACACACACACACACATCATTGTTAGCTTTCAATATTATGTTGATTACCGGGAGACGACAGGGACTGGGGTTGCCACCCAATGTCACCTTGGGTCTGCTGCTATCACTACATGACACAATTTTAAAAAGTCCCTTACCATGCTCCATCACACATTTTTTCACAAGCCAGGAAGTGAGCTCCTTCATTCACACCGCCCCTTAAAAAACAAAACTGTAGTCCCTCACTATTGAAGAGTGAACACACTCCATTGGATGTTCTCCTGTGATACAAGCCAATTGAAAATAGTCAGCAGTATAGCTTCTATGGATGTCAGAGAAGTTTATGCAACAGAATTGAAGGAGAATGCTGTGAGGAGTTGCCTGGGACACTCATTATTCCAAGTGCGTATTATTATATCACAGCAAAAGTCAGTTCTAAAGTAATATAAAGCTTACTGGGTCTAAAAACTGGTAAGCTGCTTTGCACAGCAAAAAAAGGAAGCACCAGCAAAGCCTAATCTTCTTTGAAACTTTTTTGCCTTTTCAGCAACTATGAGACAAAAGTGCTCCTCTCTACCAAGACATGAGGAGGCTAGCTTTAAAATGGACAACTGTGGCCCATATCCATAGCATGCGCACATGCACAGTCCATGCATTGCTGCAGTGCATACTAGCTAAGTTCACCTGAACAGTAGTTTGCCCACCTTCACTAAGTGGGCAAACAGAAGAAGTTGTGAAAGCCCACTAGTTCCTTGTGATTACAATAGTCTTCCAGTATACAACCACTAACAGCACCCATCACTAAATTCAAGGGGTCTAGGGGGATAGGGGCTGATTCCAAACCCCACCCATTTCGCTTGCAAGAAAGAAGGAAGAGGAGCTAGATTGTATTGCAAGCACAAGGGTGTAGCTAATGAAAGTATAGCCCAGTGCAGAGGGCAAAATGTTGCCCTGGAAATGACATCACAACAGGAAGCGACATCACAGTTGTATTTTCTTTCTCTGTTTTTGTCCATAACATTTGCTAGATTAAAGATATTACATTCTGGTTTGTTTCACTGCATTTTGCATTAAATTACCTTTCCAATGATATATAACATGATGGTATTATTCGTATATACCAAGGTTTTCACTATTTTGGCCACTACTGTCAAGCTCAGCTTGTTGCCCCCTGGCCCTGAGCTGTTGCTGCATTCTCATTATAGCTTCCTTCATTGAGTTCCTCCCATGCTGGTTCCTGCAGTAATAGTCCCTCCTCCTTGTCTGTTTAGGAAATGAGAGAGTTCTCCCTTCGGTTTCTCCTGCATAAGTAAGAGGAAAGATTGCAAAGTCAAAGGTGAACGTTTCCACTTAGTCTTTGGAGGATCATTTCTTTTGCATGTGACTTTGCTTCTTCTCTGCATGGCGGTTGAAAAAATCATTTTAATGCTCATGTTTTTGCTATTTGAGAAGGCTCTATCACTGGTTCCCAGACTGCTGTTAGCTGATACACACTTTTGTTCTGAATTACAACTGTGATACACACATTCAACTTGTACACCAGAAATTGTGTTATATAGCAGAAGTATGTTAAAGCGCGCACACACTTAGGCCACCATCCCTGTGTCTCTGCATGAGTCCCTATTCTGCATGTGCTTCCTCTGAGGGAAGTCCCAGCTTTTGCATGTAACACCCTCTGGTCTGGGCCTTCTGGGAAGGATTGGGCCCAATCAGCAATCTGTGGCCGCTGGTTGCTGGGTAAGCCCCCTTACTTTGTTGGTGGGCGTTGCTGAGTTTTTTTCACCATACTTCTAATGGTGGGCCAACAACCACAGCATTTTCGTTGTCAGATCCCTCTGGTGCAGACGCATCATTGCATTATGAGGCATGTGCTGTGAATTGGCACTAAAGCATTGCCATCATTATGGGCAGGCTCCTGGTGTGAATTGATCCCAACTCAGCATACTAGAATTTCCTGATTCTTTCTGCATCTGTGCAACTGAATAATGGTGCATGAGCGTTGCTTCAGCATTTTCCACTATTTGTTCCTAATTTGGCAGAATTTGTAGTCTGCTGCAACTATGCACAAAGAGGGCACTGTTCGCCTCTCTGCAGTACAGAAAAAAATGTCAACACCTACACTCATAACTCCATTGCTTCTCACTAGGATGATGAACCTCCAAGCAAAGGGAAGAAGAAGAAGAAGAAGAAAGAGGAAGAGATTGACATTGATGTAGATGATCCTGAAGTCAGCCGCTTTCAATATCCCTTCCATGAGCTCATGGTATGGGCAGTGCTGATGAAGCGGCAAAAGATGGCCCTTTTCCTTTGGCAGCGAGGAGAAGAGACGATGGCCAAGGCTCTGGTCGCATGCAAGCTGTACAAGGCCATGGCCCATGAGTCTTCTGAGAGCGAGCTGGTGGATGATATCTCTCAAGACCTGGACAACAACTCAAAGTTAGTAAACTCGAGTGCATGGCTGCTTGGTGTCAATCATAAACCCAGTTGCCTCAAGATACAATGTAACCACGTTGTCTCCATGTCCCTTGAAGACAATGGGTTCCTTCTTGGGAAGAGGCCATTGTTCAGTGGAAGTGCATATGCCTTGTATGTAAAAGGTCAAAGGTTCAGTCCCTGCAAAGACAGAAGGGCAGTGGTTCCCAAACTCACCAGAGTCACAGCTGGGTGCCACCATCTTTGATCACCCAAAATCTCATGCGATCCAAGATGGTGGCAAACAAATCTCATGAGAGCTTGCATTATCCAAGTTGGCGGAGAGATTTGGGCGCTGCCATCTTGGATCACACAAAATTCCGCATGGTGGCCGCAAAATTCTGCAAAATTCGGCCATGACCAGGAGAGCCAATAAGCCACCGGGGACATCCCGCGACACCCCTGTTGTGTGTGCCACAGCTCTTGTGATGCACATTTTGGGAACCTCCTACTTCGGAGTTAGTTGGAGGTAGCAAGAAATCAAGAAGCACAACAAAATAGTAGTAGCCATATGAAAGATACTTGCCGTTGTGGAGGTTTAGAAGACAGCCCGTTTCAGCGCTGTGGTAAACCTGCCTCTTCTGCCAATCACTGATATTCAGTTTCCACGTGTTTATTTCATAACCTGCAAGTTCACACCCTGCCCTTCTTCAAACGATAGCTCTTTGCTATATATGACTCTTTCCTGTATCTTCATTTCACCAGGGATTTTGGCCAGCTGGCCGTGGAGCTGCTGGATCAGTCCTACAAGCATGACGAACAGGTGGCCATGAAACTCCTGACTTACGAGCTGAAAAACTGGAGCAATTCCACTTGCCTGAAGCTTGCCGTAGCAGCAAAGCACAGAGACTTTATTGCACACACTTGCAGCCAGATGCTACTGACAGACATGTGGATGGGCCGGTTGCGCATGCGGAAAAACCCAGGACTTAAGGTAGTCACAAATTGCTGTGGTCTGCATTTGTTGTAGGTAACAGTATTGGTTTACTGTGTACTGTAGCAGAATATTTTACATTGAAATCCTGCAGGAGTTCCATTTTGACTTTACCGTTGGCTGCTGCATGAGCAGAACATGCCATGTGTCTTAGAACAACATGATACAGAGGAGGCTTTCCCCACAGTCTGCATCTGCCTGACATTCTGATGGCTACAAGGAGCAGGGTCTTTTTGGTGGTGATTCCCTCTTTGAAGCATTTTCTACATAGGGAAGTCCATTAGGCCCATTCTCTTTTATGTACTGGGGTTTAGTTAAAACTATACCTGTTTCAGAAGGCTTTAGTAGTAGCTAACCAAAGTGGCTATATAGATAGTGTCTCATTATCTACTGGGGTTCCGTTCCAGAATGCTCAGTGGATACCAAAATCAGTAGATACTGAAATCAATGGCAAAATAGCTTCAAAGCCCCACTTCCAGGTTTCTTGCTCCTCCATTGTCACCCTAGAATGTGTTGGTATAGACCAGTGGTTCTCAAACCTTTTAGTACTGGGACCCACTTTTTAGAATGACAATCTGTCCAGAACCCACCAGAAGTGAAGTCATTTGATTCGGATTGGGCTGCTATTGGATCAGACCAGTAGTTCTACTTCTTACAATGGCCAACCAGAAACCCACAAGCAGGGTTGATAGCAGCAGCACCCCCCCCTACTCTTGCACATACCCCTGGAGGTTTCATATAGGCATGACTAATGGACATTGACCATACCATCCTCTTCCATAAATGTGTCTACACTAATTCCATTTAAAAGCCATCTATTAGCCAGTGGCCAGCATTATAGCTCTGGCAGTGAATTCCATAAAACAACTATGCCTTGAGTGAACAAGACCTGCCTTTCTTTTCTGCCCTAAATCTCTTGTCAATGCATTTAATTGGAATTGCATTTTGCTGATTTTAGCTGTGCTTATTGTATATGGTGGCTTTATTGTTTTGGGTGTTGTTTTCTTTCTTTTTAATGGGTGGCTGTTAATCTGTTTTGCACAATCAATTTTTCTCTTGTAAGCTGACATCCAGTTGACGGTTGATTATGAATAATGAATACATCCGCTGAAAATACACAATGCTATGCGCAACCAACAAAGCCTCGTTGTTGTTTTTCCAAAGTATGCATTAGCAATTTTGATTGTATGCAGTTATGTCATGATTGTATATAGGCATCAGTAAGAACATAAGAAGAGCCCTGCTGGATCAGGCCAAAGGCCCATCTAGTCCAGCTTCCTGTATGTCACAGCGGCCCACCAGGTGCCCCAGGGAGGCATGAGACAACAAGATGCTTGCATCCTGTTGCCACTCCCTTGCACCCGGTACTCTGAAGTAGCCCACCACCTTTGTAAGGAGGTTGCACAATCCATTATGGCCTATAGCCCACGATGGACCTTTCCTCCAGAAATCTGTCCAATCCCCTCTTAAAGGCATCAAGACCAGATGCCATCACCACCTCCTGTGGCAAAGAGTTCCACAGATTAACTACCCGCTGGGTAAAAAAGTACTTCCTTTTATCTGTTTTCCCAACCCTCAGTTTTAAGCATTTATACTGGCAGATTTTACATACAGCCCAATAGTGAGATGGGCCCTCCCCCACCCTTGTGTCACAGGTGTACTGTATATAGAACCATTAACACCATAACTAGTCCTCAAGCATCTTAGGCTGCATTCTTATCGACACTTACCTGGGACTAAGCCCCATTGACTAGAATGGGACTTACTACTGCATAATGCCTTAGAATTGGGCTCCCACAGCCTGATTCTTTCCTTCCCCTGCACCACTAGTGCAGCCGTGCCAAAAACAGGTGTGCTATACGCAGCTGGATGGTGGTGGATTGTGAGCTTCAGAAGGAAAAAAATTTAAATCCCTTTGCCACTTCATTAGCCTCCCACTCTGCAATGGGTCTCCTCAAATCTGTGCTAGCTATTTCGGTAGCGCAAGTCCAAGAAGAAAAAGCAGGCAGGGAGGCTGCGGTCAGAAGGGATAGGATCCGCTGTGTGTCATCACTGCCAGATCCACCCTCTCTTGCAAACTCCCCACCCCATTCCTCTCCCGCACCCAGTTTTTCCCTCTAACCTATCCCTCCTGTCTCCCCTGCCATCTTACCTTCCTTGGCAGGTGGTGGGTGTTCTGGTGACAAGCATGGGAAGGCTCCAGCCTTCCCACCATCACCCCACAGTGCACTACTCATCACGCTGCCAGAAGGCGGTTTACGGCTGCTTTTCAGCAGCCACCACCAGCGAAACATGGATTCCACCAGCATCTTCAGCCCAAATGATTGGGCCATCCATTCAGCATAATAGATAACCGCTGTAATTGTTACTCATAAAAAGGTCTTACTGTGGAGTGACGTGACTCTCCTCTTCTTGCGCAGGTTATAATGGGGATTCTTTTACCGCCAACCATCTTGTTCTTGGAATTCCGCACCCACGACGACTATTCGTACCAGACATCCAAGGAAAATGAAGGCGGCAAAGACAAAGAGGATGACAATGCGGTCAGCATCACACCTTCCCAGAACTGTTGGCCTCTCATCACTGCTATCATTCAACTTAGTAGCTGTTTGATCAGCAGAGTTTCCTCGCCCACCCGCCCACCCCCAAGTACAGGGAATTTTAATTTGGCAAGGATGTTAAGAATCTTGTGCTAGAGATCCCTGCACAATTCTTTTGTACTACTGTCATCTCCGGCCAAACAGAGTCTGCAGGTTTTTGAAGCACAGCAAAAACCTACACAACCTGTTTGACCAGAGATGATAGTGGGATGAACAAAACAAGCCTAGATAACACAACCCATTATGGCTCTAGCATGCCACTTTCAGCTGTATGGTAGGGAAAAATCCAGATGTCTGTGTTCAGCTATTCTCTCGCGATCCACACTGAATAGTGATTTGATAGAAGCCTTCCGGAGGAAACAATCTATGGTAATAAGCTGCCTGCTTGCATTTCAGGATGCAAATGCTGATACTGGTTCTCGAAAGGGCGATGAAGAGAATGGAAACAAGAAGCAGAAGAGCCTTCCCATTGGAACCAAGATCTACGAATTCTACAATGCACCGATCGTGAAGTTCTGGTTTTATACAGTAAGAAAAATTTCTATGAACTCTTCCATGAAAACATTTCCAGTATCACAGGGTCATATAGTACATGTATAATTGTTGACAACTGGAGTCCAGTTTTTCTTTACAATCTGAAACATTCATAATCACCATACAGTGTGGTCTTCAGGGAATTTGGTGGTCTGGGGAAGAGTCGCAACAGTTTGTTTACTTTTCACATTTTCATTCTGCCCTTCCTCCAAAGAGCTCAGGGTAGTGGATGTGGTCAGACATGTCATGTAGCGGGTACGCGGGGGTATGCGAGTACCCGTTCCTAGGATTAGGGCTGGCCCCACCCATTCGCCCGCCCACTCGTCGACTCCATCGGTGCTCCACTCCGCCCCCTGCAACGTTTGAATTGCCTGCACGTTTGAGTTGCCTGCACGTTCTCAGAGCTAGGCAGGCAGGCAGGCAGGCAGGCAGCGGAGCGAGGGAGACCGACGGCAGCAGCAGTGTGAGCAGGTAGGCTGCCTGGGACTCCCTCCCGAGGAGGCGCAGCAGTTCTGGTGGGGGAATCGGTAGCCCGCGCGGCGGCCCCGGGGAAGGCCCAGGACTCCCGGGCCGCTGCGCGGCCTACCGAGGAGGCGCGGCGGTTCCTGGGTTCCGGCTATGACCTCACTTCCGGTGGGCAGGCCCTCACACAAGTGCCAATCAAAAGTGAGTACCTGTTGCTAAATCAGTTAGATGCCATTACTGTATGTGGTTCTTTCCCTCCTTTCTGTCCTCGCAACAACCCTGTGAGGTGGGTGAGGCTGAGATTGAGAGAGAGAGAGTGACTGGCCCAAGGTCACCCAGGAAGCTCCATGGCTGAGCAGGGATTTGAACCTGGATCTTCCAGGTCTACGTCCAACTCCCAAACCACTACACCTGTGGTTCTCAAACTTTTTAGCACGAGGACCCACTTCTGGAAAATCTGGCCAGGACCCACCAGAAATGATGGCATGGACAGAAGTGCCGTCATTATTATGCCAGAGCCTGCTGCTTTCCTGAGAACACAGCAAAAAGTTGGGTTATTTCTCAGCCGTTTCCCAATAGCAAAGTGAATCAGAAAGAAAGAAGAGCCTATTTACAACCGTGACACGAGCAAAACAACCACACAGCCCTCCCCCCTTTCCAGCATCCCATCTTCCCATATTTCCAATATGGCTGCCCTAGATGCTTCGCAACGCCCCTGGAATTGGCACGCGACACACTGGTGGGTCCTCCTGACCCACCTCTTAGGAGCCACTGCACTACACCACCCTGGCTCTATTCTGTTCCAAATGTATTGCATGTACTGGGACCACATGCAGGGGGCAATGGCACAGCTCAGTGGTTTGACAAGGAAGGAAGAGGGAGGTGGAGAGTACAACAGCAAGAGCTGGGGATAATTATACAACTGTAGTGGAAGGGAATCAAAAATGCACACGTGCACGTCACACAATCACTTGTGCACATCACACATGCACATCACACAATCATGCACGGGAGCAAGAGACAGAGGCACAAAGCGTGTTGTCCGTGGTGCCACATTTTTCCCAAAGGTTGCTGCTTCTTTTCTGCTGACTCGTGCAATCTCCTGTTTGCAAAGTGGGCTAAAGAAAGAATAGAAAGGGTTTGAAATGGTTTCCTTAGCCTGAATTCCTGGATTGAATTTAGCCAATGGAGTTAATGAAGGCAGCTCTGCTTGGGAAACTCTCCTTTTGTGTTGCTAATGACTTTGTTTACCCCAAGTCAGGAAGCTCCCAGGATGGGGCTTTTGTTCGCAGATTCAAATGTGCCCTGCAAGCACACACGGTCCAGCCATTCATGCAATTTTCCCAGAAAGAAAAGCCAGGCAAAGCTTCTCCCAAGCCAGCCCCTTGTTGTTGGGGAGGGGCGGGGAATAATTGCTAACAAATTCAAGCTGTGGCCTTCCTCGCAGCCTGTGGATTGGAGATTCTATTAGAAGGCAGATTCTAATAGCCAGTTCTAAGCAGTGGCGTCATCCTGGCGGAACGGCCCGGTACGTTGTTCCGCCAGTTCTGCGGACAGGCCCAGGCCGCGCCGCCTCTCTGGAGGACAGGCGAGCTGCTCCTGGGCCCGCCCGCCCTCCCTGGCATCCCAAATCGCTCTGAAATGGAGCGATTCGGGCGCGGTGAGGCGCAGGGAGGCATGGCAGCCCTCCACCATAGGGGCGGAGGACTGTCAATCATCCGGGCGTTCCGGTTCCTGGCGCGCCCGGATGACATCACTGGTTCTAAGGACATGTTAGGGTTGTGTCCTCCTAACAGTTACCCAGCAACCACATACCTGTGTATACTGACGTGCCACCCATGACACATCTTAAATGAAATAACCAAATAAGTTTATCAGGCAATAGATAACTACTCAGTGACAAAACAATCCTAAGAACTACACTCTGGACAGATTGTTTATTATTTATTTGAAGAATTTATATCCCGCCTTTCCCATGCTGAAGCAAATGCCCAAGGTGGCTTACATGGGCAGGCTAGTCTAAACCACCATTTTTCAATGGGATTTTTACAAAGTTAGAGTGGTCTGTGATTCACCGAATCCTCAATCCCAGATGAAGTCCCAGTCTTCACCGTGTGGTTCTCTTCTCTGATAACCATCTCATCCTCTGCCGCCCCCTTCTCCTTTTGCCTTCCATCTTTCCCAGCATGAGGGTCTTTTCTAAAGAGTCCTCTCTTCTCATGAGGTGGCCAAAGTATTGGAGCTTCAGCTTCAGGATTTGTCCTTCCAGGGAGCAATCAGGCTTGACTTCCTGGAGGATTGACCGATTGGATCTCCTTGCAGTCCAGGGGACTCTCAAGAGTCTTCTCCAACACCATAATTCAAAAAATGACATTTTTACATGCTTTCAAACTGCTAAGTTGGCAGGAGCTGGGACAAGCAATGAGAGCTCACTCCATCACGCGGTCTTGAACTGCCAACCTTCCAGTCAGCAAGATCAGCAACAGCGGTTTAACCCATAGCGCCACCACATCCCTTCTGGGGTGTGACAAGGCAAAAAAAGTGGAACACGTGCCCGGTTTGACCCAGAAGTGGCTTCCGGTAGCTGTAAAATGTGCAGCTGCAGAGGATGTGGAGGTCAGAAGACTGAGAACCACTGACCAACTTTAAAATTAAAGCATACCTCTCTCTCAGACCAACCTACCTCAAAGGGTTATGAGGACAAAAGGGGGGAAAGGGAGTTTGTACACCAGCCTGAGTTCCTTGGAGGAAAGGTGGTATAAAATGTGAAAAATAAATAACCTAAATAGGTATATTAGCAAATGAATAAGCTGCACCAACAGTGAAATGTAGTATAAAAATGTTTTTTCTTTCCTTTTCTTTTCCCAGATATCATACCTGGGCTACTTAATGCTGTTCAATTATATAATTTTGGTACGAATGGACCGCTGGCCCTCAGTCCAGGAATGGGTGGTCATCTCATACATTGTGACGCTGGCCCTGGAAAAAGTCAGAGAGGTAAGTTGTAATAACCACACCAGTTACAATTCTTTGAAACAGTCTGCCTGTAAAAATGCAGGAAGAAAGGCGGAAACAGGGTCAGCCTGAGCCCAAACGCTGCCCCAGGCAAGGAATTTTTTTTTTGGCACCCCCTCCTCTATTTGTTCAGCTTTTGAATATCTTCTTTTTTTTTTTTGTATTGCATTTGTAATCCCTTCCATGGTTTTGATGTAGAAACTGTGTGTGAGGCTTACTCCATTGTATAAGACTATCAATTGTAAATCTGTACTCGCTCCTGCCATATAATATAGAAGCCCATAAAATAGCTTGTAGATGTTTTGAAACGTTAAGAGTAACGGAGATGCCAGGCATCCTCTCAAGCCAGCACCTCAGTTGTCATCCATCCCTAATTCCAGCCCTGGAAGGAATGCACTGAATGGTAACAAAAGCTTCTTTTTCTTGTACATTGAGGGTGCAATCCTAAACTTAGGCCAGCATAGCTAAGCCAGCGAAGTTTGGCCAGCACAAGGCCCTCCGTAAAGTATGTTTGGACCACTCCCAGAGCCAGAGAGGCCAGCACACAGACGTGCGCCATCCTCCCTGACTCCGAGAGTAGTCCAAACACGCTTTATGCTGGCCAAACTTTGCTGGCTAGATTTATGCTGACCTAACTCCAATTTAGGATTGCGCTCTGAGTCTGTAATAAGCAGCAAGATCTATGGCAGAAGTTGGTTGGGTCGCTGAATGAGTAGGAAGAAAGGAAATGGTCTAAAACAGCGTTTCTCAAACTGTGGCCGGTACCCACTTGGTGGGTCATAGTGGGTCATGACCTAATTTCTGGTGGGTCCTGCAGAGCCTCCAAGGGGAAAAAAACCCTCGCTTGAAACTTCAAACTGTCAACGCTCACAAAAGGAATATAGCAAGAATACGGTCTGCAGCTTCCAAGATGCGTGCTCCCAACTTTCCGCTACCCAACTGACATCAGGTCGCGACCCACCAAGTGGGTTTGAATAACAGTTTGAATAACACTGCCCAAGGAAATGCAAATGGGGCTTGGCTAAAATAAAGTCCCATCATTCTATCCAGTACAAAATACAGTACTATGCCCAGTGATGTCATGTAGGGGGAACATGGGGGAACTCAGTTCCACTTGTTAAAATTAGGGCTGGCTCTGCCCACTCGTTGCTGACATCGTCACTGGCTAGGAACCAGCTGCGGGTAGACCTGTGCTCTGCCAGCCTCCGGAGTCCAGGTCTACCCATAGGAACCAGCCACGGGTAGACCTGGGCTCCGCCAGCCTCCAGCTTATGACGTCACTTCTGGTGGGCGGGTCCTGACATGTGCCAATCAAAAGTGAGTTCCTGTTCTTAAATAATTTTGATGCCACCACTGACTATGCCCCAGAATAAATGCATGCATGTTGTTTCTCATATGTAATTCATGTAGCCACAGAAGGCTCCACAGGAAAAGGGGACACTCAGCCCCTTCCCCCATGGTAAGGGTGCAGGGCAGGCAATAGGTCTACTCACCTCTGGGCTGGCTATTTTGCTGGTGCAGAGGTGAGGGCCTCCATGTTGGGCCACGTAATGATGATGCTGAGCCAATTTCAGTCCAGTGTCTCCAAGTATCCCAGTTCAAGACCAGTTGCTTGAATGCGTCTTGATATGTCTTGCTTTCCATAACAAAGCTTACAAATGAGAGGCTGTTAAGGGCCCAATCCTAACCAACCTTCCAGCACTGGTGCAGCCATGCCAATGCTGTACACAGCATCCTGCAGTGGGGCAGTCATGGAGGTCCCCTCAAGGTACAGGAATGATTGTTCCCTTTTCTCAGGGCTGCATCGTTGGATGGGACTAACTCTCTCACAGGTGGCTTTCTCCCATTATGTTTGAACTGTACTGAATTAAATTGCCTTCTTTCTTCCTCCTCTCCTCTTGACTCCCACACCATTTATTTGTTTTCAGATTTTGATGTCCGAACCAGGTAAACTGAATCAGAAAATAAAAGTCTGGCTTCAGGAGTATTGGAACATCACTGACCTGGTCGCCATCTCCATATTCATTTTTGGGGCCATTCTTCGTTTGCAAAACCAGCCTTATATGGGCTATGGAAGAGTGATCTACTGTGTGGATATCATTTTCTGGTACATCCGAGTACTAGACATCTTTGGTGTGAACAAGTACCTGGGACCTTACGTCATGATGATTGGAAAGATGGTAGGTACTATAAGCACAAACCCTTGAGAAAGCAGGTATGAGTCCCAGACAGGTTTTGAAGAACTGCAGGCTGAAGATCCATTTAGTTGCAGATTATTCTTGGGCAAACAGCTCTGGGAAACTCCCTAGAAAATTGAAGCCTTGCTGGATGACTAGGAACTGACCTGGAGAGAATTGTTTTGATCATGCCAGTGTGTCACCTGGTTAATTAGGGGATGTATCTGTACAGTCTTTTACCCTGTAGCTCCAAAACCTGGAGAATAGAAGAGTCCAGCCTTGCAGCTCAGCACAAACAAGTCAGGGGCACAATCCTAACCTGAAGTTAGGCTGGCACAGTTAGGCCAGCCAAGTTTGACTGGCACAAGGGCCACCGTAAAGTATGTTTTGACCACTCTTGAAGTCAGAGAGGCCAGCACACAGATGTGCGCCATCTTCCCTGATTCCAAAAGTGGTCCAAATGCTTTACAGATGCCTTGGTATCAGCCAGACTTTGCTGGCCTAACTGTGCCGGCCTAACTCCAAGTTAGCATTGCGCCCTAGGTAAAATTTGTTGCAAAAATTGATGAGAGTTTGGTGATGTAAACAGCTACTTCCGATTTTCTTCATTTCATTAGAATGATGTTTGCATCATATATTAATAACTGTCTTGCTGTCCATGTGCTGATGCTTTCTTGACAGTAACTATACACATCACTCTGGACTCTTCCCTTATGCAGATGATTGATATGCTGTACTTTGTGGTGATTATGCTAGTGGTTCTGATGAGTTTTGGAGTTGCCCGGCAAGCTATCCTCCATCCAGATGAGGAGCCGTCTTGGAGGCTGGCACGCAACATCTTCTACATGCCCTATTGGATGATCTACGGCGAGGTGTTTGCAGACCAGATAGACCGTAAGAGTAGAATTCATAGTAAGGTTCTGCTTCCTGTTTCTGAGGCAGATGATCAGATCCAAATTAAACAACATTCCGGTTTTAATTTGGAATCCACACGAGTCCTTCATCTTCTGCTGTAGTCTTTGTGTTTGTGGCACACATGAAATATTCACCCCAATCATGACTATACACTTGTATGGTGAGCTGGATTAGGCAAAGCTTACCACCTGGCCCCACCCATCCACATGGGGAATGGCACGAGAACCGCCTTCCTGAACTATCCAGTGTACCGTTTCTGTTTCCATCAACCGAATGGAAGTGGAATGTGCTGGTGGCATCTCTGAGCATCAAATGCATCACAGGAAATATAAAATGGTTGATTTCCATTACTGAATTTGAAAATCATCTGTGCAATTTTAGCTGGTGCACTTCAGATTGTACACCCATAGGTGGCATTCACACGTGCTGTTCTCCCAGGAACGTGTGGGGATTGGCAAGGGCAGGGCAGATGATGGGTCAGCTCAGGAGGCAAGTATTGTCCAGCCTGGCTCTTGAATGGATGCTCTTCATTTTATAAATTGAAACAAAATGATTTCTTCTTTACAGGAATCCACGCCTTTCCCTCCCACTCTGTGCTGTAAACGTTTTGATTACAATCCTTAAAACAGTGTATTTACATGACCATGCATAGCATTAAAGGCCACGGTTCACGCCCTTATCAGAGAGGAGGCTCTAGCCTCCCTGGTGCGCTCCTTGGATCTGTGCCTGCTAGACAGCAAGCGCGGATCCAAGGAGACTGCATGGCCCGAATTGGGACCACATGGCCTCCTCATTGGGCTTAGGATTCGGCCTTATGGCCAAATCCAGAGCCCGCCCCTTCCCCAGGCTGGCCTGCTTGCCGGCCCGCCCATCCCCCACCCACCCTCCCGCCCAGGTCCGCCCATTCCCCGCCCTCCCAAAACCTCCCTTGCGCCAGCCGAGTTCGGCGTTCTCAGGCTGACGCCACTTGTAGCACCAGCCTGAGAGCTTTAGCGCTGACATGGGGGTGCCGCTTGGCGCCCCTACATCGGTGCCAACGACATAGCATCAATGCTACATCTTGGGCAGGATTGCGATGCCCATTAGGACCATTAGGGCCCAATCCAAAGGGTCCTCCTTATTGCCGGTGGTACGTGTGTCCCACCATCTAAAAGTGTCACAAATGTTCCGTAAGGCACGTTCGTGACACCATCGGAGGAGGGAGGGCTGGCGCTGGGCCGGCACTTGTGAGCGCCTGGCCTCAGTGCTGAGAGGGCCACTGGCGCTCTAGTAGCACCGACAACCAGGAATTGTTTTCGGGCCTGAGGGAGAGGCAGGGAGAGGGCAGAACTGGGTGGGGGATTGGGCCCGCCCAGAGGGTAGGACCCAGTGGTGGCAAAATAGCCAGTGAAGACTCAAGAAATCTCATTGCAGGGGCTGGGCCTTTCCCCGCAGGAAGGAGCCGGATGCCATTTTGCTAACCGCTGCTCCTACAGAACCTGGGCAGCTCAGGATTGGGCTGCCCACAGCCCAATCCTAACTTTCCAGCACTGATGCAGCCATGCCAATGGGGCACATACTGCATTCCCTGGTTGTGGGGCGGGGGGGGGGAGTCACGGGGGTAAGGTAAAATCATCTTTGTTCCCTTTGGAGCTGCACTGCATTTGCATTGGCCCTGGAATGTTGGTTAGGATTGGGCTATAAGTCATGCCTGCAGATTCCCCACCCCACCCCCAGAAATTATCAGGAAGTCTCTGAAACGCTTGCATTTATTCCTGGAACTTGCAATTTACTCTTGCGTTTATTTCTAGGATATTTACTAGACTAGATTTACTAGTGCTAGATATTTTGTTGGTGTACTTCTAGACAATGTTCCTTGTTTTATGCTGTATTTGAAAAATACCACTGGACTGAAGGTGCCAGTCATCTCTGTGGCTTTCATATTTTTGCACAGTGAAGATGTAGCAAAAACATCTAATTTTCATGTTTTGATCAAAATTTGGGTTAAAACGATACTATTTTAGCGAATGCCTTGCTAAGAAATGTTGAGACCTATTTGTAATGATGTCCCTACTGTCCCATTTGCTTCTAATGTCCATTCTCTGGCTCAAACCCTCCTCCATCTGCACCATCAACCAACTGGACCATTTCTGGGGCATGCTGACTGTTCTGGAAGTATCACAAGGATCTGAGTGCTGCTTTCAACTTGGCGACTATTTGCATGGAAGAGCTGACCACAAATTTGTCTGAAGTACCCTCCCTGAAATAAGATGCCCTGTTAGCCTCAGAGTGCAATCCTAACCTGGAGTTAGGCCAGTGCATTTAGGCCAGCAAAGTGTGGCCGGCACGAGGGCCACCATAAAGCATGTTTGGACCACTCTCAGAGTCAGGGAGGATGGCGCATGTCTGTTTACAAAGCAGTTGTAAATTAAGCAGTTGTTTACAAAGCTGCTGCTGCTGCTGCTGCTACTACTACTGATGATGATGATGATGATGATGATGATGATGATGATGATGATGATGA
>JAJKFI010000020.1:11480168-11560006 GCA_029204185.1 Lerista edwardsae | reverse complement strand
AGAGAGAGAGAGAGAGAGAGAGAGAGAGAGAGAGAGAGAGAGAGAGATGCTTTAATTTAGTTGCTGTTTTATTACTGGTTACTATTAGGAATAGTACCACACCACCACAGACAAAGCACCACAATGACAAGCAAGGCGGGGCCCAATGCACGGCATTCCTGAGGGGCCCTCCACCCTCCCTGTGAGCCCCCTTGCTCACCCAGAAAAGTGCTTGTGGTGCTGCATGCAGCACCTGGAAACAGTTGGGGGTGACATGATGATGTCACTGCCAACTGCTTCCAGGTAGCTCATTTTGGGTGGTTCAGAGGCAGGAACAGGTGGGAGGGCCCAAGGAAAAGCTGCTCTGCTTGCTCCACTGACTTACAGCCCATAGAAACCCCAGATTCAGCAGCAGGCAATATGCTCTCTGCACTAGTACATGGCACCCCAAAGCGCAGGGCCCAATGTGATGACATTAGTCACATTGGCTTAAGGCCAGCCCTGATGACAAGAAGGTTTATACCAGAGTAAAAGGACATTTTGTTTGGCAATCTAGAAAGTTCTAAAACAGTGGTTCACAAATGTTTTAGAATTGGGGCCCACCTGAAAACAAAGTTTCACTTTGCCAACCACTCCAGTCTCTGTGGCTATAATGGTAATTGGGCAGCAGTGCTTCCCCCAAGTAGCAGATTGTTTAACCCTTAATGCTCATTACATAGCTTTATCTACCCTGTCAGTTTCATGAACCACCCAAAATTGGGTCATGACCCATTGGTGTGGCACGGACCCATGGTTTGGGAATTGCTGTTCTAAAACATTCCCAATCATCCTCAAACCTATTAGTTTTCATGTTCTTTTCTTGAATACAAATATATGATGTGATCTTGTGCATTATGCTAAGGCCACGAAGTGTGATAAACTGTTCTTGTAATTGTGGAACATTTTTCGTTCTCCTGTCTACCTGGCATTCTAACACCAAAGATTTTGAATGAAGAGGCTGATAACTGCTTAGGTCAGTTGTATTCAAGCTTTGTAAACCGGGACCCACTTTTTAGAATTTCAGTTGTGTCGGGACCCACCAGAAGTGATATCATTAATCTGGATGTGATGTCGTGACAGGAAGTGACATCATCAAGCAGAAAGTGTGGTCATTGTAACATGATAAAATGGCACTCCTGATATGCAAATTGGCACTCTTGGACTGCAGCAATTGCATAACCATGAAAGATCCCTGACAGAAAGCAAGATTGGGACAAAGTATGATGGAAAAGCACCGAACTAAAAACAACTAACTCTCCCGCGTTGGCGCTAGTGCCGTTGTGCCAATGCTAGCAGCAGCGTTGGGCCAATGGCACCAGGCTGAGGCGCTGCAGCACTGCTCCTGCGTCAGCCGAACTTGGCTGGTGCAAGAGCAGTTCTGGGCATGGGGAGGGTGGGCACCAGGGAGGGGGGTGGGCCTGGCATGTCGTGGGTAGGCTGCATCCAAGCCTCCATCCCCAGGCCGCACAGCCCCACACCTGCTAAACAGCGGATGCAGATCTGAGCAAGCCTCCCCCTGGACAAGGGCATGAACATGCCCCAGGGAGGCTCCAGAGGCCACCTAACGTGCGCTGGATACGGCGCAGGCCCGCCAGCCTTGCCGTTCCGGTGCACGTTAGGATTGTGCCCTGAAACGTCTGCCGTATACACTTCTTGTGTGGCTATCTCAGGCCCCGCAACACCTGCTATCAGCTCCTCCTTGTGCCTTTGTCAGGTTTACAGAGGACCAGTGGCTTCCCTAGTGGGACTTGCATTTGGTGACACCTTGCACTTAGTGTGCTTGGTGGCACCAAGCCTGATAGTGCCACTGCAGAGCACCATTGGTCCTGTATGATGTATAACTAAATCAATTTCCTTCTCAGCTCCTTGTGGGGACAACCTTTACGATGAAGACGGCAAGCGACTCCCCCCTTGCATCCCTGGCGCCTGGCTGACTCCAGCAATCATGGCTTGCTACCTCTTGGTAGCCAACATCCTCCTGGTCAACCTACTGATTGCGGTCTTTAAGTAAGTGTTTTGTTGGCAGGAGGACACCTCACTGCCTTTTTGCTCTGGTCAAGAGGATGTGGTGGGGGTGGGGATTCTGCCAGAAAAGGCCAAATTGGCAACTCTCTTGACTATTCTTTTATGAATTGCGGGAGAGACCCATGTGGGTTGTGGACACTCTATTATTTTATTTATTATTATTTATTAAATTTTTACCCCGCCTTTCTGCCTAAAAAGGCATTCAAGGCGGCATTACAAAACAGATTAAAAACAGAAATAAAAAACATCCAATTAAAAACAGTAAATTAAAACAATATAAAAGTACAATATAAAAATACAACGGTCATCCCATGGATTATAAAAAGAATACAAATACAAAGACCAGCCAGCCTGTCAGCAACTAAACGCCTGCTTAAACAAAAAGGTCTTCAGTCCCCGCCGAAATACCACCAACGAGGGAGCAGTTCTTAACTCTAAGGGGAGGGTATTCCAAAGTTGGGGTGCCACCGCCGAGAAGGCTCTCCTGCTGGCCGCCACCCCTCTCACCTCTCCTGGTGGCGGCACAGTCAAAAGGGCCCCCCCAGAGGACCTCAGAGCACGGGTAGGGTTATATGGGAGGAGGCGGTCCCTCAAATACCCTGGGCCCAAGCCGTAAAGGGCTTTAAAGGTCAAAACCAGCACTTTGAATTTGGCCCGGAACAGAACCGGCAGCCAGTGTAGTCGCCGAAGCAGCGGCTCGACAGAGTCAAACCGATGTGCCCCGGCAACCACCCGAGCCGCCGCGTTCTGTACTAGTTGTAATTTCCGAACCGTCTTCAAAGGCAGCCCCACGTAGAGCGCATTGCAATAGTCTAATCTAGATGTCACTAGGGCATGGGTCACTGTGGCCAGGTCCGCGCAGCTCAGGTACGGTCGCAGCTGGCGGATCAGCCGAAGCTGAGCAAAGGCTCCCCTGGCCACCGCCGACACCTGAGACTCCAGGTGCAGCTGTGAATCCAGGAGAACCCCCAAGCTGCGGACCTGCTCCTTCAGAGGGAGTGCAACCCCATTCAGAGCAGGGCGATAGTCCAATACCCGAGCTGTGGATTTCCGGACCAAGAGCACCTCTGTCTTATCCGGATTTAATTTCAGCTTGTTCGCCCTCATCCAGCCCCCAACTGCCTCCAGACAATGATTCAGGACCTCAACCGCCTCCTCAGAATCAGGGGGAAAGGAGAGATAAAGTTGGGTGTCATCAGCATATTGATGGCACCCCACCCCAAACCCCCGGATGACCTCTCCCAGCGGCTTCATGTAGATGTTAAATAGCATGGGGGACAAGATAGACCCTTGTGGCACCCCAAACTTAAGAGGTTGGGGTGCCGAACAAGCGTCCCCCAGCACCACCTTCTGGGATCTGTCAGTCAGGAAGGAGCGGAACCACTGTAAAACAGTGCCTCCAAGCCCCAACCCAGCCAGCCGACCCAGAAGGACACCATGGTCTATATGGCTGGGTTTTCACATGCAGTAGAATGATAGGATGGACTGTACCAGTTCAGACCGCAGGACGTAGATCACATTTTGGATGCTGCGCTCAGATACATACGTAGATACATACCATTGTCCTGGGCGCCGTGCCTGGAGTGAGCGCAATGCTTTCCTCACAGACTGTCTTTTATTTTGCTGTCTGCAGCAGAACGCTCAATTGCTGAAAAGGTCGTGGGTTTTAAAAGGAGTCACATGCCAGTCACAGAGCTCTATTTTCATTTGAAAAAAAGAGTTAGAGAGAGAGAGAGAGAGAGAAAGCAATTATCTGACATACACAATGGTAGTTTTGCAAAGAGACCGAAAATGAAATCAGCGTTGTAGGAAGTGGGTCATGCTGTTAACTCATCCTTGCTTGGCAGTGGCTGGAAAAGCTGGAAGGGTCACATTCTATTCTGTACTGGAGATGCTCCTCTTCTGTCTAGAATGATGGGGCCCAATCCAGCGTGCAAGCCTCACTGAAATGGAGGGGAACAGCCAGCGATGGGATCTGCAATTGGAGAAGGGGAACGCTGGGCGGGACATACGCGGGACTTCCACGTGATTGGCTGCCTGTCCACAGCGTTCTGCGGCTGCCCTGGCCTCGGGGGGGGGGCTGCCTCCAGTTGGCGCACCCCACCGCTGCTCGCCCAGGCACCCGGCGCCCCCCCACCCGTCTTCCGCAGCGAGCAGGAGCCCCCCCAAGGCCAGGGCAGCCGCGGAACACTGCAGACGGGCTGCCAATCATGTATAAGTCCCGCCTAAGTCCTGCGGGACTTAGGTGTAAGTCCCGCCTAAGTCCTGCCCAGCATCAAATGGCCAAATAAACAAATGATCATTCCCATGTTCGGTGGCGTAGCAAAGGCATCTGCTACTCAGGGTCAAAGATGATTTTGTAGCCCCCCTCCCCCACAATGAAATCAAATTTAGGGTGCAGTCTAACTTAGGCTAGCACAGTTAGGCCAGCAAAGTTTGGCTGGCATAAGGGCCACCGTAAAGCATATTGGGAGTGCTGTGCTGTGCTGGCCTAACTCCAGGTTAGGATTGCACCCTTAATTAAGTAAATAAGGGGCAGCCCAATTCTATAGTGCCTGAGTGCCCATGGAAGTAGTGGTAGCCAAATGGCTACCATGGCATGCTATCAGTGCCGTGGCAGCCGTAAGAAGCTCTTCAGAGGAAGAAGACATTCGTCCCCTTCCCCCAGGTAACGGCAGAGGCCCAATGGGTCTCCTTAAGTCTGCACCGGCTGTTTTGCCAGCATAGACTTGACGGGTGCAGCAGCACCTGTGAACCAGCGCGGCTGCTTGCGCCAGCTTTGCGACCCAAACCGTGGCACAGATGTTCCTTATGGCATGTTTGCAACAGCACTGATCCAACGCAAGAGCCCTGCGGCGGCATAATGCCAGGTTACAATTGCTCCCTGATTGGCTGCTTAGCTTCAGCAATTCTACAGAATCAGATGCTCTGAAACCTTACAGTGCAACCTTACAGTTGTAAGGATTACCAAGATAATGTATGTGAACTGTTCTGAATTCACTGAAGTATTATTTTACCCCAGTGTTCTTTTTTGAAAAGGCATTAATCATATCACTGGTTAAAATCGAAATCCTTGGCACTTCAAGGACGATGTTCTTATTACGAGATCCAGATTCTGTTCGGTCATATGAGTCCCCCAAGGTTTATATGCAGAGGTGTACCTACAGGGGGATCACAGCACTAAGCTTTGCAAGCAGTCACTTCCCCTCCTCTTCTGAGACTTTCCCAGTGGCTAGAGAAAAACGGAGGCTATGTTGGCTCCGAAGAGGAGGGGGAGCGGCTGCTTGCAAAACCTAGTGTTGTGCCCCCCTCTAGGTATGCCTCTGTTTATATGAACAAAGTTTTGCATTTGGGATGGTGGTTTTCTTTTTCTTTTAACAACTGGGGATTTGCAAACCCTGCTATTTAGGTCAAGCTGATCAGCATTTAAAAAGCAAGAGAATGGGCGCAATCCTAAACTGAGTTAGGCCGGCATAAACTAAAGTTTGGCCAGCACAAGGGCCACTGTAAAGTATGTTTGGACCACTCTTGGAGTCAGAGAGGCCAGCACACAGACGTGAGCCATCCTCCCTGACTCCGAGAGTGGCCCAAACAAGCTTTATGGTGGCCCTTGTGCTGGCCAAACTTTGCTGGCTTAGCTTATGCTGGCCTAACTCCAGTTTAGGATTGTGCTCAATATGAATCTTCTGGGAGATTTTTTTTCTCCCAACGCTACAACAGGCCTTTCATCGCTTGAACACTTTGTGTCACATCAAACGCCAAGATATGTTGTTAGCAACACTTGATTTCTGCCATGCTTCAAACAACCGGCTCCATTAGGAACAATATTCTGCAGAGATCCTTTCATTATTGTTTGACAAGTAGTGTTGCTGAAATGCAACGCATGCATTTGCTACAGGCTCCTCTCTCGTGCAGTCCAAAACAACATGATCAAAGGAAGTCTTGCCCTGTCTCAGCTCCTACATGAGCTTTGCAGCTCTCAGCCTTCCACTACTTCTGCAACCAGAGCCGTAATGTCCTACTCCAGCACCCTGGGGCAGTGCCGTCACGACTCTGCCCATTTGCGCCGCCAGGGCAGTGATGTCATAGGTTCTCCCCATAGGAGGGGCGGGGCAGGAAGCGGTGAGTGCCTCCTCCCTCGGGGATAACCTGGAGGAGACTGCTTCTGTGCTGCAAGTGCAAAGGCAGTCTCCCCCCAGCATCTCTCCAGAGGAGGGGGCATGTGAAATTGGCAGTGCCTCCTCCTTCAGGGACAGCCCGAAGGTGACTGCCCTCCATAGTGAGGGCAGGGCCTGGGCCAATCCTGTGCCCCATTTAGCCCAGCGCCCAGGGAAGATGCCCCTCTAACTATTCCGTGCAACGGGGGCTGATCAGAAGTGGAGAAGCTTAAAATGACCTCTTTTGCAGCAATACCTTCTTTGAAGTGAAGTCCATCTCCAATCAAGTCTGGAAGTTCCAGCGCTATCAGTTGATTATGACCTTCCATGACAGACCGGTGCTGCCCCCACCTATGATCATCTTCAGCCACCTGTACATCATCATTGTCCGCCTTTGCTGTCGCTGCAAAAAGAAAAGGGAAGGAGACCAGGATGAACGCGACCGAGGGCTGAGTATGGGAAGGGTTCTCTTGGATATAGACATGGTCTAACTCGGCACCATAGTTGGGATCAGGAAAGGGACGTGGATCATTAGATTTGCTGCCAGCCCCCAATAGGATTGGGGCAAAAGAAACCTTAAGTTGGTACTTTCCATGCTGATGGTGGTGGGAGTAGTAGTAGTAGTAGTAAAGGTAAAGGTTTCGCCATGACCGAATGGTCTAGTCATGACTGACTGTAGGGGGTGGTGCTCATCTCCGTTTCTAAGCCAAAGAGCCGCCGTTTGTCCAAAGACAAGCTTCTGTGGTCATGTGGTCAGGCGGAGTATATGCCAAAGCACACAGAACGCCATTACCTTCCCACCGAAGTGGTACCTATTTATCTATTCACATTTTTATGTGCTTTCAAACTGCTACGTTGGCAGGAGCTGGGACAAGAGACAGGGAGCTCACTCCATCGCGTGGTCTTGAACTGTCGACCTTCCGGTCAGCAAGCTCAACAGCTCAGCAGTTTAACCCGCAGTGCCACCACAACCCACCGTAATAGATTATTATTATTATTATACTTCTATCCCACCTTTCTCCCACACTGAAGGGAGAGAAACACTGAAATTGTTAATTTTTTAACAATTAAAAAATCATAAAAACAAATGCAATTACAATAAAAACAATATTAACAAAGCGAACACCCTGAACCCCAAAATTAAAATAATTCAATACAAACGCCAGCCTGCTGTGTCTGTAAAAGCTTTCACAAATAAAAAGGTCTTAAGGCGCTGCCAAAAAGTCTGCAAGGAGGGATACTATAGTTACATAGTATAAGCATGCCATATGCATTTGAAGTGTTTGTTGACCCTCCATAGGGCATTTTGCTGTGTTTTTGCTCAAGAGTTGCAGAGAGCAGAGAATTGTAAGATTAGAAGCTGACTGTTAATGTACTGTTAGTATGATTTCAAGATATGAAAATAAAGGTGTGCCCCACTATCCACTGATTTGGTATCTACGGTTTCAGTTATCCACGGGTACCATGGATGTTGAGAAGCCTATTAGAAAGATAAAGGTAAAGGTTTCCCCACGACCGGATGGTCTAGTCGTGACCGACTGTAGGGGGCAGTGCTCATCTCCGTTTCTAAGCCTGTAGAGCCGGCGTTTTGTCCAAGGACAAGCTTCCGTGGTCATGTGGCCGGCATGACTCTATGCTGTAGCGCACGGAATGCCGTTCCCTTCCCACCGAAGTGGTCCCTATTTATCTACTTGCATTTAGGTGCTTTCGAACTGCTAGGTTGGCAGGAGCTGGGACAAGCAATGGGAGCTCACTCCGTCGCTCAATCTTTAACTCCCAACCTTCCGGTCGGAAAGCCCAGCAGCAGCGGTTTAACCCGCTGTGCCACCACGTCCCTTAGAAAAATAGAGGAGCATTAAATAAATCTCTTTCTTTTGGAAGCAGGGAGAGGGTCAGCCACAGTTGGCACTGGCTGATGACCCACAGCTATCACATGACCCATTTGGCTGAACTGACCACTGAAACATTGGAGGCAGTGGCAACACCCAGTGGTCCCTATCCTGCCAATAGGGCAACAAAACCACTGAGGTTCCCATATCTTTAAAAAGGCATCCCCAGTATCCATGGTTTCAGGTATCCACAGTGGGGTCTGGAACAGAACCCCAGTGGATACGGGGGGCGATCCTGTACAAGTGGAGACAGTAGTCAAAACAGGCACTTTAAAAGAAAAAAATACTTATTTACTTTCTCTTCTCCCCCCTCCACAACTTCTTTGTAGAGTTGTTTCTAAATGATGAAGAGTTGAAAAAACTATATGAATTTGAAGAACAATGTGTTGAGGAATATTTCCAGGAAAAAGAGGATGAAGAACAGTCATCTAACGACGAACGGATCAGAGTTACTTCAGAAAGGTAGCCCAGTGAAATTCATCTTTTTCTTACCCATAGGAGTGGATAAGGAGGCAGCTCTATCACTGTTTAGAATCAAAAATACGAAAAGGATCTTAATTATTATTGTCTTCCTTACTCCGAGTGTGGTGGAAATATGCTTTACAGTAGGCTGGCACAAGTGTTGTGCCGGCCTTACTCCAGGTTAGGATTGCATCCTAACTCATTGTTAAATATTCAAAGAAAGGCCGTTTACTGACTTATGCTGCCTTCATTGATGAGGAGTCTGCATTTAACAGCAGAGAAAAGATGTGGGAAAGAAATCCTCACATCAATCACAGGTGGTGGCAGGGGCGTAGCTAAAGAAGTGAAGGAGGGTGCAATTGCACCGGGCAACAAGCTTTGGGGGGCAACAAGCTGAGCTTGACACTAGTATGAATATGAGTAATGTATATTGGTATGTATGAATAATACCATCATGTTATCTATCATCGGAAAGGTAATTTAATGCAGAATGCAATGAAACAAACCAGACTGTAATATCATTACTCTGTCAAACGTTATGGTCAAAAAAACCTGAAACTACAACTGTGACATTACTTCCTGTTGTCACTCCCAGGGCAACATTTAGCCCTCTGCCCTAGGCTACACTTTCATTAGCTATGCCCCTGGATAATGGTATCAAATTAAAGTACTGTGCATCAGCACATTTAGATGGCGACCATGGGCGCAACCACAAAGGACATTGTGGCTGCTGCCGCCAAAGAGATGAAACAGAGATGCACCTTGGCTTTTTAATTTCACATAAAAGATGCAATTATCAATATAAAGAATGACAATCTTTCTACCAGGATCTGGTTCAAAGAAATGATCAGTGTTATGTCTAGGAGACATGGTACTTGTTTCTTTGTTACAGTGGGTTTGAGCCAACTTGCAGGAGATATGAGTAATTATAACAACAAAAGATGAGTTGAATTAGCCAGTAAGGCCAAAATGGTAATGGAGAATAGTAGCAGCTTTTGCATTTACAGCCTAAAGTAAAGCTGTGTACTCCCTTTTAAAACATCTTTATTAAGTTGAAAAAAGAAATACCCTAAACAGTGTTATTCAAACTGTGGGCCGGGCCCCACTTGGTGGATCGTAACCTGATGTCAGGTGGGTCGCGGAAATCTGTGACAGCCATCATGGAAACTGCAGAACTTACTCTTGCTATATTCCTGTTGTGAGTGTTAACAGTTTGAATTTCCAAGTGAAGGGTGTTTTATAAATTGTTTTTAGTTCATATGTTCATAATATTTTGCCCTAAAGAATATTTTGATCTTTCTGTCAGAGATGTTTCATGGTTGTGCAATTGCTGCAATTCAAGAATTAAATGCCAGTTTGCATTCCAGGAGTGTCATTTGATTGTGTCACACTGATGGCATTTCCTGATAGATGATGTCACTTCCAGCTATGACATCACTTCCAGGTTAATGACATCACTTCCGGTGGGTTCCCACACGAGTGCCATTCTAAAAAGCGGTTCCCTGTCTAAAAAGTTTGAATAACACTGTCCTAATAGAAAAGGATCTCATCATAACGATCAAAACAAAACCATACTTAAAAATTCACGACAAACTGTTAACATTTCCATAACTATCTATTTTCCCATGAAGGGAAAAGCTGCACAGAGGATTTAAGCCAAAGCCCCTTTTCTTGGTTTTGTTGTAATTTTATTTTGTTATAATTAATTACTTAGACAAATAAATAATATTCCAAATTTAATCAAATTGATTAAAGCTGGAAGCCCTAGTAATAAATAAAAAGACCAACTGTCCTTCCAATATTGTTGTCTTAAACTGATAATTACAGCACACAATGAATTAAGTGGGTTGTGTCCGTGTCACTTAATACATTTTTTCCTTTGAATTCTACAGAGTTGAAAACATGTCTATGAGATTAGAAGAAGTGAATGAAAGGGAACATTTCATGAAAGCCTCTCTTCAGACGGTTGACCTTCGACTTTCTCAGTTGGAAGAACTCTCTGGCCGGATGGCAAATGCCCTGGAGAAGTTGGCGGGTATTGACAAAGCCGAGCTGACTCACACACACTCCCGGGCATCTTCCGAATGTGACGCCGCTTACCTTCTAAGGCAAAGCAGCATTAATAGCACCGATGGCTACAGCATGCACAGATACCATATTGGTGCTGACGAATTTACATACGATGACACCCTGATGTCTCCAGCCTTGGCGTCCCGTAAAGTGGACTCTAAGATGCAGTTGACTCCAGTACGCCAAGGAAGCCTCCGCTCTGCCTCTAACCCAAACACGTTGGCCTCTATGGATCACCAGAAAAACACTTTAGACGTTGCACAAAGTGTCTCTAGACCCCGTTCTGGCTCAGGAGATCAGCAGGAACACTTCAAGAGTGAAGAGACAATACCTCAAGCGGACATTGTGATGAATTGCACTAGGCCAGACCTTCAGAACTTAGCACTGGAAAGGACTAAATTAGAAGCCACTATCTCCTATCCCTTGGACAAACCTAGAGCACTGAGATACTGCCCTACGGAAACGTTCAACGCTTGTCAAGCGACCATGATGAAGTCTAGGAGCTACATATTTGCCCAACATGGAAAGGTGGTTGGGGGCGTTGACAACTGGGCAACAGAATACAGCAGCATTATGGACCAAGTGTGCCCTTCAACCATTGAGCAATGGACCACCGAGTGGAAGTATGAAGTTCAGCAGAAACTCGCCAATGAGCCTCCTCCTGAATATCCTGGCATCGTGTCTGAAGCAGAGATGCAAGCGGAACGGAAACAGATCCTAACCGACACCGAAGATGACAGCGATGTGGGAGAAGTCGTGGGTCTCAGTGCCTCTCATCCGTCTTCGCCTGTCACCAAAAGGGTTGACGCAGACAATCTGTTGTCAGTGAAGTCCGACAGAACTTGTGGGTTTCCGTCTGTGCGCTCCAAAAGTTTACATAGCCATTCTCGAAAACCCAAGACCATTAAGGACAAACTCAACAGACCAGGGCACGCTAGCAGTGTCAGCAGCCTAGTGGTGGCCTGCAGAAGCTCAACAGAAGATCTGAGATCAAAGCAGGACAATGCCTCCACAGAAACTCAATGCTAAAAATGGCCTTTCCTAGCCGAGTGGCAGTGGGAGATGAGTAGCCAGTTTGCTTGGCTAGGCCAAAAAGCTGTTGAATGAACACAAACAAACATTTTTCCTTAAAGAGCTCCTTTGCATTTTGTTGCTTGCCATGTTCTCTTTCATAGACATGGGAGTGCTTTGTTTCTCCTTCAGAAGCATGTCCTGCTGCGGGTTTAAGGGAACATAACACGAGCTCTTGAAGAGTGGCTGCAAGAAGCATGCATGAGCAATGATGTCTTATGGATTCTTGAATCCATCTGATCCCCAAGTTCTGCTTACGTTGATAGGTTTTTCTTTACATAAGTCCTTATCATTAATAAGGTAAAAGTAAAGGTTTCCCCACAACCGAATGGTCTAGTCGTGACCGACTGTAGGGGGCAGTGCTCATCTCCGCTTCAAAGCCTGTAGAGCCGGCGTTTTGTCCGAGGACAAGCTTCCGTGGTCATGTGGCCAACATGACTATATGCCATAGCGCACGGAACGCTGTTCCCTTCCCACTGAAGTGGTCCCTATTTATCTACTTGCATTTAGGTGCTTTCAAACTGCTAGGTTGGCATCATTAATGCTTAAAAGTTGCTTTGATTATGGCAACGAAACTGGAAACAGAGGAGGAGAAAAATATGTCATGGAAAAAGGATCAGCTGGTTTTGTGGCCTAAACTGCACCATTACAACTTTTGTACCATCGTTTCTGATTTCCCCTGGCAGTTTGGCTAGTAGAAATTAGTACAAATGGATTGTGTGTATCAGGCATCAGCGTGGATCAGTGTGTATCAGGTGTGTATCCACTTGATTAAGTGCCCTATTATATGCGTAACAGTCTCACACAAAAGCCTCATTCTGGAAATCAACCCAGCTTTTCCTCTTGGTCACTGATTCACATAACCATTTTTGAAGTGAAAATGGCTCCACAAGGTTAATTTTAGCCAATGTTAATTTAAAAAAAATTATGAATGATCGCAGAATGGTCGTGCGGTCACAGTTTCATCATTGTGAATGATGAAACTGACCATGTGATTCCTGAAAAATGCTTGAAAACTAATCACTTTCAAGATGTTGTAAGTTGTGGTTTTACTCTGTGGGGAGAATGCTTTCCCTTGTTGTGACTTCCTTATCTTGAATATCATCATGTGAATCAGTGCTTAATGCTCTTAGTTTAAAGCAGTGGTGTCTTTTGGATGTACTCAGAATGTGAATATGAATGCTCTCAGTTTAAAATGATGGTGTGTTTTGAGCAGAACTGGGGCAGAAGATGAATGCAGACAGAGATCTAAAACTTTCACTAAGGGCACAATCCTAACCTGGAGTTAGGCCGGCACAGTTAGGCCAGCAAACTTTGGTCGGCTAGCAAGGGATACCATAAAGTATGTTTGGACCATTCTCGGAGTCAGAGAAGCCAGCACACAGAAGTGAGCCATCTTCCCTGACTCCAAGAATAGTCCAAAAATGCTTCAGGGTGGCTCTTGTGCTGGCCAAACTTTGCTGGCTTAGTTTATGCCAGCCTAACTCCAGTTTAGGATTGTGCTGAGTCAGAAAAGCCAGAACGCAGACATGTGCCATCCTCCCTGACTCCAAGAGTGGTCCAAACATGCTTTACAGTGGCCCTTGTGCTGGCCAAACTTTGCTGGTTTAACTAAGCCAGCCTAACTCCAGGTTAGGATTGTGCTCTAAGTCCCAGAGCCCAAATAGGCAACATAGACATGTTTAACTTCCTCCACCACCAAGGGTTCTAAATAGCTGTTGGTTCATGCAAATACACATTCAGAATCTCATAGGGAGAAAAGCCACTGGGGAGATTGAAAGCAATGAAAAGGCAAGTGGTAAAGGGTGAAATATCCCCAACACTGCTCCAACCCTGACCATCCCTCTACACATAGCTATTCCTGTGTAAAGAGGACCTTCAGAGTAATGTTACATGCATCTGTGAATAGCAAAAATCTGGAAATCTTGGCATTGTCCATTTGGTGTATTCAGTATTGTCATTCAGAAACAAGCTGCCGGAACGCGAGGCAGGACTTACCGCCTGATTGGCTGCCCGTTCGTGATGCGTCGCTGCCTGCCCGACTGCCGCGCGGGCACCCCTGGCTTCGGAGGGGGTGCCCGCTTGCCTGGGGGGCACGCTGGGTGCCTAGACGAGCCGTGGAGGGGCGCGCCACCCGCAGGGAGCCCCCACAGCAGGCGGGCAGGCGGCAGCGCGTCACGGACTGCCTGTCAATCAAGCGGTAAGTCCCGCCTCGCATTCCGACAGCTCGTTACTGAATGACAATACTGGGTGTACTACAAAATATCTTCTCCTTCCTCAACATACTTTGCTTCTAGACCCCAGACAAGTTATGTCCAATTGAGCTGATTGCCTTAAGCTTTGTGAAACTAGGTGGCCAGGGTGGTCACAATTTCTAGAATTGTGAATGGATATTTTAGTTGTGCAAGATATTTTCTGCTTCAGAGTTATCCAAAGATGGGTTGTCTTTAGCTTGTAAGCACCAAGTGCTATTTCAGCACAATTCTTGCCCTTTTGAAGGCGGCACATGGGTAAGTGGCATCTGTAAGTGAGGAGGGGGGAGAATATAAATCTGAGGGCGCAATCCTAACCAACTTTCCAGCACCGGGGTTAGGGCAATGCAGCTCCGAGATGGGGGAACAAACATTCCCTTACCTTGAGGAGGCCTCCATGACTACTGCTCCACTGCAGGATGCAGCACATGTCCCATTGACTCAGCTATGTCAGTGCTGGATAGTTGGTTAGGATTGTGCAGTGAGAGTTGTTACTGTGGCTTTTGAAGTCCATGGTTACAGAAGGAGGTAAAGTGGAAGTGAAATTTGCTTCTATGAACTTAAGCAGAAGTGGGTTATAACTGTTCAAGATGGAAATTCTGTGACATTACAGCCTGACCCACAGACAACCTCCCCAGAAAGTTGGGGGCTAGAAAAGATTTCATAGTGGGCACACATGTGAGCATGGTTTTCATTTTTCCTGTACTGAATGCCTAAAGGGGATATTTTATTTATTTATTTTATGTATTTTATTGTATTGAATTCTAATTTATTTAAAAGGGATATTTATTTTATGTTTCACATTTGTATACTACCCTTCCTCCAAGGCGCTCAGAGTGATGTACATGGTTTCTTCTCTCCTTTTGTCCTCACAACGACCCTGCGAGGTAGATGAGGCTGAGAGATCGTGACTGGCCCAAGGTCACCCAGAAACCTTCATGGCCGGGCAAGGATTTGAACCTGGATTATTCCAGGTCTAACATCAGAACCTCTACACTATCCTGGCTCTCATATGCAAACCTGCATTTCTTATTTATCTACAACAGTGGTTCTCAAATGTTTTTGCACTGGGACCTGCTGCTCGAGGTGCTTCGTGACCCACCTGAAATTGACTCATGACCCACTGGTGGGTCCCAACCCACAGTTTGGGAACCACTGATCTGCAATATTTCATGACCTGCCTGGATTAGCAGTCTCCCAGAATCAACATCTGGAACCTTCTTCGTCTCCAAAAAGGACCTGAATCTCTTAAGCAGATATCCCCCATCCCCATAGAAACAGGACCCTCTGGAAAGCAGCAGTAGTTGATACTTTGGAGAGGTCCATGAGAATTAACACAACTGCATTCTACCCACACCTACCAACGTCCTGTTACATGTTGTCCAACAGGATGACCAAGTTCCGGAAAGTAGGTCAGAATTTGAATTACAATGGCTCTAGATAATTGGTTTCCTCTTGGAAAACTAGGAGCTAGGCTGCTACCACCTGCTCCAGCATCTTACCTAGGTATGGAATACTAACCCAGAAATCAGCTCTTTCCTTGATCTGAGGCATTTTCTGCTCCTAGAAAAAAAACTACTCCTAGAGCCCGATCCTATGCATGTCTACTCAGTTGTCAGTACCATTGTAGTCAATGGTGCCTACTCCCAGATTAGTGTGGATAGGATTGCAGCCCTAAAAACATTAGCAACTGTCAAAGGCATTCAAAAAGAAAATAAAGCAAAATACAACAGATAGGCTGTAGGGATTTTTTTACCCCCATGGTTGGTTGGCAACCCTCGTGGTCCTCTGAGGTGTTTGGGAGAACAAGCCTAGCAGGTTCCAAAGGAGTCACAAATTGGATTAAGATACCCCCAACTGCTTTCATAGGTCATGCTTGATGTATTTTACTGTTGTTTCAGAAACACAGCCAAAACTGACACTTTCAATTTGTAAGACAAACCATAACATTTTAACCCTTTTTGTGCAGTCATCTCCCTGTCAAAATGTCTACAAATGACAATTCTATTGTTGCATCCTTAACAGAATTGCAGTCCAATTGCAATGTAAACCCCTCTTTTGCCCAAATTCCATGAATGTTCTTTTGGTAACAAATCCAGAAGCTGAACACTCACCTTCAGCCCAATCAGGAAGCGGAATTGAGTTCTGCTGTTGCAAAATGGCTGCCAGTGGAGCATACAGCGCTCCATTGGCTGCCATTTTGGGAGCGCTGCTGCAAGAGCTGGCAGTACTCCCAGTCCGCCAATCAAGCACCAGCAGGAAAGGGATGAAACGAGGCAGGGAGACTGTTAGGTGGCAATGGCACACACCAGATCCTATCTCCCTTCTCTGCAGTCTCCACACCCCCTTTCCTCGGGATTTGTGCCAGTGATTTTACTGGTACAGGTCTGGGGAGCACCACTGTGAAGTGGGAGGCTTACAGTGGTGTAAAAGGATTTAAATCCCCTTCTATCTCTGAAGCCTCTTGATCTGTTCTACCCACCTGGATACAGCATGCCCATTTGGGTGCAGCTCCACCAAAGTGTGAGAGGAAGGATAGGATTGAGCTCCTTATCAATTACTATATCCCCATCTGTCAGGTCCTTCCAACTTCTGTTTAAAGATTAACTATGTCGCATTTTTTTTTGTCCTGCAGTAGATCAACATCTTTCCTTGAACACCCTTGTGTTCTAGGGTTACTGTTTTCTTTCTGTTCTTTTCACATGGGTGCTTCCTCCACCAAAAACAAGGTTTTCTTAAACCAAACAAATATATAACTTAAGAGAAAGAATTCCAGCTGGCAGAGACTGAGAAGTTAATTTTTCACAGACATCTGGTCAAAGGTTCATGCTGAAATTCAGACCCACTTGTTCATGAACGAGGTCGTTTCCATCATATGATCCTGTGAAATAAAAGGTGCTTGAACAAAACGACCTTTTTTTCCCTTCTAGCCAACATCGTTCTATTCAAATGTCACAAACCAGTGACCTTACCAGCTTATCTTTATATTCTTGTCCTCCACGGTAGTCTAATAGCCAGATCTTCAGGAATTGCTGATTTCAAATCCCCCTGCCCTGGCTCTGCTCATTTTGTGTTTTTCAGTACCAGGCTAGGCAATGCAGCTCCGAGGTAAGGGAACAAACATTTCCTTACCTTGAGAAGACCTCCGTGATTACTACTCCACTGCAGAATGCAGAACAGGCCCCATTGGTACAGCTATGTTAGTGCTGGAAAGTTGGTTAGGATTGCACCCTGAGAGCGGAATCCTATCCTGGAGTTAGGATGGCACAGTTAGGCCAGCAAAGTTTGGCTGGCACAAGGGACACTGTAACGCGCGTTTGGACCATTCTCAGAGTCAGGGAGGATGGCGCACGTCTGTGTGCTGTCCTCTCTGACTTGGAGAGTGGTCCAAGCATACTTTACGGTGTCCCTTGCTGGCCTAACTATGCCGGCCTAACTCTAGGTTAGGATTGTGCTCTGAGTGTCATTGGCTGGGGTTCTGTATCTCCCTATCCCAAACACCTTAGAAAAGCTTTTATCCCAAAGCTCCCTTAGAAAAACCCTTAGAACAATGTACAAGCCTCTCCAACCTAGCTTTGCTTAGATCCTGCCAACAGCATAGCTAGAGGGGGCCAACAGTCATTACTGCAGGTGCCTCAACATGCTGTTTAAGCGGCCCCTCCCATCTGCCATCAGAGTCATTCCAGGCAGCAACAGCAATGCGCAGACAGTGCAATCTCTGCCTTGAACGGCTCCAATGGCAAGTGGGGGGGGCACTTACACATCATATTGTAGGGCCTGCAGGACTTACTATTTCCCCCCTCTAGCTATGCTATTGGATCCCTCACAAGAAGGAACAAGTCAAGTAGGGTAACCAGGAACAACCAAGGTCAGGATTTATGCTTCATTTGCAGAGATTGGGTAATGCATGTTTGTAACATGACCTCATCTGGCATCAGTTCATTTTCAGGGCTTTACACTGGGGTTCAGTTGTATTGTTTCTGCATGCCATCCCCACAGTATAACCAAACAGTGCGCTTCATCCCCTCATGAGGTTACACAACTTATAAGGCTCGATGCAGGCAGTATTCAGTACTTCTTTTTCATGTGGTGGTGGAGAGACCTTTTTCCCACCGTTGTTTCTGTATGTCTGATTACATAGAATCAAATCCGGTTGATTGATTGAATACTGTTGATTGATAGAAGACTGCTAGATCAGAACTGTGGGATGCCGCTTTCTGAGTACAAGAACATGCAATATTTTGAAGAATGGCTTTGTTCAGGAGTTCTTTGTAATCGTATCAGACTTTTTTTTAAGTGGAATGCAGTTTGGTATATTGATTTTTTTTTACTTCTGCATGACCCTTTTATGTGGTCATTTGATTTTATATGTTTAGCAGTAATATTTGTTCAAATATGAGATGCCTTGCGTAATTTGCCTGCATCCCATCAACAACAACAACAAAAAATCCTCCCAGTTGCTCACAACAACAAAGGTTTCCATCACCACCACATGCAGTATGCACAGTGGTACACATGGTATGGTACACGCTGCTTGTGTTATTATCATGAAATTGTGTGTTAAATCAACTTTCATTTAAATCCTTTATTTCTAGCATTTAAATGATTGCATTTTATCACACGAGTTAATCCATGAATTATGTGGAACTGTCTCTTAAATGACAGCTCGTCCTATCTTGTTTTGCTTGACATTGTGTTACATTTAAAATGAAAGGTGTGTTCACTAAGAGTTGGAGCTACAAATTGTATGACAGAATAATAAATTCATCATTTATTTTTAAAAAAAAATTACCATGAGAATGGCTTTGATTTTTTTAAACTAGTCACTAGACGAGGGAAACACAACTAACCAACTGGCTAAACTGAGGACTCAAGATTTAAGGTGGTTTTGTTCAAAGTGATTCAGATTACTGGATGGTGGAAAAAGCTGAGCATCTCATGGTCTGCATCTGATCAGTTTCCTGCAAACCAGTGGTGTAGCTGAAGGGGAATCACAAAGCTAAGTACTGATGGCACCGCAGGGTTCCGTGTTAGCAGCCTCCACACCACCACCACCAGAGCCATACCAGGTGGTGAGAGCAACGTGGCAGAGATGCAAGCTGAAGCCAGAAGTTTTGGGTTATGTTCCCTGCCTCTCTGTAGAGTTAGCAGAGCAGTTTTGATGGCTACAAGGCTAAACCAGGAACAAAACATTCAGCTCTACCTGCTGTAGCAGTGCTTCTCAAATAGCACTGGGACCCACTTTTTAAAACGACAAACTATCGCAACTCATTAGACAAAAAAGAGCTCTACAAAGAATTTTATTTATGATTAATAATAAATTTATAGATTAACAATAATTAGGGTGCTGTGCTTCTGAGGCTGCAAGACTATGCATAGTGTGTGTGTGTAGACATTTGCTAGACTCTCCTTAGAAATGGAGTCCCAAGAAACTCCCTGTTCCCCAAAATCTTTACAATCATTCCAGGGTACCCAGAAAGCTGAACTGGAGAGCAAGGTGTGTAGTTAGGGACTTTCAGGCAAACATAAGACTGAAACGAGGTTCACACATGATCTACAGCAATTACTGGAGAAAATCAGAAAATGTGACATTTTAATTTGGGGGTATGATTATATTTTACAAAGTTGGCAAGGGTGCTTGCAAAGTGTGGTGTGTTTTTTTAATGTTTCAAAAACCTTTTTCCGACCCATCAAAAATTGGCTCATAACCCACTGGTGGGTCCCAACCTACAGTTTGGGAAACACTGGGTATAAGATCCTCTCCCTCTTGGACTTGCATGGCCTTGGGATGGGAGGGAATCCATTTGAAAACCAGTGCCCTAAGAGAACATGTGATTTTTCTTCTTTTTTTAGTCATCTGGAAAAGGCCACGATGATGCTTTTCTGTGGAATGAATATTGCAACAGCCAGCATTTCTCGCAGAGAGTTTTCTCTCCTAAAATAGCAAAGTTTTAAAGCCTGAAAGGCTACAGAGTAGAAATACTGAAAAAAGAGAGTATAGTTTACTACTCTTGTCATTAAAACTGTCAAACAAAAACGTTAATAAAAAAGCATAGGGTGAAATGTATAGCTGTGCATAATGAGGAGGTCGGGCAGGGAACTTATCGTGGTTTAACCCAGAGAGATCTCTTTTACAAGCAGCTCCAGATGACTGTTCACATACCAGGAAGGTCTGTTGCTTTCTCAATGGCTGTCAAAGGCATGAATTATGACCGTGCATTCTAACGGGTAATGCTGCTCATGCTGATTAACAAGAGCCTTCAGGTTGCATAAACTTCCATGCTACTGAATATATGGGATTTGCTGCTGTCTGTGAGGTCTGACAAAGCCCACGTTGAGGGCCTCTCAAGAGAAACTGGAGACTGTGCATTATTGACATTGACAGCACAATCCTAAGGCTCCCCTGAGCCAGTGCAGCCATCCCCGCGCTGGCTCAGTGTTGCAAATGGGCCAGTGTTGCCAATGCGCCTGTTCAAGAGCCAATGCAAATGCCTGCATCAGCTCAGCAGTACCCCATCCCATCCCTGCGCCAGCCAACCACCAAAGGTAAGATAGGGCAGGGAGGCATGGGGGCCCGGAGAGAGTGGCAGTAACGTGGTTTGGAGGCAAGAGGGGGACATTTTGGGGCAGGGAAGGATCAGCCCTGGGAGAGGATGAGATTGGCGTGGCGGCAGTGGTGTCATTCAAATGATTTAGGAACAGGAACTCACTTTTGATTGGCACTTGTCGGGAACCCGGAACCAGCCACGGAGCCCGTTAGGATCCGGAACGCCCGTTCTGGTCCGTTCCCCCTGAATGACATCACTGCGTGGCGGGACACGCTGCATCCAAACCCCCCTCCCAGCCGAGGCAGCCCTACACGGGGCGGGGGGAGGGGGTTTGCACTGGTGTAGATCAGAGGAGCCCCATAGGGGTGGTTGGGACTCTACACGGAGTAAGGGGGGATATATCCCCTTATCCCGAGGAGACCTGCAGTCACCACCTGAGCTGCAGTGCCAGTGCAGTTTAGGATTGGGGCTGCGTGGCCTGGGGAAGGGGTTTGGATTTGGCATAACTGCCAGATCTGGATTCCTCCCCCCTCCCTGGGCGGCACCACCCACGGGACCGCCCTCCCTCTACCCCCGCCCGCGTTGTTCTGCCTCGTTTGAGGTTCCTCAGTAGGAAAAACACCAAACTCTAACTTCAGCTTTTGTGACTTCAGTGCAGTCACAGCTTTTGGGACTGCAGCGCTAGGCGCACTTGCCTGAGAGCAAGTCCCGCTTACAGCACAATCCTATACACTACAGGTTTACTCAGAAGTAATTCCCATTGCACCCAGTGAATTTACTCTTGGGAAAGTGTGTTTAGGATTGCAGCCTCAGTTTCTGTGGCAGCGCAGCCCCATGCACGTCAACGCAGAAGTAAGTCCCATAGTGCGCAATGGAGCTTACTCCCAGGAAAGTGGGTGTAAAGGATTGCAGCCTGAGTAAGGATTCGGGCGTGACTTCCAAGAGGAAGTGGCCAAAGAGAGAGCAAGGGAAACCCACGAAAAATGGCTCGCTCCCGGGACCCTTTGCGTCCTTCCTTCCATCTTCCTCTAGGCACAACTCAGACTCCGAGAACGGATTTTATTCATGGAGGTAGAATCGCTGGAGTCCGCATCTCTGTCGGATTAATAGGAACGGAGTGAAGCCAGGGGGCGGGTTTAGCGGCCATGTTTTGGAACTCAAAACAATGCTGATTCCAAGCATTTCAGATTGGTTTGCGCGCGATGTTTAGGACTTAATAGTTTACTCCTGAAATAAAAACTTATGAAAATAAAAACGTGTAATCGTGTAGAAACATCACTGGTAACCTTATTATGAGTTAATATGCAATTACAAGGTTTAATTCCGCGTAATTATATTACTGAACATACCGGACGAAATGCTACTTGCTGTCTATTTAAACTCAGATTGCACTGCTTTGAAAGACTTAATTTAAATCTACACAAGCAAAAATAAAGTGTGAACGGGAAGGAAAGAAAAAAAGGGGAGGGTGGGCAAAAATTGGATAAATATGTAGGAAAATTACATTAAAATCTCTTCACAAGTAGATGTCAATATGAGAGGAATTCTTTTTTACTTCTAGACTATTAAGAGTTTTGTTTAAACTTCTTGTTTAAACTTCTTGTTTAAAGTTCCGCTTTTATTTCTTCATACCAACTTCAGTTTGTGATGCAGGGATAATGTTAACATGGAAAATAAGTATTTTCTGGATTTTCATTTGTGAAATGTGCAAGTGTTTTTCTTTCCTAAAATATGGTAATTTAAAGAGGGTTGCATACTTTAGAACATAATATTTTCCAGTACCAATGAATCACAATGATTTTAATTACTTGTGCAAAGTAATCCCATTTTTCCGACAGCGATTAGCACACCCGTATGCAGAACACGCAGGCATGCTTGAAGATGTTGAGATTCACTTTTACACACGTGCAGAGAGATTTATATTCGTGAGTTCGCGGCACTCCTCGTCCTTGGCGGGAACGTTCTGAGTCAGCCATATTGTGGGACCCGAAAGCTTCAAGAACATGACATCATGCGGACTCCAGCGATTCTACCTTCATGATTTTATTAGATCACAACAAAAACACAAAACTCCGTTTTAGCGGAGCTGCTTCCTTTGACCCCTCCGCTCTGCCATCGCAGGCCGCCTCGCTCGCCTCCCGCTAGCGGGCCTGAACCAAGTATTTTGGGCCTGAACCGTCATCCCGGAGTTGCTAGGAGACGGGAGGCGGCGGCGGCTGTGGCAGCGGAGGCCCCGCCTTTGGCTGGGGTAGATTCAAGGAGGTTAAATGATGACGCCAAAGGAAAAGGGCGGAGCCGTCCGTCCCATCCAGGCTGTGGCTCCTCCCCCAGCGCCGGCAGGTTGAGGCTGTGCCTTGGAAGGGCTGTGCGTTCTCCAGAACAGACGGGGGGGGGGGAGTGATGGAAAAGCTGAGCACGTGACGGACGGGGGCGGGGCCGACCCCAGCGGCCTCCCCTCCCGCGAGGTGGGGCGAAGAGCCCAGCCTGGAGCGCGGAGAGGCCGGCCTGGCTCGGGAGTCGCCGGAGTCATGTTTTCCCTCAAGCCCCCCAAGGGCCAGGCCACCTTCAAGTCTTACCTTCTGCCTCAGGTAAGGGGGACCGGGGAGGATTCTCTGTCGCGTGCGGCGACCTGCAGCCTCTTCCCTTTACTCGCGAGGGAGCCCCCGCTTGAGCTCATTGCTTGTTCGTGAGGGAGCGGGAGAACGCTTCTGCGCGCTGAAGTTGGTTCGAAGTAGCCTTCTTCCTACCCCCCCCCCCGCACTTCCCCTCTGGAACTCCCCGAGACTTGCTCGTGAGGGGACGTGTATGGGGAGCCGCCTGCATTCCTGTGCACGCTTGTTGACATAACACGCAGATAAGTCTCTCCGCCTTTTGCAGTTCATCCACTAAGGTCTGACTTCTGAGTCAACGTGTGCCTGAGGGGAGGGGGCCCCTCTCACGCACACACTTATTTGCTGGTAGATCTCACGGAGCGGTTCCTGAGGGTTGGCTCGAGTTGCAGGTGACTTGCTTCTGGTGTGTAGAGATCGCTTCGAACCTCAGTCTTGTACAAGCTTACAACCAAGTGAGACCGAGATAAGATCAAACTGCAAGCACACAGTGGGGCTTGGAACTAGCCTTCAATCCTAAATAATCATAAACTCACTCCCTGCTCACAGTGACTTCTTAGGAAAAAAAATGCACAGGATAGTGCTGAAAACAGTTAACTGTTTTAAAACAAGTTAATACGTGCAAGTGTAGGGGAGTATAGAAGGGAGAGTTTGCATGTGTGTTCACTCTTGTGGACTCTTCCAGGCCTATTTAAAGGGAGAAAAATTCCCTTCTTTTGAAGTCATCCTCACATATTGTCAAATTTAGAATGACTGTTTCTTAGTTTAGTAATTCTTGCAGAATGTGAACCACTTATAGTGTGCTTTTACAAAATCTGGAATGGTGCTGGTTTGTTCTGACACATTCTTACATCTGCTAAAGAGACAGGCTGTACAGCCTGTGTATTATTAAACCATTGTTAGGAAAAGAAAGTTGTGGGACTCCCAAGAATAATCCTGTCAATAGGGTGATAGATGTTGTATCCGAACTATACATGGGAGATGATGAATGTCCCATATTTCAAGCCCTACAGTGCCAAAAGCATGCCTCATTTAAAAGAAAAATTGATTTGTGAGCCGTAGGGTGTCCCCTGAAAGCGACAGGACAGCACATTCCTTGTAGTTGTGTCATAGCTATTCTCTCTCTCTCTCTCTCTCTCCCCCCCCCCCATGGTTTGTCCTCAACCCACTGCACCATCTGCCTTCTCAGTAAGGGATATTGTGTACTCCAAAGCAAATTGGGTATGCAAGTCAAACTTCTGTTTGCACTTTGCAAGAATCATATCATTTCTGCCTGTTTGAATTTGAAATTAACTATGTGCATGATGGATTTGTCCCCCACAATCATAGGCACAAAGTCATAACATTGGGGTGGGTGAGCATGAAGGAGCCAGTCAGGTGGTCTGGTCACCACTTGTACCCAAAGTCATGCTCCACACATCCGCATTGTTTAGCACAGTGGTCTCCAACTTTTTTCAAGCCATGACCCCAATAAATACATAAATAAGTGACGTATGGGACTGGGGACCCATTGTTAATCCTGCCTCCCTCCTGGGACTGATTTCCTTTTGCCACACCCACCCTGCCCCATTTCACCCTACCGCTTGCATTGTCACAACGTTACCCTGGGAGGTAGCAGCCTGAGCAGGGCTGGCCTTAGGAGCTGTGGGACCACCGTGAGAAGAGGCTGTGGAGGATTATGTCAAGAGCTCTGTCTTGATAAGGTAGTACCAGTATTGGTTTAGGTCCAAGTCCTCTCTTGCACAGGCTTTGAAAATTTGCCGCGACCCCCCAAAATGAGACTTTGCGACCTCACTGGGGTCCTGACCCACAGACACTGCTTTAGCAGATAGTTAAAACATGTAGAGTCGTCTTATACAATACTTGGTGACATTTGTGCTTAATTGACATGACATGATATACCTTTGGATGTAACTTGTATTCCCTTGATCCTTATAGTTACCCTGTTTATAATTTGGAGCAACGGGTAATATGTTTTTAGTTAGTCTTTCTCCCAACAGATGTGCTGAGCTTTTAACAGCTGCTTGAGACATTGAAATTCAAACTTGTTGAAGTACGCATCTCTTCATCACAGTATCTCAGAGTTGGAGAGGAAGTGTTGCTCTTAGAGAGGGGAAACACTACAACTTTGTTGCCTATGAATGCATTTTTAAATCATCTTCAAAGTGCTAGCTAAATAACCTATGGGCTGGTCAGTGTAGTGATGTAAGCACTCTAAGAGCCCCAAATATTTGAGTATTGCTTTTATGCATCTTGCCTTTCTTATTTCTTTGTAAAACATTCCAGGTCTCTGTTGAAATAAACTGATAGAAATGTCATCAACAAAAAATGAGCCAACTTAAGCTTCAGATTTCACAGATTCAAATGCTGTTGGGTTTTTTATTACAAGACATACACGAGAGATGTCAGAGACTGTTTTAGGTACAATTAAATGTGATTCTGTATAACCTGTTTTTAAAACAGTTCAACAATAGGATCCTTTTAACAAAGGCAGATGCCTTTCCTGGGCTATGGATCTGCCACTGTGGCCATTCAAAAGCTGGTTTTGAAAAATAATCAATAAAGAGGCATCTGGAATGTTTAGTTAAATTAAGGTAGGGGTCAGGGAACTTTTTTACCTTTTACCCCAAAATATATTTAGATACGCCAACATTACTCCCCGCCCCGCCAGAACAAAAGAAAAAAAATTACATATTGGAATCCATTGCTTTTTATTTGATTAATTAACAAGCTTAATTAATGCTATGTAAATATGAAGTTGTAAAGGGCGGAGCAAAACAAACAAAACAAAACGGAGCCAGCCAGCAATGGAACCGGAACGGGAGTAATGGATGGTCGCGCTGCCAAGACACAGCCGGGCATGCATATAGATTCATATGCATGCCCGGCTGTGTCTCGGCAACGCGACCATCCATTACCCCCAGGAATTTAATTTTTACCCCATTTGGGGTAATTTACCCCTGTTCCCTGACCACTGAATTAAGGGAACGTTAGACATCTATTTTTTCTCCACAATGACAAAAAGTAAATTGATGAGCTTTATTACATGAGTAATCTAAGCCTAAAAAATTGGGGTGGGGATTGTTAGTTTTAAGAAAGGGTGGGTACTGTGACATGCTAGCGTGCATGAGCGCAATCAGAAAACGCATGGGAAAAGGAAAGCTGACAGGTGTACCAGTCAAAACTTGCTTACTTTTTTTTTTTTTAATTTTTATCAGTTTAAAGCTCCCAGCCTTGAGGCTAAGTCAGGAGTGAACAGGGAGAGGGTCTCCTCCCCTTTTCTTGCCCTGCAGAGAGGGGCCTGGCCCTGAGCCAGGTTTGGCTGTATCTCCTAAGCCCATTTAGTTGTCCATCCTCTTTCTGTAGTGACGCTTCCAGATGCCTCCAGGAAAGTTGCAAACAGGGCATGAAGGCAGCAGTCTGTGGTACTCCTATAGTTGGTATTCAGTTTCATAGTGCCTCTGAATATGGGTGTTCCGTATAGCCGTCACTTCTCCAACAGTTTGCCCTCATGATGCCACTACACCTAGAGAGGTGGCAGGGGTTGTGCAAAGCTGGATCTAATTTGTCACCACATTATGACATCATGTTCCAGTGGCAGAGCTTTGGGTAAAGACTTTGCAAGACATTGATGTCACTGTGGAGATCCGCCCCAGAGGCAACAAGAAAACATTGGGCAGCTCATCAGTTACCCATTCTTGGGCCAAGAATTATCAGTCTCATTTCTTCATTTGCTCCTTTTTTGTCCTCTAGGTAATGTCCTCCTCTAGTACGAATATTTTCAATCTTTTTTAATCTCACGGCACACTGAAAAGTTGCTAAAATGGTCAAGGCTCCCAATGGTTTTTTTGACGTGACACCGCACTGCCAATGTGGGACTCATAACCCCCCAATCACCTGCTAACAAATGAACCTCCCCAAACTTCAGTGGCACACTTGTGCACTGTTTGTGGCACAGTGGTTGAAAATTGCTGCTCTAGAAAAAGACTTCTCTTGGCCTCTTGCCATGTTTTTCTTCAACACGTTTCAATAAGTTAATCAGAATAATACAGCTGTTGTGTTTTGCTCATTCGAGTGTATTGCCTTAGATTTTTGTTTGGTTACTGGCGTTAAGGCATTGCAAAAAGTGAGTTTACTTAGATACTTATTAACATGAATAATAGGTCAATAGCTTTCATGTAAAAAGGGAAAGTGACCATGCATACAAAAAATAACCTACACAAAAGGACAGCAGAAGCAAAGTTGTTTCAATGCCTCTTAAAATGTCTGCCAAAAAACATTCTCCCTAAAGTTGATTCACACAATGGCTGGTTGGTTTTTTCCACAATCGAAGTACCACCGCTGAAAAGACCCTGTCCCAAGCATCTATGCTCTAATCTTCCTGGATGCCAGGCTCAATCTTGTTCTCAGTATGATAAAGAAACACTTTGCATATGCCCAGTTGACGTGGTAATCCACTCACAACCAATTTTTGAGGGATCACTGCTTTAAAATACTGCGAAGTATTGTCAGCCATGATGTTTAAGCAAGTAACACAGTCAACAAAGTCTATACTGAAACTGTTTTAAAAATGCTAAGGTTAGGTTCACATTTTATACTTTTTGGTATATATCTGAAAAGGAGCATGTACACAACAAATGAATATTTTTTTTCAGCCATGTTTATGATGGGGTAGGTGAATTAGTGAGCTTGGAACTGGATCTGCCTCTGCAGAAGGTAGAAATGAGAATTTCCAAGTGTCATGTGTGAAGCTCAGTTGAGAAGATGTCTTGTACACACAGCATCCCTGGGTGGTTCAGAGCCTTATAATCCTGAAGCACAGGTGTCCATTTGTGGGTGAGCCCTGTTAGTTTGAAATTTTGATTTTTAACTAGGATTGTAGAGAAAATATGCAGGCTATTGTAATCATTACTACATACCTATTTTGTTGTTGTTGTGTTTCAGACTGATGACAAGATAACACCAGAACCCAGGCTCAAGAAATTGGAGCCAGTCCTTTTGCCAGGTAAACATTCTGTAGAAATGGGCTTTGGTGCACATGACTTTATGCTGTGACATATTTGTTCATTTTCAAGATGCTGCAAGACCTAAAGCAGCTCATTTCTTTTGTACTTAAATCCATGAGTCATGGATAGTTCTTGTTACCATCTGTAAGGTTCAAGGGTGATAAGAGATATGAGAGGTGTACCAATCTCATGATTGTCGCTCCTTGGCTCACCAGACTTATTCCTTGCTACAAGCTTTTCTCTTGTGTAAAATGGCACCTGCACAATTTAAACGTTAGAAATGGGACCTCTGTGAAATACAGCAGAATATCTGGGTCACAACATGCATCTTTAGCTGAATGCACTCACCCCTTTGTTTATGTCCTGCCTGATCATACATGTAGTTCCCAATACATCTTCTGCATATCCCCGCTTCAGGAATTTGTCTTCTATTTTTCCCCCTATTCTGTGTCTGAAACTGGGCTCCAAGTATGTCTTCTTCTCAGTGGAGTTTACATGGGTGCAAAAATGTTGCACAGGTGTGGGGGAAACCCCTGCATCCAGCACCTGGAATGATGGTATATATTTGATGCTCTTGCATATGTACACTGAACCCATTACATGTTCAGCAGTTCATATGTACATGCTGGACTGCAGGCTTATGTATTGCATGGTTTAAAAACATTTATGTGTTAAATCGTGAGAGTATCTAGACATTCACGTATGAGTGTAATCATAAGTAACTATGACTACATTTGGTAGCGCTCAGCCCTGGTTGACAGTCATCCTGCTCTGTTCCTTATCAGAACTACTGTAGACACAAAGACAGAGATGTTGGCTTGTCCTCCTCATGCCTCAACTGCATTCCACCACATTGCACACAGACTCATTTTTTCACGCTTAGTGATTTATTGGTATTTGAGAGTTCTCCACTCTTGGCAATGTGGTTGCCGCTTCCACGTCATGAGGGGTCGGAATGGAGCAGTTGCTGAGCTGTAAGCAGCCGAGAATTTAAAGGAATCTTTTACAAGAGAAGCACCCCAGCTCCAGAGAGGAGCTCCCAGCTCATTTTAGCATGGCTCCATTCTCCTACATGGTGAATAGATAAGCAGCCCTCCCTATAGGGTGGTTTAAAGGGTTAAAAATGTCTCCGGTTTTAAGGCAGCAGACTTTCATTCTTCCATTGAAAGGCAAGCACAGCTTTCTGTATACGTTGTGACTGAACCTTTAACTTCAATAATGTGCAGCCTTGTAAAAACAGTGGGAGGCAATTGGTGCCGGGGGCTGGAGAACAGAACTCTTTTAAGGCTTCTGATACTTACATGCCCAAAGAGGGCATGTAAGATGTCTTGCTATGCTAGAAGATAGACTTGGGTGCTGAAATGCCTTGGATGAATGTGATTGGAAACTCATTAAAGTCTATACTGAATGCCATTGAACAAGACGGTTCAAATTCGTGTTCTGATCACTGTCTCAACTCAGATCACTGTCTTATGTGACATGACCATTCTGAAATGCCTCTAACCTGGCAGAGGTATGTTTGCTTGACCTTCTGGTTGGTGAAAGAGAGAGGTGGCGTTGGACCAGCAATGGGCACAGTCCTCCATCTCCATCTTCACTACCAACCTCAATGGAATTGGCAGCAATCATGTAAGGTGACATTGCTTTTGTCCAGCCAAGGGTTTCAGTGGGAATTGTGCAGGACACTTGTTTATGGAATGTGTTCAGTGTGCATGGTATTGGGTACAAAATGCTGGCTCACCCAAGGTAGAACTAAAAACATGGCTGGTTTAAGGCACAGGGTAGGCTTCATCTCTGTGGTGTCCAGTTAGAGATCTTGGAAATGTTAAGAGAATTTAGTCTGCTTGCCTCCTCATCCAAACATTGCATTGGAACTTTGGCTTTAGCAGCTCAGTTATCTCCTTCTTTTAAATGATCCTTATAGATTGAGTTATAAACTTTTTGATATGCAAAGGAGCTTCACAGTTGGTGGTTTGGCAGAAAACACAGCAAAGCCTCTTATATCTTCTTAAGGGGAAATTAGTTTGTTCACCATATCAGCCTTGGATTTGTAGTAAAGGTTACTGAGTAATTGGCATAGTAGTAGGTACAACAAAGTAATTGGGTACAATAAATGTGACTGATGTCTAAATTGCATGCAAGGAATCTCAGGTGTGCAGATCCAGGTTCCTCCTTATGGGATGCCCAGCATTCGGTTTATATAAGATATATACGAAAGGACTTGGGGGGGGGAGAGAGGTGACAGCTGACACTGTTGCCTGTGTTTTTGAAACTTGGGTTTTCTCAGACTCTGGACCTATTCTAGTGAAATATTGTCCCCAGGGAAAAATTGGGAGCAGGCTACAGACTTATACATTCCTTCCCCCTACTTAACTGGGAGATCCCAAGTTTATTTGAACCCAGGATCTTCCTGACCCTGTAGGATAAGACGCGAATAAGCCAGGAATCATTCGTTCATATATTTCTTGTGGTTGTTATGCAAACAGGTTGAAACTCCCAGTGTCCAAGGCCAGTGTCTCCTCTGAACAGTTCCTTTGACAGAGCTTTCTCATTCTATGTTGCTTCTCTGTTTTCAAGGCAGGAGTGTTGGCTATCCTTTAATGATCGACACTGAATACACTATAACTCTTTGGAGCCCTGTCAAATATACAAAATAAGTGCATGCTAGTCATCCTGGCATTCCAGTTCAGTACGCTGATGAAGGGTTGTGTGACTAGGGGACACCACTCCCGCGCACCAAAAATACTTTGCAAGTTGAATGCTAGTGCATGTTGGGCAGGAGTACTAGGGCTGGAAAATGGCACTAGCCATGGGTGCAGTCCATTTCTGGTCTGTATATTGTATAATGATTATATTGTATAATCAATAATATTATATTGTATAATTATAATGAGTGTTCATTCCTGATCAGATGAAGCCATTGTTTGTAACTGTTCAGTGACCCAGTCCTCTCCAACTTGCCCTGCAGAGTGCCTGCTGGATGTAGTAGGACCACAGGATGGAGTGGTGACACATGAGACAAGAAGGCTTGGTAGAAGTTGATCTGGAGGCGGGAGTTGATCTATAGTGCTTTACACTACAGCTGCATGTACTGTATTTGGTTGGAGTCCTCCTTTTTTTCCCCAGGAGCTGTCCAGATTCAGTGATGCATTTTTTTTATTGAAGCAAGCATAGTTTGATCTTATCAGTTCCAGACCAAAGCTATTTCATGTTTAGAACAAGGTTAGTTGCATGTGATTCTCCTAAAGAGCCTTAGCAAGCCATTTGTGCCCCAGAACAGCATGCTCAGAGTGTGTGGGTTTGTTCCACTCCTTTGTTCATTTATGTTTCTCTGCAAATGACTTCATTGTTTGAAATGTACAGTCATTCAGCTTGCAAATGGTGCTGTTGCAGCTCGAAAATGGGAGTTAGAACTTCAGGAGACTTCTCATCCTGTAATTAGAGCATAAATTATTGGTTTTGGGGATTAACTAGAATTTTTAAGGTGGTGTGTCTAAAACTCTTTCCATTTGGTCATTACCAAGACATTTTTTTCAATTATTTTTCACCTCCTGTGTTAGAGGTTCTTTAGCTTTTGTTTGCCAAAATATGTTTTGAAGTTCAGGGTCCTCTTGAACTGCCCTTGGGTCACCATGTTTTCATTTCTATTGTCATTGCATGTGTCCTGTTCCTACGGATTGTTAGTGTGTATCCTGTGTATTATTTTTAATAAACAGATGTTGCTTAAGAGCCCCACCTTTTTATGTACTCTCCAATTTCTTCTGTTGAACTTTGCCACTTGACCTGTTCCATGAGGGCCCTGCTTCCTTTCTGAGTGAGGAAATTAATTCAAGTGCCTTCTGTGTTTAGAAAGACAGTGGCCCCGCTGTCAAATTTTGCAAACCGTGAGTCTTAGTGGGACCCCTGACAGTTTTGCAGATGTCTTGAATTAGAAGCATAGAGGTTGCTGCTGGAACTGTGATTTACGGCATGGTGCAATATGGCCCAGATGCTACTGTGCAAGAAAATCTCTGCTGGGTTCCTCTGTGCTGCCCGTTCATATACTTTTCAACCAGGGTTGTTATGCAAAAGGAAGGCCATATAATAGCAAGTGCACCTTTAATGCTATCTATAGTAAGGTGGAAAAACAACAACAGATTTTCAATTTTCTTTTAAATCAATTCAGATGCTTTTCATCTCTTTTAATATAACCTTGTTCAGATTAATCCAATGCTATTACGAACGAACATATTGATGTATATAAGGTAAAGGTTTCCCCACAACCAAATGGTCTAGTTAGAAAGATAAAAGCTGTAGAAGGAACTCAGCAAACCCCTGTCCCAACTGTTTACCAAAAACATAGCCTTTAGCAACGTAAGTATTGAAGGTCCTGCCTGCTGATCTCCGTTTCTAAGCCGAAGAGCCGGTGTTTGTCCTAGGATAAGCTTCAGTGATCATGTGGCCAGCATGACTATATGCCATTTCCCCCCACAAAGGAAAAAAGCCAACAACTGCCCATGGCTTTTTGTGATGCTGTTTTTTTCCTTTGTGCATCTAACTTATTTATAGAATAAGCAAACCATAAGTACAGCATTGTATTTTGGTTTTTGTAAACCACAGTTTAATTTGGAGTACATATTTAGTATAACATGAATGTGTGCAGTTCTGTATTAAGAGCCAAAATAAATTTTCTATGTCTGTGGTTCTGTGCCTAAGGTTGAATAACTGCTTTGGAGGTTACTGCTTTGGAGGTTAGAGTGATTCATGTACTGTCCATTACATAGCTGTAACTAACTCCTGGCAGTCTGCACGCATCAGTTCTACAGATACATAAAACTGTGCACCAGTTCTATTTAATTTAAAACTACACTTGCTGGCGCAAATCCAAACTGCCTACCTGTGCTGGCCTGCTCAGTGGCCTGCCTCCCCCCACCTTGTTCCACCTTCCTTCCTCCCATCCTCCAACTGTCCCCCCCCCCCCGCCAGCCTCTGTTAGACTGGCCTTACCTGCTGGCCTCCCTGACCCTGAAAATGGCTCAAATGCCTTTAAGGGACTTGTGTTGGCCTACAGGGCAGTAAGGATTACAGCCTTAATTATGTAAAATAGTTTGTGACTTCTTTTGAAAAGTGATATACAGGTGGGCCAACATTATCACTGGTTTGACACCCTTTGATTTGAAAATCTGCGGATGCCAAACACCTCCCCGCTCCACCTGGACCGGCTGAACCAAACTGGAGCTGTGCTTCTCTGGCCCTCCTAATGCTTTATAAGGGCATAAAATCATCACGGTTTTCAGCAAAAACTGGAAGTGACTGTTTTTGCCTAAACAGCCATTCTGAGACCTGCAGAAGCCATGGACAGTCATGCACAGCCTCTGTGGTCATCAGAAAACACTGGACTCAGTTGGACCAGAGCTTGTCTCCTGTTGGGTCCAGAGGGTCCAGGTGGGCTTCTGCCTGAATTCTGTAGGTCTGTTTACATGGAATTCGTTATCCACAGGGGTTCCTGAAACAGAACCCCCGTGGATAATAACAGACAACTGTACTTGTTTCCTGCACTGTAATGGAAAATTGCTAGAAATGACTTGGCAGAAATGAATGTGAATCAGTACCAAGCAGGGGGTGAACTGTCCTGGGTGATGGGCCTGGGGATGGGCCTCCCATCCACCCCCGTGAGGCTTCAAATGGCTAGAAATAACAGCCCCCGGAAGCACTTAGGCAACGAAGACATCATTGCATCACTGCTGAACCACTTCCGAATGCCATGCATAGCTAAGAGTGAGTGAGTAAGGGGGTGTTTTGCATGGCACGGAGGAGGGACCCCCCCCCCAACAGGGTGCCTGGACTGGCAATGCCACTGATGTGAATATGCAAAAAAGTGGCCAATAAATTGAAAAATAAAAACAAACAATATGAGTTAAAATTACAGTGTTCTTAATGTCTGGCAGTTATAGATGTGTGCGTGTGTGTGTGTGATTGATATATGCTCTATATAGGGTTCGTGGTATGACAAAGAAGTATGTGTGAGGAGGGCAGAAACACAAGTGCAGCTGGAGGTTTCTTTGGAGTTTTCCACTGTAGCTGCTTCCAGTACTTAACAGGCAAGCCATTTTATACATCAAAAAAGAGGCTTGGCTCTTCAGTAATGCAAGCAGCCATCCTTAAAACTTCAGAGGAGCGACAAGCTGTGCTTTGTTGCATTGCAGCTACGTTTCTTAAATAATGCAGACCAGGTGTTTCCTTTCTGGATAAAATACATTGCAAACAATTGTTGTTCCGTTGGATCTGCTGAGGAATTGTGGCCCGGTTTGTGTTGTGTAGATTGGAAGCTACAGCAGAAAACTGTGAAAATGTCAACTACGTTAGGCATGATTCAGAGGTGCGTGTGTGTTAGGTTTGCATGGACAGTAGTGAATTGTTCAATACTGCAAAATTAGGCCTATTGTCGGCCTGATAGAATAAGAATTATACGTTAACTAAAGTCTGCGAGAACTGTCATTCTGAAGAGACAAACATGCTTTCTTCATTTTTTCACATGAGGGTTGCATATGTTGTGGCAGGTCGTATCGGGGCAGAGGCTTTCTATGGTGGGGAGAGAGAGAGAGAGAACTAGGGGGTTAAGATGCATTCAAAACTGATTCTAATTCTGTAACACAGTTACAGCATGGCTTTAATTGTACAACACAAAGCCCGCAATAGTGGGGCACATTGGCGTCAAATTTCTTTGTTGTCAAATTGTGTATTGGTTATTTAATTGTGGATTGTGAGAAGCACATGGCTAAGAGACTGAGCACTGGCATGCACTGTCCAGTTCAGATCTCACCACTGCCCTCATCTCTCTCAGTAGTCTTGGGCAAGCCTTACTAGCCTTTCCCCATTGCAATATAGCCACAGACTGCCATATTGTAAGGACAACATCAAGATAATGTCTGTGAATTCTTTCCATGCTCAGAACGCACTAAACAGATGCTAAGTATTTAATGGAGAGCATATGAGAATGGAAGAAAGAGATGGAAAATGATGGCAGGGGTTTAATCTCATTCAGTGTTCAGAACATCAACATTTCTTTTGTCATTTGATACAATTGTTGTGAAGTGTATTTTGTATATAACGCGAAGGAAGAAGAGAGTGCATATTGTGGGCTGCAAGGATACTGCCCTGGTAATCCAGACTGCCATATGGGAAGGAAGTCTGCTTTCTGCAAACTTCAGGCTAGGCGGCTGGCTCACGTCAGTGACATTTTCTGTATTGTGAAAAAGCATCAGCTCATTTGGGACAAAGGTGCAACCTCAGTTACAGAAATCACAGAAAGTCTTGCTGTTTCATTTTGTTGGGACTTAATGTTGGGAGCTCCTGCTGAACAATATGTTACTCTTTCTACCATGTCCACATAATGGAAGTATAGCAATCAATTATAAAAAGTACTTCATCTTTGCAAATGTAGTTTGCTTTTACTTTTTGCATCTTCAGTGTTGGTTCATGGGGAGAAATATTGGGGGGGGGGGGGAATGGAACAGGTGGCAACAGTTAACAAAGCAGCATGCAATTACTTCTAGATCTCTTGCGGGGGCCACTAAGGCATTGTAAGAGCTCATGAAAATTCCCTAAAAGGATTTTCAAAAACCACTTCATGAGCTTACAAGTAGAATCTCATCAGAATGGTGTCTTTCCCTTTTGAACTTCAAAATAGCTACTGAGCAGCTGAACAGAAGATTCATTTAAAAGTGGATTAGAGGAAATTTACATTTAAATGCTCAGAGCATGCTAATAAGCCCATTCTGTTTTAATATTCAGCTCTTCAACAAGGAATGTTTTGACTGAGAATGCTAGGAGACAGTGAACTGGTTGAAAAGTAAATGTTTTCAACACTTTCTCATTTTAAAATATTAGTTCTGGTTTCTTGGTGTCTGTTTGTGGACAGTTCTGCAGTTAAGATCTGTACCCACCTAAATGTACTTCCTAATTACTACTGCTGCAAGTGTGGTAGGAAAAGATTCTTAATGTTTGATCTCAGGAGAATTAGTGTGTAATGCATTGGTTGGGGTTACAATCCAGTACACACTTACCTGGAAGTAAGTCCCACTACACTCAATGAGATTTGGTTCTGAGTAGAAATACATAGGATTGTGCTGTAAGGACACAGGCTATGTGCTGGAAGTTTAAATCTCACTTCACTTGCTGTATTGTGAGCCTCCTCATCCCAGTTATAAAGTGGAGATCATCGTACTCGTCTTATTACAAGGTGTAATGATTACCGAATGTTCAGCATTACAGAAACTGTTGAGAGTCTGGATGATGTAGTGCAGTGCTTCCCAAAGTGGTGGGTTGCGACCCACCATCCTGGGAAGCACTGGTTCATGCCCCTTTAAAGGGCTGGGAGAGGGGGAAGGCCGCAAAACAATCCCCAGGATTGCGCTGCTGCCTTGGCCAAAGGGACTTTTCTCACACTTACCCCTCGCACTCCTGGTCTACGGAAGGTGTGGGGAGCCCTGTGGAACCCCCCCCCCCAATAACACTCCCTGAGCCTCAGAGCATGTTAAAAACATGATTGCGATTCACTTCCAGTTTTGTGAATGCAAACTAGTTCTGAGGCTTGGGGAGCCCTGTGGGGGAGAGTCCTTAGGGCTCCCCCACCCCCAAAAGACACACCTGAGGCCAGCACTGTACGGGGTAAATGTGGAAAAGACTCCTTTGGGCAGGGCCACAGTGCGATCCTGGGGGTTGCTTTGCAGCCTTTGCCCCACTCCCACAAAGACTTAGGTGGCTCCCAACTCCCTCATAGGAATGTGAACTACTACATCAGCGGTTGCCAGGAGTTGGATTTAGACCTGGACTTGGACCAGACCAGATTCAAATCCCTGCTCAGCCATGAAGCTTCCTGGGTGACCTTAGGCCAGTCTCTCTCTCTCTCTCTCTCTCTCTCTCTCTCTCTCTCTCTCTCTCTGCCTCATCTACCTCACAGGATTGTTGTGAGGACAAAGGAGAGAAGGAATTATGTACACTGACCTGAGCTCCTTCGAGGAAGGGCAGTATACAAATGTGAAAAATAAAATGTAAGGAGTCACAGCAAGATCTTTAAAAAAGAAAAGAGCAATAACGAACTACTCTGCAAGACAAGCAGTTCTTTACTTCTAAAATAACTACTCCGATATAGTGTAATGACTACAAGACTGAGCTGGGATTGACCCTGGTTCAAATTTCACCTCTGCTGTGATGGAACTCTTTGGTGGCAAGCCAGTCTCTCTCAGCCTCAGCTGGGACTGATAATATGTACCAGGGTTATTGTAATATTGGGTAATATATATGAAACACTTCTCTCTCTCAGAAAGCCCTGAACAGATGCTTAAGTGTTAATAATAAAAATAACAGAGCAGAATCCAGCCACAGTTAAGCACCCAGGTTTCAGGAGGGAAAGTTGTGTTTAGCTTTTTTAAGCTTTTTGTTGTGTTGAGCATTTGTTTCATTATTCCATTGAAATGTGAATCAATTTCAGAGTGTCTGAATTGTTTCCATAGTTTGTTTTTTTAATCAAACAATATAATTTCAAGGAAGTTGGCTTTGTTTTCACTGTACTGCTGATACTGCTAGTACTGCAGTGGATGATAAGGTGGTTCTTGGCAGTGGGTGTGTTTATAGCAATTTCCTTCATGCTTTTACAGCGTACAGAAATCATAGAATCAGTTCATTCTCATTCTCTCTCATACCAATGGATATTGTTTATCCAATGAAACTGTCAAATAGAGCTCTCAAACATTGGAATAAAATGCAACATAGACCTGGTGGCCAGTTGATGATGGTTTTAATCTCTACGGCCGTGATGGAACGGATGGACTAACTTTGAAAAAGGTGTCCCATTCAATCAATTACAATAAATAGCATGATATTTCACTATGTATGCAATGTTGTAACCCTTCAGCCTTCACATAATTGAAGAGCATCTATCAAGGTTTTTGGTGACTGGTGCGTTTTAAGAAGGTAGGCGATTTCTAGATTTGTAGCTTCCTCTTTAATTACAACCACAGGAGCAGATGACAGAGGCCTGGTTTTGTGGCCAGCATTGCTGTGTTTACACTTCGTTCAGTAAATTCATTCTTTGTTGTCTTTCTGTGAGATCTGAAATTCAACAGGTGCTTTACAAACTCCTAGGAAGAGATTAGTGACATAATACATTTAAGAAGTACAAGAACTTTTCTAAAACTTAATTTTAGCAGTAATAACAAAACCTTGGCGAAACCGCAAATGGTAGGGCCACTTATTTAACTTACAGATCTTGGAAAAGATGCCAAGAAAATGCACATGACTTTGTGATGATATCTGCCCTCAGCAATGTAGCTCACTAGGTGACACCAAGCCCACCTTAAAATGTGGTTGTGGTGATAAAATGGAATACTGTATCTTGTGTAAGCCACCGTAAGCTCTTTGGAGGGAGGGCTATGTAACAGATAGTAAATAAAATCTCAAATCACATGTTTTCCCCTTTCCATCTTTTTCATGCCGTAGATTTTAGGACTGAGTTTTCGATGAAAAGTATACTACAGCACTAATATTTTTGAAGTTAATGGTGGACAAGCCTGCATATCAGATAATGTAGACTCTGAAGAAAGATTTGATCTTGAGGGTTTTTTGTTATGTTTTTATGTTATGTTTTAATCTATATTTGTGCTTGTGACTGTTGGTGGTTTGTAATGACAAGATGTTAGTTAATTTTTCCTTTAAATGGCTCTTTTTAAATAACCAGCTTATGAAGTCTTGGGGTTTCCTTAATATTGATTATTGAGCACATTTCAGATGCAGCTCAAATTTGAGCTGCAAATCTTTAAAGTAATATTGGTTCTTCTGGAAAATAATGTGGTTGTCCTTTGGCTGGAAAGAGAGCTGGAGGGCTGTACAGTGTGTGTTAATGCCTTTATTTGCAGATGTGCTTATTCTCTAATTTTTTGGCAGCCTTGATGCAGCCTGCTTTCTTGTCTGTTGCATCTGCTCTTTGGTTATTCAAATCACATGCAAGTGAGTGACTACCACTCTGCACTGAGAACAGCTTGTGCCTCTAAAACGGAAAGAGAACTGCACTGTGACTAAATTTAGATCTAGCATCATGGGCTGTGCAGTACAGTACCTGCCCTTAGCTTTGCAGCTTACCTTCTCTGTTGGAAGCTGAACCACCATGCTGTGTACTTGACAAATGCAAAAACAAACAAAAAACAACCCCAACCTTCCAAGAGTCTTTGACTTTCTTTGAGCGGTTCTCCCAAATTAACTTCTCATCTCCAGTATTTTCAGTCTCGCTTGTGGGAGTAGGAAAACAGGTTGCCTTACTGTGGTTTGATGAATGTATAAAGGGTCAGGTAACCCATAGCCAAGGATAGACGAATGGTCATCTTCCCCCTGTCCTGCTGCCCTTGTGTGAATGGACCCACACATTCTTTTGGTTTCCCGTTCCTTCGGTTGGGAGTGGGGAGCAAACACAGCGCTCTTTTTGCAGTTTGGGGGATACAGCAGAGTGCCTTGAATCCCCCATCTGCACACATGTTTGTGGTTTCGGAGCTGCATCAGCTACTGTGGTCTGTTGTTATTAGTAAGAGTTTTATATACCACTTTTCAACAACAACAAAAGTTCACAAAATGGTTCTTAGCCACTGGTACCATTAAGCAAACGTGGCATTCTGCTTCTTGAAATCAACACAGTGGGCACTGTTACGTTTCATATTTCATTTTAAAACTCTTTTCACATAAGGACCAGTGGGTTGAAAACAGGCAGTGGCTTACTGCACTCATTGCAAACAGCATGACTGTCCATTGATAAGGAATTACCTGAAGGTCTTAATTGGAGTCACTTAGAATTTAAAGGTTTCAGGCAGGAATTTGGCAGCATAAGGAGGATATTGTTTCAGACTCCTGGCATAGAGAAGAATCACAATAACTGCAGATCTACCACTAGAAATTCAGATTTTTCTAGATGCTAGATCTGAAGCAGATCTGTATATTTATACAGTATTACATTTCTAGACATAGTTTATCTAGTGATAGTGGAGTATATCAGTTTCTCTCATCCTTCCAAATGAAAATGATTTGATTTAGTATTTAGTATTATTTAGTATTCGTTCCTTTTCCATAAAAAGCTGTAGTACAACTTGTGCAATACAGACTGGATAAGATTTTAGCTCATAAAGAAAGGCATAACCTCCACCCTGACTCTCCTTGCTAATCAGCTTTTTGAAGCAATCATCTTATAGGTGAGAATCTCTCTCTGCAAGTGGATGTGATTTTGTATTTAGTGAGTGAAAGTGCAGGTCATGCAGTGAAAGTGACCTTAATTATCATCTTTCCCATTTCCTTTTTTTTTGCGTTAAAGGTGAAATTGTGGTGAACGAAGTAAATTTTGTGAGGAAATGCATCGCAACAGATACAAGCCAATATGATCTGTGGGGGAAGCTCATTTGCAGTAACTTCAAGATATCCTTCATTACGGATGATCCCATGCCATTTCAGGTTCGTTTATGTTTATATCTGTTCAGTGTTTGATTTGATAGGACTACAGTTGTCCACCTGGGCGAAAACCTGTTGTGAAGATGTTTGTAGCCGTCATTCTCACCCTTGTTTGTAGACCATAGTATCACTTCCCTGTAAGTGTGACTTTGCACTCCTTGGCCAAAATGGATCCCAGGTTGAACTACTCCACTTCAGCAGGACTATACTTTAGATGAGGCTTCATGCCTTGCAACAGAGTTACATGTCTTGGGTTGTTGAGTGGGAGGGCCACACTCACTTATCCCCCCCATTAAGAGTGAGAGCTCCTTCTGATTCCACACCACCACTTGTTGAACTGTGCAGAAGCTGAGTCATAAGCTCTCTACTTCACCTACCTTGTAGTGATGTTGCAAGGTCAAAATGGAATAACTCCATGCAAGTCATACTGAGGAGGAACAGGGAAAAATGTGATTAATGAATGACCCTTGGGAGAACCCTGATCTGCATTGCAACTTCTCCTACAATCATATCCAGCTTTATGTTGCATCCAGTTAGTCGACTGATCACTTTTCCCAACTCATCTGCAGCAACCCAATATCCTGCATTTGCTATCCCCTACATAGAATGTAGGGACGTGGTGGCGCTGCGGGTAGAACTTGCTGACCGGAAGGTTGGCAGTTCAAGATCACGTGATGGAGTGAGCTCCCGTTGCTTGTTCCAGCTCCTGCCAACCTAGCAGTTTGAAATCATGTAAAAATGCGAGTAGATAAATAGGTACCACTTCGGTGGGGAGGTAACGGCATTCCATGCGCCTCGGCGTATAGTCATGCCGGCCACATGACCACAGAAGCTTGTCCTCAGACAAACACCAGCTCTTCATCTTAGAAACGGAGATGAGCACTGCCCCCAACAGTCGGTCACGAGTAGACCGTTCGGTTGTGGGGAAACCTTTACATAGAATGTAGGGTAACATCATTGAATCTATCTAGCTAATGGGCTCTGTTTTTAGTACATCAGGAGAAATGAACCTATATTTTAAATAGAAATAACGAGTACATTTTAATGTATATATTGTCATTCCATCTTTTAGGACAAAAGTTTAGGAAGGGGATTAACAAGCTAAAACCTCAAATATAATGACCATATCAACAAATATTTGGTTTATTTTACTATGTGCTTTACTGTTTACTATCAACAGATTTATTTATTTTATTATGTAAATTGCTTTGTGAACTACTCTTGTTGAAAAGCAGCATGTATATGTTCTTAATAAATACAACAGAATTAAATAAAAGCAATAGCCATGACAGCATAAAGTATTGAGTGGGCACAGGATAAATCACCCAACAGATGACTTACAGAATAAAAATGACTTCAGTTCCTCTTAGAATGAATGAGGGGGCTAGCTATTTTTAGGAAATGCTATAGCTGTGGCACCACCACCAGGCAGGCTCTGCCTCTAGTTCCCACCAACCAAGTGCAATTTATTGACTGATCAGAAAGCAAAGCCTGTAATGCAGGCTTTAAGGCCTAAATTGGCTTGTATGTTCAAAGATAATATGTAGGTTCATGTGATCCCAGTTTGCTTATATTAGGACTTTAAAGACCATAGTGTTATTAAAGTGAGCCCAGCAATAAACTGGAAGTGAATATGTCTGACATAAGATTGCTGTAGTATGTACAATCTAGCTCACAGTAGCCAATGTTCAGAGAGCTGTGTTCTGAATTAATTGCCGTTCCCTTTCTTGCATTTTAAAATCCTAGCAAAACAAAGTGTCTGGAATGAAAAGATATATGATTAAATCTGCTCTTCAGGAGGCCAGTATCATGCGTTCGAGAAACAATGGCCACGGTGCAGCCCCAGCAATGTATTTGCAAAACTCCACAACAGGGGGGACTTTCCCATCCTCCTATGTGGCTAGGGGGATGGCGTCTGTGCATGCTGGGGAAGTCCCTGCATGTGCCCTAAATATTTTCTTTCATAGAAGAGAACTGGCAGTTGCAAGTGGATTCAGAGTTTTGGATAGCGCTGTGTAAATATTGTATTAGAAATGTGCCAAGTACGACCTTGCTGCCCATGGCATTTTTAGTCTAAGGAAGAGGGAACTTCATGGAAAGTTGTTTTACTAAGCTTTGGGTTGCCTGTGGTGGTGGTATGCATAAGAGAGCCGCTGTGCAAAATGAGTAATATTGTATACCTTTTTTCAACAGCAACAACCAGAGTGGTTTACATTGCTGAATAAGGGGTTGTCATCCACTGAACTAACAGTCCTGAACAGCGCATAATCTGTGGTGTGTGCAAATGGAGGTTATAAGTGGGAGTAGCAAGTGTACAGTTTGTAACCTCTCCCGTCCCTAAATAGAGAATTATTAACAGCATGCCGAAGAAAAGAACCTTTTCACCTGCCACTATTTTTTTCCTCCCTCTGGCATGGAAAAGTCCCAGGAGCTCAGCTTCTTGTATGCAAAGTTAACATTGCATTTCCATACAAATACATGGTTCCTTAAAAGTTATTTGCTTTCAGTTCATGTCTTTTTTTTACTCAACAGAAGTCAAAGATTGTATATCTTTTGTGCAGTTCTATAATTCAGTGTCCTGTCTTGGACATGAAGCGGTATTCATATAATCAATCAAAAAAGTATTTATATACCGCTTTTCAACATGGTTCCCAAAACTGTTTACAGGCAAATAATAATAAGGTTAAGTGACTATACAAATGCAAAAACAGTCCTATGTATGTTTGCTTGAAAATACTTCTGAGGGCTCAATCCTATCCATGTTTCTGGTCCTGATGCAGCTGCGATGCAGCCCCAAGATAAACGAACAAACATTCCCTTACCTTGAGGACTCCTCCCTGAGTCCCCCTCCACCACAGAATGTAGCACTCGCCCCATTGGGACAACCACAGGGCTAGAAAATTGGATAGGGTTTGGCCCTGTTTACTCGGGTTTATTCCTTAGTAAGTGACATAAGTTTGCAGCCTTTGGCTTGGTAATGTTCAACAATTTTGTCATTCCCAGTTCACAAATGGGAAATGAGTGTCTGACAATGAGAGATGAATTTTTCAGGTCTTGCTCTCTTTCAGCCTGTACTTTTCCCAAACACTGTAATGCATAATTGTGACAAAGCAAGAGACTCCTTTTCCACCTACATGTTTACTGCATGTTAGAAGTGGCTGTAACATCTTGAGTCTTCAGCCCTCGTGATACTGCATCTGTGCAAAATGTATGCCATCTTCATACTTATACTAAAACAGTCCCTTCTGCTCACCATTGTGCATGTGGGGGTGGGAGTGAGGAGGACTATGAGGTTCACTCTTCCATCCAAAAAAACGACCAAGGGGTGGCACCTAGCCAATTGAAGCAGCTGGGAGATGGAACATCACTCCACAGGGAAAAGTGCGGGGCTGTCTGTGCTTGGGCAGAATCTGCTCTCTCAGCAGTTGAATGACAGTTCTGTGGGTATCGGTAGTCAGGCCGACAGATCCATGGGGTCCTTCCCCTTGCTTATGCTAAAGCTGTATGTCTTGGTCTCTGGAAGCTATAGTGTTGCAGCCTGCTATTTATTATTTTTATTTGAAGAATTTATATCCCTCCTTTCCCATGCCGAAGCAAATCCCCAAGGCGGCTTACAGAGAGCAATGTACAACAAGTACAATGTAACCACAATAAGTAAAACACATTAAAAATTTCAAAAACATTTAACATGAACACAGAGAATGTTCAAAAATAAAACGAAACCCAATTCTCCTCATCAGGCCCTTTGGAGGGTGGGAAACAATTGGCCAGGGGAGTAAAAATACTATGACAGTATTCCAGAGGAACAGAGGGCAGACAGCCAACAATCATCCAAAGGCTAGACAAAATAGGTATGGTTTGACACCTCTCCGAAAAGCCATGAGAGAGTGTATAGTTTTTAAGTCTTTTGGAAGGGAATTCCACATTTGTGGAGCCACCACAGATAAGGCTCCTCCCCCCCCCCCCGAGCTTCCATCCCTTTAACTTGGGATAGAGGGAGCTCTTGAAGGAGAGCCCCTTTAGATGATCTAAGAGGGTGGACTGGTATGTGTACAGTATAGGAGAAGACGGTCCATTAAGTAGGCTGGGCCTAAGTCATGAAGGGCCTTAAAGGTCAGTACCATCATCTTAAGTTGAGATCGGAAGTGAATAGTTAGCCACTGCAGCTGCTGGAGTGTTCCTACTGAGTCAAACTGTCTAGCCCCTGTAACCACCCGGGCTGTTGCATTTCGTATTGACTGTAGCTTCCGAACAGTTCGGAAGCAATACCTGTATGTCATTCAGTGTCTTTCTACCTCATTGCATCGGTCCCCCACTGCAGGCACAATTGAAAGTGAATCACTGTATCTTGATTTTTTTTTCTCCGTTCAGAGATTTCATTACAAGAACCTTCTCCTGGGAGAACATGATGTTGCACTAACATGCATTGAGCAGATAGTCACAGGTACGTATGGAGTAATCGGGTGTGAAAAGTAAATTGCATTTACTGGTATATTTTGGTTTTGAGAATAAAGAACAGTCAGATTTTGACTGTACTGGATAGTCTGTTTTTCCCATTAAAATATACCAGTAACTTAGTGAGACATAGATTTTAGGAAACGTAAATTTTAGTCTGACCATTTAGTGGTACGTACCTGCAGGTAAGTGTGCATAGGATTGTAGCATCAGGTTGCAGTCCAGAGCAGACTTACCTGGGAGTGACCATCAAATGCAGCAAGACTTGGGGGCTGGAGTTGATCTGGGGGCGATATTGTGAATTTCCACAAAACTTAGTTGGAGAGTTAGTTTAATGTCAGCAAGTTGTTCTAACCTGGATCAGTACCAATCATGCCTGTGATTCAGAGCCACGTAAGTGATCTGTGAAGCAGCCAAGGCTTTGTGTGGTTTCCAAAGGCAAGGAAAGCCACTGCTTGGCTTAGAAAGTAGATAGTCTTGTTGGCTATTACTGTGGCAGAGATGGAAGCTAAAAGAGAGCCGCAGCTGTGGACCAGTTTCCTTTCTCTGGGCATTAAAAGTTCCTTTTGGCTTTTGCTCAAGAATGTTACAGGAAGTCTAGCAATGACATATGAACAATGACATAGGACAAACCCATTTAAACTGATCTGGTGAAAGAATATGACAGTCTTTCATATTCTGCCTGCTGTATTTGGTTAGGACTTTGGCCACTATGCTGGTAGCTTCTCTTTCATTTGGCCAGATGACTACTGAAAATGAAAAAAAATAATACTGGTCAAGCTTATGAACATGACGACTTCATTGTCTGCTACATGATGGCATGTTGAGGATGAGAAATAGGAAGCATCTGCAATCTTGATAACACGGGCCCAGTAAGCTGTGATAGTTGAGACAGGTTTAGCCTGTGTCTGGTTAGCTTGTGGATCAGCAGTCCAAAATTATGTCTCCTGCATGCTGGTCCAAGAGAACAGTCACTCTGTGCCATTTCACATGGGAATTGTGAAGCTCAAATCATAACACCGTCTTAAGAAAAAAATTTGCAGTGCATTTCCCGATTAGTTGCCTTAGTCCAGAGAGCCCAGATTGGAGAGAGCCAGTGTGGTACAGGGTGAAAAACCCAGAATCCAAGCCCAGCCTGGCTGTGAAGCTTTGGTGCTCTTAGGCTGGGCAAGTCGCTGCTTCTCAGGCTAATCCATCTCAGGATGATTGTGAAGCTAAACTGCTGCTCTGAGCTTCTTGGAGGAAGAGCTGAATGTGGATGTAATGGCTTGGAGGAGCTTGTGATCACTTGACAGCTGCTATGCACCAGTTTGATTTTTTTTTTCATTATCCAGGAAATGTTGCTAGATTATCTTCAGCATTTGCAAATTGGCGGTGCTTTGTAAGTTTGTTCTTTTAAAGTGAAACATTGAACTATCTTTTTTTTTGTCCTTTTTTTTCAGTCAATGATGCAAAGAGGAAACAGAAAGTGCTGGGCCCCAACCAGAAGCTTAAATTTAATCCAACAGAATTAATCATTTACTGTAAAGACTTTCGCATTGTTCGCTTTCGTTTTGATGAAGCAGGACCAGAAAGTGCAAAAAAGGTATTGCGGCAGGTCTGGCTATTTTGTTCTTCACTATTGCCTACAATTGAAATACTTCACTATTGGTAGGGCGGGTGACGAAGCAAGTGTTTCTTTTTGGTCAACTACAGGTGTTCTAAAACCTCCAAGAGAATGGAATAGCATTTCATTATATTTGCTTAGATTCATTGCCATCACTTGCTCTGTCTATGTTGGTACTTCTGCAGGATCTTAACTGTTTGTTACTGTTAAGTAACAATGTATTACTGCAAATGCATCGTTGTACTATAGGAGTAAAATTATAGCAAGATTAAAAAATGAAAAAGTTGCTTTAAGTAACAATGAAAGTTCAAAATTTGTGTGTTGTGAGAGATGGTGGGAGACTTGAAACTTGTTCTCCTTGGGGTGAAAAATGTGGGCCATCAGAAAAAAGCTCAGATAGGATGTATTTATATGGATCATTCAGATTTACAATTCCCCCTTGCAGTCTGAAGTGGTACAACCCAGATTCAGGCTGCAGTCCTATCCAAACTTACCTGTGAGTAAGCCTTGACTATAATGGGATTTGTTTCTGAGTAGACATGCATAGAATTGGGCTGTCAGATTTCTCAGCTCCGTGAGGACTAGGCCATCAGTGCCCATTCTGCTTGTAGAAAGGGGATAGTAACTTCTCATGGGATTGTTTCAAGGGTGGATAATGGTCATATGTGTGTACAAATTATCTAGTAATTTGCCATTTTATCTAGTATTGGTACTAGAGCACAACATTGAGTGGCAAATGACTTGCTCCTTACAAATAGCCATAGTCATCACTTTGTATATTTAATTAATACTACTAGCCCATGTTGTTCACCCTCCAGGCTGAGTTTATGAATACGAAATGGAAAAACAGTGCATTTTTCACCGCATTGTTTCTAACCACAAGAGCTGCACAGGCTGCCTGCCTTGCCTCTTCAGCAGGGATCTCCAAATCGCCGGCCCACAGGCTGCATCTAGCCCTCCAGAGGATTTTAACAAAACTGGCAAAACCCAGAAGTTGCTGAAAAAGGTTCTGGGCAGAATGGTTGCACACAGCCTCTCCGAGGCTCAGATCGGCTCTGGATGTGGTCGGAGCAAGGCTCCAGTCATGTTTGGAGCTCTAGTGGACCCTGAAAACAGTTGATTTTATTATCTGAGGTTTTCAGTATCTGTGGTGAATCCGGGAACGGAGCCCCAAAACGTAATACACCCAAATGCAAATAAGAGGCAGTCTCGGAGCAATAACTGCTTTGCCTCCTCCGTTGTATTGGGAGTTATCTCATGATCCATTTGCAAGCATTACTGAGAATTGCCTGAAGTCAGTAGAAGCTGGTTGCAAGGAGGGAAGAGTATGATTACAGAGGTGCTGCAAGCTGCCTCCTCTGTAGATAGCTGTCTGGGGTTTAGAGGAAACTTAAATCAGTTAGGGCGCAATCCTAACCTTGAGTTAGGCCATCGCAAACGCACTACACCATAAAGTGAGTTTGCAATACTCTTGGAGTCAGAGTCTGGCGCATGGATGTGTGTCATCCTCTCTGACGCCAGGAGTGGTCCAAATACATCTTACGGTATGTTTGCAACACTCCCGGGCCAGCACAGGTCCCTTGTGCCTGCCTAACTCTAGGTTTAGGATTGCACCCTTAATTTCTCTCAACATGCAGTTCTGGGTATGTGGAGCATGCACAGCAGCACATGCCCCTCTACCACTGGCAACAATCTGTGGATCAAAATGACTGAATGCTGAACATTATTTTAGCAAGTGTGTTCCTGGATTCTTCTGCCTGGCTGCCCTGAGCATTGACCTAGAGGAGAGAGCTGACTAGTTCCCCCTTCCAGTTGCAGCTTACACCGTTTCTGCTTCATATCTCAAAGGAGGGAGGAGAGAATCTTGCTCCCAAGCAGCTGCTTGTCTTCTAGCATTGCTGGGTCACTCCCAGAATCCCAGCACTTGCGATGCTCTCCCAGGGAGGCATCGCAGCCTACAGTTGGAGAACCGAGGGATTAATGGATCAAGTGCTCTAATGGTTTATTTAAATCCCCTAGCATGGAATCAAATTGTGCATTAAAGCAAGGCGTCTACAGCTGAGATTCTGTGGATGCCAGAAGTGGAAGCAGTGAGTGGCTGAGAGTAGTTATCCTTAACCCAACAGTACTCAAAGGCTAGGACGTGCAAATTCACACATAGCCTCTGAAAAGCTGAAGGAAGAGTTTTCTCTGGCAGAGAGTGCATAGCACTCTGCATTGGTTTTTTTTAAAAAGTGCCAGATGACTGTTTGGACTTGGTTAAATAGAGAACAAGAAATCCATTCAGTGTGGCATGTACCAAAGTACTTGCTATTTTGGTTTTAAATTTCTCATACAGCAATATGTAATAGGGCAGGCGCAATTATGGGGGTGTTTTTTCCCCCAGCTGGAAACTGTAAATATCTAACATCCTGAAACCAAGATGTGAACTGAGTTGATCTGGTCTTGAGCATACGTTCTTCTTGAGCCAAACGAGACAACGTGGTGGTGGTGGTGATTTGTTTGTTTTAATAGGTGTTTTAAAGAGTTAGCGCTTGTTCCTGCACACAGTGACTAAGAATGTTTTCTTAGTATAGTACTAAAGGAACAAATGGCTCACAGCACTTGTTGTAGTAGTATTTGCAGGGTTTGAATGATCTGTGCCTCCAGTGTTCATGTGTGAGTGAACTTGAGTGAGCAAGATGACAGGAGCATCAGCTGGAAAGAGATGTTTAGGAGAATGGGGAGATGCCATAGGTTGCATCCTTCCTTTGGATCCTTCCTGTGCTAATTTCTGCACCAGCACAGTACATCCTTCGGTGGTGCTTTTGTGCAGGTGAGAGAGCGCTGGGCTGACAAGAGCTGAATGTTTTGAGCTATGAATGTTCCAGCTTATGTACGGGCTCTGGAACCTAACCAGCGTGTTGGTGGGGGACTTGACTATCCCAGAGGTTTACGTGCTCATTTCCAACTCTCATTTTAAATTCTGTTTGTGAGAGCGAGCCTGATTAGCCTTAACTAAGGTAGGGGTGTGTCTTGGAGACCGCATCGAAGGGTCTGCAGATTGCCCTTGCACTTACTGGTGGAAAGCTGGCAACTCCTTAACCTGGCAAAGGAGAGTTGCCAAGGAGGGTTCCTGTGCTTTTTCCATGCTGGGAGAAAGGCAGGGACTCTACCTGATACTGCTCCGATTATCGGAGATGCTCCAAAACTCTGAGTCCGAACAACATGGATGAGTTTCCACCTCTGAACTGGCAAGGAGAGCATCCACTTCTTCATGCAGTCACCTGCATCTCAAATGTGGTGTGATAGCAAGCAAGATCCTGCCCTTCCCTCTAGAGGTGGGGGAGGGTACTGGTGAGGGCTGATGTTTGGCATACAAAATTGGAGGAAGGACATACTTGAGCCCACTCCTGATCTCCTAGCTGTTATTGGGAGACAACGTTTACACCCACACCAGCGTTGCCCTCTTGCTTCATCTTCCCAAGGATGCAAAAAGCTGCAGGAAGTCGTTGCTTCCAGTACTACTTTCCTTTGGTGAGTTGAGCTGCAATTTCTCATTTAACAGGCAATTCCAGGCTTTTCTACAGATTTTGGGAGCTCGCTATTCCAGTCAGTCTTATTGACTTGTTGGTATTTCCCTCTGCAGCATTTTGAGACTAAAATAGCTTTCCCGTTTCCTCCTGAAAGGGGAAGAAGCCTCCTTTTTGCACTTGCAAAAGCATTCCTGATGAACTCTGGGACTACCGAATTCCTGCAGCCATTGCCAGCCAGCCTTAGCCTCTCTTCTTGTTGCTGAAAGATTAGCTGCTTTGGCAGCAACATAACTTGTATCCATCTATGGGTGAGAGAAAACAGGAAACTTAGCTTGGAAAACGCCTCCAAAAGTACATCAAAATATGCAAACTTGAGTCCGGCTGCATAGTCAGTGCACACCTCCAAAAAGTACATCAAATCCTCTGGAATGTGACACAGGAAAAGATTCCTGGCAGTAGTTGCTAAGGCACAGTTAATGTTCCCTGGCCCAGTGTCTATGGCAGTGTATGTGTGGGATAGTAGACTGTGGCTCTGTAATCTGCTACTCTCCACCAGTCAAGATATTTTGCAGATTTTCAAGAGGGCTGTCCCTGGGAGCAAACTCTTGTGAAATATACTTTTTAAAGGAAGTTCTGGTCATTCTGAGACACATTGCCCTTAATACAACAAACTGAACACTTTCAGTTGAAATGATGGAGCCCTACCTTTTAAGTTTACATGATGCATCTGTGTGTGTGTGGCATGCATGTTGACACAGTCTTAGCTGGCAGATTGGGGGCTTGTGGCTAATTGAAGGAAATGTGCACTCTTCATGGCTTACGTGTAGCATTCAGCCGTTTTTACTGTCGGACTAGATGTTAGAGGTCTCTAGAGGAAGCCAAGAGCAAGGAAACGGAGCATAAGAGGAGTCTACACACCCCCAAGCTACAAAAGCTGATCCACACATTCCACCCCACAACAGCAGTGGGTAGGACAGGAAGGAGAAATGGTCTGATTGATACATCTTTTTTTCCTGTCCTGGAATGCAGAATAATAATACAAGACAGAACCACTGACTTAATCTGTAGATTGGGCAATACTATAAGATGAAAGTTCAGGAAATGGGGCCATAGCTTCATGGCGGAGCACATGCTTTGCATGCGGAAAGTCTCTGATTCAGTCCCCAGCATCTCCAGGTGGGGTTGGCAAAGATTCCTGTCCAAAACTCTGGAGAACTGCTTCTTAGTGATGTAGGCGATACTGACCTAGGTGAACCTAATACATGGCTCAGTAGAAGACTTTCTTCATTCCCCTATATGAAGAGCCCCCTCCCCCACTTCCACTTACTCCACTGGAAGAAAGACCGGCAACACCAGCTGGGGTGGGGAGGCAGCTGCAGCTTGGGCAGTCTACAAGCTTTCTTTTTGCACTGTCAGCACTTTGTGAGGTGGGGGGTGATGAATTAGAGAAATGTTTTCTCATGGTGAACAGAGAACTGTTGAACTTTCTCCTTTCCTATGACATTCGACTGACGTTCAAGGAATTTGCAATCTAGCATTGACAATCTTCCATTAAAATCCTGGACAATGACACCACTATGTGCAGTTGCTGTTTCAGGAATAAACAGCAAACAAATCGGGTATTTGTAGGAAAGTAAATCGTCGTTTCCATGGCCGAGTTCATTTCTCTTGCCTAGAATTTCATGCAAATGTCATCTTCAGAAACTGCTGACTTTTAGGGCAGCTGTTGATGTTTGATGCCTTTATTTCTTACAATTGGAAATCGGGAACAGAGGACAAGGCTATGCAATGTGGGCATAATCGTCTTGCCAGAAGGCAATTGCTTTAGTCATTATTGCCTTTAAATTATCTTTACTCTTAAGGTGGAAACAGAAGAAACTGTTCCAAGGGCTAGAACTTTTGATTGAAACCTTTTTTTTTTCCCTGAGACCTGAAATGGAAATACTAGACATTTGGGGGAAATAGGAGCCAAAAACTCTTACAAAGCATGTTTTCCTTTCAGAATTATGAGTGGAATCTTCCTTTAAAATGGTGTGTTAAAAATTAATATTGTTGCTGCCAGTTCATGCTGCTGATTCCAAAGCACTGATGGTAGAGATGATTTGCATTGCTGCTGCTTTTAGTAATTCAGTTCATGCAATGCCCCTTAGGACTTGATGCCCACAGGACATCTTCAGGTATTGGACCTGAAGATCCAATTCCACCTTTTGCATTTGAAAACGTGCCCACAGAACAAAATAGCACGTGAAATACACGAGAGGCTTGTTTCAGTTCATGCAAGTTGTCCATTTTCTGGCATCTACAAAGTTGTGAATCTTTCAGGCATTGGGTCTGCTCTGAGGAAGAATCATGTCTTACTCTAGTATTTTCAAAAAGATATTTTCTCAGATGAAAGGGGTATAAATCAAAAATCCTGTCTGTGGTTTCTGTGAAACTTGCAGCTAAAATCCACTGTGTGGTGCATTGTTCGTGTCTGAGAGCCCTGGATACAAATTTGGGACTTCCCAGTTCAATTCTCATTAGATGGCCTGAGGCAAACATCTTCCATTCAACCGTAGCTCTCCAGTTACAATTTGAGAACAATATTTCTTTACCTTATGGTGCTATTGTAAGAATTACAGCAAGCTAATGCAGGGGAAGTGCTTTGCATACCCAGAAAACACTATTACAAATGTTTGTGTACAGTGGGCACTCGGTATCCACAGAGGATCTGTTCCAGCACTGCCGCGGATACAGAGTTCTGCGGATAATGAAATCCACGGGGATGGGGGACCACACCAGCAAACTGGAAGTGCCTTTTAGAAGTGACCTCCCTGTGCTTCAGAAACCCTCCTAAAAGCAACTGGAAGACATTCCAATCGAACTTCAGCCTTTGCATCTGCATATATTCAAATCCGCAGATGCCAAGCCCTGTGTAAAGAGGGCCCACTGTATAGGTACTCGGAAGCCACCGTGCAAGTGTGCATAGGATTGCTTTTTGCTACTCCTTAATTACTTTTTGAGCTTTTTCTCCACATCCTATTGTTAAACCTTTTTTTTGGTCACTAAAGTGTTGCAGTTTCCGCTTCCAGTTTTCTGCCTATTTTCCCCGCTGATATAACTAAGATATACTTTGGGGACCTTAGACTAGGGCACATTCTATTTCAGTCTGTTACCTAGATAACTGGGTAGTGCCTGGGCATGTGAACGGCAAGCACCTCGCAGTGAACTCTTTTCTTTAAACGGCTGTGAGCGCAATTTCAGTGGTGATGGTTCTTGTTCTTGCCTCCCTTCAGGTGTGCCTTGCAATTGCTCATTATTCCCAGCCAGCAGATCTCCAGCTTCTTTTTGCATTTGAGTACGTGGGCAAGAAATACCACAATCCAGGTAAAGGAGCTTTTCATTTTTCCATAACTGCCTGTATGAATGTTTAAGTTTGGCATGACTAGCAACTTCCTCCTGAAGGTACTGAACTGATCTGCAGTCAACCACACATGTGTACTTGCTGCTCTTCATCCACCCATCCATCACACTTGTAAAGATTAACACAGGAAGGGAATTGTAAATGCCAGTTTGGATACTGTTTCAATCCCCACTCATTTAATTTCCTGTTCAGCACAAATCCCCCTTCCAGCAGGTTCACTCCCCTGCCCTTGGCAGTATGTTTCTCTTCCAGTGGCATTGCAAGTATACCACTAGGGACTCTGTACCTCCTCTTCCCAGGGGCATGCTTAGGCAGGCCCACTTCTTCCACTCAGACTTTTGGCCACTTTGTTACTTAAAATAAATATGTCTGCAAGGAAAAAATGACCCTTGACCATCCATGCTGAGTTGGAGCACGCTCTCCCTGCTCAAGGTCGGTCATCAACTGAACCTTGTTGGTTAGGTAAGCTTGCAAAGTTTGGAGCTTTGGAGTGCAGTGCTCCAAGACCAGCAGGGAAGGATCTCTTTCTGACTCTCCCCTTTCCCTTCAGCCAACTACCGGAGCTCATCGCTTAAGTCCTTCAGACTGACTGTGTGTGTGTGTGTGTGTGTGTGTGTGTGTGTGTGTGTTTAAAGTCTTCCTGCACTCTCTTAGCCAAAAAAGTGAATGGACTAGACCCTGGAGGAGGCAGTGGCGGCGGCAGCAACCAGCAGACTCCCTTGTTTGAAACCTACTCGGACTGGGATAGAGAGATCAAGAGAACAGGAGCATCCGAGTGGCGTGTGTGTTCAGTCAATGAAGGCTATATGATATCTACCTGGTAAGTTTGCTTGTTAAACTAACAAGCCACAGTGGGGTTGGTGTTGGAAGGATAGGCTTCAAAGAGGAGGCTGTTAAAATTCTGATGTTTTAACAAGAAACAAGTTTATTCAGATAGCCAGTGAAGTCTTGTAAAGCCTCCAGTTGTTTTGGTAAGGGATTAGAAGTGCATTTTCTTTAGAGATTATAGTAATACTTAACATTTATTCAGTGTTGTCTGTGTATGCAAAACACTTCACATATAGCACTTCAATATTGTCTTTACAATATTACCACGTCAGGTAAGTTAGATTGTCCCCATGTTGCAAGGTTGAGGTTACAAGGCCATAACTTGCCTAAAACCACTTGTGAGTTCACGGCACAGAAAATATGCAAACCAGGGAACTCCTGATTCACAGCTTGGTGTGTTAATCGCTGTCCTACACCAGTAGTCACGATGATGCTAAGGTGAGTGCTTGCTTTAAAATGATGCCATTGATGTCTTTCAAGTTAAATGGGAGAAAGCTTTGCTTTCAGGATTTAGTATTCTGGCTAATGCTGTGCTTGACTTCAGACAAACAAAACTATACAGACGTTTTGTGGATTGCATTTCTTATACATGTGTTCTGTTTTGTCCCCCAAGTCTTCCGGAATACTTTGTAGTGCCATCTTCTTTGGCGGATCAAGATCTAAAGCTCTACTCTCACTCCTTTGCTGGAAGGCGGATGCCAGTAAGTATGAGGCAGGAAGTTGCTAATATCAGCTGTCTCCCCGCAGGGCCAGCTCATCCACAAGGCCAAGTAGCGCATATTGCTTCAAGTGGGGATTTAGGGGAGGTGCGCCATGCCCTACATTGGCCCCCTAGCCTCATCGTGCTGTCACACCCCAATTCCTTTCCTCTCTCACTCGCCTTCAAGTTAGCCAGGTACAATCTCCTGTAGTGCCACTGTCAAAGAGAGGGGCGGAAGGGTTGGTGAAGAGGAAGGGGGCTGCTGAAGTCCTGTTTCTGATGACTCCCCAGAAGTATAGTCAGGAATAGGATGGTGGCAGTGCTCTGCAACCCACCCCCATCAAAGCCCCCTCACCGCTTGGCATTTACCTGATTTTCAAAAGAGATTAGGTGGGGAGAACTTGGAAGGTTCCCATGGAAAACAAACATGTGCATTAAAAAAGAGGGGGGCACTGAACATTTGAGTACTCTTTATGAGTTGATCCAGGTTGGGGCTTGGCCAGTTTGATCCAGTGCCGCTAGACAAGCATTTCTCAACATCTGTCCCCTGCCATACCACATTGCATGGTCCACCTGTTGGAAGTACCATTGGAAGTAACTGGCGATGATGTCATGGGAGGGCTTTTTCAAGCACCCAGAAATTGCATGCTGGAGCTCTGCTCGCCAAGCTTCTTGCTGCTGCTTCTTGCCTTGCATTGCTGGTCTTGCTGCAAGGCTGTTGGTCTGGGGGTCCCACGAGTACCACCAGACACCACCCCAAGTACCACCAGTGGTAGTACTAGAACTACTGGTGAACCACATTGTGCTAGACCACACTGTCTTGTAAGAAGATAAGGCTCTGTAGTGATTCCCAGGGAAATAATAGGTGGTTGATGGCTTAATCTCCTACTCGGTTGCACAGCAGTGAAAAGGGGCAGTTTGCTCTAAGAGTTAACACTAGACCGTGTAACTTGTGTCATGCTTTGTATTCCCAATACAAAGAATTGTCTCTCTCCTAGATGTGGTGCTGGAATCATTCTAATGGAAGTGCTGTTGTGAGAATGGCCAACATCAAAGATGCATTGCAGCAGCGAAAAATAGACCAACGGTAAAAACGCAAGTGTTGCTTGGTTCGCGGGCAGTGCAGTAACAAATCTGCAGGGAGGGTGTTGTGGCAGGCAGGGTGACCCAAGGAGAAGGGTGGAGTTGAGATGCGGCCTAATGGCTGCACCACCACCCCCCAGGCTGTGTGGCCCCAATTTGGGCCACCACCACATTCTCAGACCTGCATCTGCTAAATAGTGGGCGCAGATGCAAGCTGCCTCATCAGGGTGGCTGACACTTACCCCAGGGTAAGGGGATGAACATACCCTTGCCCCATGGAGGTGCTATCCTGCTCCCAACCTGCATAGGATACAGCACAGGCCCATCGGCCTGCCTGTTCCTGTGCAGGTTAGGATTGCGCCCTGTGCTGCAGATATCCTTGTGCTTGCAACTGCAGAGGCGTAAACTAATTGGTATTAACCAGGGTTTTTTTAGGATGTGTTCACGCCTTTAGAATAGTAGCCAGCAAGGACAATAGACTGGAGATGGTTGGAGATGATAGTTGAACTATAATTCTGTTTACGGGTTGGATGGAGAAATGGACTATAGTATCATTATATTTCAGATGCTCACATCCTGGATGTGATCATGAACTCAAAGCATTTTGTATCATCTAGTTTTGGTACAAACCCAGTTAAACCTTTCAAAAGCCTCACACATACTGGATCTGTTTGAAACATCCCCTATTTAGAGGTGGGTAGCTGGTATTGTTAGAGAAGAAAAGCCACAACTTAGGAACTTGGTGCCAAAAAAACGTGAAAGCTGTGTTTTTTGGAGAGCACGTTTCTTGTGCTTGCTGTTAGTTATTTTTCAAATCACCAGGCGAAAAATACTTCAGGGAGATTTCCACCAACTGTTTTTGTGCTCAGTATTGTGGTAGTGCAGCTCTTTTTATTTTCCTTTTAATACTAGGATTTGTAATGCGATCACTAGAAGTCATCCTCAGAGAAGTGACGTTTACAAATCGGATTTGGACAAGAGCCTGCCCAACATCCAAGAAATCCAGGCTGCCTTCCTGAAACTCAAGCAATTATGTGTGAATGGTATGGTCTTCAGTTACTATTTGTAGGAGCTTTCAGGTGAATCAGGTGAATACTTCAGATACAGAGATGCCTGCTAAGGGTTGAGGCCTGAGTATGGTAACGTTCATGGTAAACACTATAGCATTGTTTGTCCTATGGAGTGAGGTGCACAGTTTGGCCAGCGGCTATCAGAAAAAAGTATCATTTAAAGTGCTTTGTGTAAATTGTTACGAAACACCACTAAGAACTCGAAAAACATCTGCCTTAATTGGTGGAGGGAGTAGTTCATTAGGAGGGTAAAAGCCTGCTGCATTTCTGAATATATACTGCTAGAGATTTTTTAGGACTGGGATAATATGTGCCTGAAGGCCATTTTTATACATTCCAGTATCAAACAGGGGGTTGAAGATGGTTTAATAGAAAACCCTGTTTAAAGACAGTGCTGACATGATCCTTAACTATGGAATAGGTGGGGCAGGAGGTATTTGTGCTAAAGAGAATCAATCAATCAATAGTATTTATATACCACTTTTCAACACAAGTTCACAAAGCAGTTTACAGGCAAATAATAAAGTTAAAGGGCTCACAATCTAAAAAAAAAGTACAGAATACCACCAGCAACAGCCACTAGAAAAGACACTGAGCAATCCCTTAACCATTACAGATGTTAAATCTGTATTTGGCCCTCTACCTGTTTTCTAAAGACAGTATGTAGAGATATTACATAATCCTAGTCTTCAAACTAGTAGATGAAATGGTTTTTCAAAATGTGGTTGTCAGTTGCTTTGAAGATCCTAATTGTCAAAATGCAGAACATAATGTAGCCATTTAAAAAAAAATGTTGGCAGCACTGCTTTTGAAACTTTTTAATATGATTGTCACACTGTTCCCTGACATACCTGTGCTTCTGATTACAGAACCTTTTGAAGAAACAGAGGAGAAATGGTTGTCTTTGCTGGAAAATTCACGCTGGCTTGAGAATGTGAGGTATGAACAAGGGGCTGTAGCTCAGTGACTGGCATGCAGAAAAACCCATTGCCGGTCCCTAGCATCCCCAAACTCTTCATGAAAGACAGTGTCTGCTGTGGCTGTTTGATTAATACTATTATCTGAGAGGGCTGATGAATTGGTTTGCATCTGAAGAGGGTTAGTGTTGCACTAGGACCAGAGAGATCTAGGTGTAAGTCCCAGCTCAGCCATGAACCTCACTGAGTGGCCTTGAGCCAGTGCTATCTCTGTGCTAACCTGGCATTGAGGATAAAATTGGGGGGGGGGGTCACGTAGATCTCTGCGTGGCTCTTTGAAGAAAAGGTATGATATGAATTAACTTTTTAGAAAGTGTTAAATGTATTGCAGATCGAATCTCACAAACCTCATGTGCATTTTGAACTGACACATTCAAAGATTCGCTACCTATACGTTTAGAAAAAAACTTTAGACTTGGGCACGCTAAATCTGATTTTGGAGAGTCATGAATTTAAGCTTTGCTAGAGCTTAAAAGTCTGTTTGCCTCTGCAAACACCAGGCTATGCGATAGCTTACTCAGATGTTTCTAATGTTTAGGTTATTAAAAATCATTTAATACTCAAGTTTACATGGTTTGTCTTTTTGTTTAGACTCTTCCTGAAGCATTCTGCAGAGCTTGTTTACATGTTGGATAGTAAACATGTTTCAGTAATTTTACAAGGTAAAACATTTTTTTCACTTTTTCTTCTTCTCTGGAAGCATGTAGAAACTGCTGCAAACTTCATGCCAGTATAATTGGGTCTATATAGTTAGCATAGCCACTTAAGTTTAATCATGGTGTAAGCACTTCAATTTCAGTCCCAATCTTGTCCAACTTTCCTTCATTGATGCAATCACGCCAACAGGGTGTGTGCTTCATCCTGCAGTGGAAGGGAAGTCACAGAGACCTCAAGGTAAGGGAAACCTTGGGGCTGCATTGGTGCTGGAAAGTTGGATAGGATTTGACCCGAACTCATTTAGTTGCTTCCTGTACACTTATCCCTGCATTCAAGTCCCCAGTCCAACCTATTCCTGATGGGAGTTCAGGAAAGCTTATGCTGAAATAAATTGGTTGGTCTTTTAGGTGCAAACAGATTTTGTTGATTTGGACAACTGGCCAGTAGCGGCAGGACAAGGCACCAGCCGTTTCTGATATCTCTTCCCTCCTAGATTGCTTTCATATTTTTCCAAAAGTATCCATCAAAGAGGTGCTCTGGACTAGTTAGTGGCATAGAAAAGCAGGTTTTCATTAAAAGATTGTGCAGTTGCTCTGATGGGTAAGGTCGACTGGCTCTAGGATATATGCTCTCAGTTTGCACAGCTAGCTCACACGTGAACAGTTTGCACTGCCCCAAAGGCCTTTTCATGAGCTAAATTTGGACACGCAAGATTATAGAGGAGGATCTTGGTTGTGTAGTATTTAGAGCAAATGCGTCTTCCCAGTAGCTTTACACCACTGTTCATGCTGAACAGCTTCCCAGAGATTATATTTAAAATGAATTCCTACATTGCTTAAATTGTTAGGTCCTCTTCCTCCCCACTTCCAATTTAAAGAACTCTTTAATGTTGTCCATAGAGGAAGAAGGGCGAGACCTGAGCTGTTGTGTGGCTTCCCTTGTTCAACTGATGTTGGATCCCTTTTTTCGGACCATCACTGGATTTCAGAGCCTAATACAGAAGGAGTGGGTCATGGCAGGATACCCGTTCCTGGATAGGTGTAACCACCTGAAGAAGTCTGACAAAGAGGTAATTATTAATCTGAAGAATATGCAGAAGTGGCAGTTTGTCTTGATTCCTTACAGAATCTTGTTTTCTCACTGGAAAGTATAACTTTCCCTGTTGATTTAATCAAAGATAAGATTCATGGAACATTTTATTGGAGGACAGAGAGCTGGAATTGCTTTTTGGGGGGAATGTGCCAAGATGTTTTACTCTAGAGCTGTAACCCAGCAACATTCAAAATTCTACCAGTTTCCCCCACTTCATCTTTATAGAGCTCTGCACTAACAGAGTTGCCTGTTGGGTCCCAATGGGTAAATGGGGGGTGGGAAAACATGTGTTTCAAGGGCCAGTAAAACAACAGCTAGTTTGAGGGGGGGGCACTTCCCATCAAGAGCAGGTGCATTGTGAACAGTAATTGTACTTCTTTTCTTTTGGAGGAAACTCTGATGTTTTCAGATGTTGAATACATTCAGGGGGAACTGAAACTTTCCCTCCGGCTAGCGTACTGGTGAATATAATGTTCTGAATCCCTCTTTCTTTCCAATTCTTATTTACCAAGTTCAACTCCTGCGCTGCCTTGAAATCTAAGAAACAGAGGGGTAAAGAGTAGCTTCCCCCACCACCACTTTCCTTCCTAGCTTGTCTGGTCAGTAGTTAGAGGAGCCTCCTAAGCAGTAGCTGTTCTGTAGATTGCTGTGGTCTCAATGTAGCTGTGAAAGAGGACGTGGAAGTCAAGGAAGAACTTGTTGCAGAAGCTCCCCAAATCAATCCTGCTTCAGCAACCATGCAAGCAATCTGCCATGTTAACCGTGTTGCAAAGGAAATAGCATGCAGTGGGCAAGGCTCTCTTTGAAAACTAGAGGAGCTTTTGCATTAACCGTAAATAGAGAGACACGAGTTTGGTGGGCATCATTGCTTATGTTTTATGTTACTTTTGTTAAAGCACTTGATGTTCACCTTCAGGTTAAAAAAACAACCCACATAGAATTCTAACACAATACCTGAACAGCAGTAGTGTTAATAGTGGCACAGTTCAACAGCTCAGGGAAAACACCACCAGAAAACTAGCTCACTGACAGTCTGAACAAAGAGTCCTTTGCCTAGTGCCAGAAAAACATGACATTTGGTGCCAGACAAGCTTCTCCTGGCAGGGCATTCCGTAACATGTGTGCACCACAATAACGGTTGATATTATTCTGAAGTGCAAGGAATTTCAGGGCATTGTTGCTTTGTGGAATCTCTTGTGTCATTCACCAGCTTCTCTGTTTCTCAGTAGGACTATGAACCCAACCCTGCAATTGTGGGCATGCTCACTAATCCCAGAGTGCTCTTATCTTGCCAGGAGGAGTTGGTTTTTTCAGTCTCTGATTCATCATCTAAACATATCAGCAAAGCATAACCACAGGAGTAGCTATGCACACAGTAATTGATTATGCATAGAGCTTGGAGGGTTACAGAGCCAGTTGCAGAATAAGTAGGCCAAGGATGTCAAAGGAAGGAACAGCTGTAGTGACACAGTCAGGGAGTTGGGAGGCCTAATTTTGGGGGCTGGGCGGGTGGGAGGTACAAACAAGATGCTCACATAGCAGGGTGTAAGGCAAGCTCTCAGTTAAGCAGCACTTTACTCAGGGTCAGAAACCAGGCCTTTGCTGCTTCAGGAGAAACCTGCTTGCATATGTAGAAGAGTGCATCTTGTTACTTGGATTGGTTTCTAATTGTCAAGTCATTGAAATGGAAAAGGGAAGGAGGTGATGATTTCTCCTACCTTTCCCATAGATCAGTGATGGCAAACCTATGACACGCGTGTCAAAGGTGACACACCACAACATTTGGGGTGACACACCAGGTTTCACAAACACCTCCCAAAAACTGAATGTATTTCACTCATTTTTCATTTGTGTAATAATTTGATGTTTCTTTATATAATGCATAGTACCACACATGATTGAACAGTATTTTTTAATTTTAATTTTAAAAAATGAATATAAAGAATTGTTTCCGTTTTGTTTGGGGGGGGGGTTGACACACCAGCAGAGTCAAGTTAAGCATTTTCCAAAGTGTTGACATGCTGAGCCCAAAAGGTTCGCCATCACCGCCATAGATGCAAGGGTCTCCATTTGCTGGAGGATGGAAGAGGCAGGTGTTAAACTTTGGACTAGGCTTGGCCCAAGGTTGCCCCTCCTCTAGAACAGATGCCAGTTAGGAAACATCCAGTGGATCTGTTAACACGTGTTGCTCAACTCATGTTTTGGACATATTGCTTTCACTGTGGTATCCTGTATAACATCCATCTTCACCATGTTGATATACTGGTGGCTATGGTGAATTTAGGGACTGGGGCATATTTGTGCAGGCCTTTTGTAATAATTTGCATCCATCCTCTTCCCCACTCCAGTCTCCCTTGTTCTTGATGTTTCTGGACTGTGTCTGGCAACTTCTAGAGCAGTACCCATCAGCCTTTGAGTTTTCCGAAGCCTACTTGACAATATTATATGATAGTACCCGGATTTCACTGTTTGGGACCTTCCTCTTCAACTCTCCGCATCAGAGAGTAAAGCAGAGCACGGTGAGTACCAACGATTGTCTGAAACTTGAAGCACTTGGCCTTAAGTCCCAGCTGTAGCATAGGTTGGAAAGGTGGCAAACCACACCTGTGGCATCGAATCCTGGCATGGACTAATTGCCTTTCATAAAATCTGAAATTTCCAGAGGAGTACTGATTGTATCGCTACAGAAGGAGCCCTCGGCTCGTTCAGCACTCAAAAATTGAACCACCCCAGGTCTAAATGATGTAACTGGTTCTATCAGCATGGCCGATACCAAACACAGAGGGTGTGCTGTACTTTCGTCATATGAAATACTTTGAAATGTTAACTGTCTGTAACATTTCTAGGAAAATCTGCCAAAATATCTCAACCGGTGCTTCTCAAACCTTTGAGCATTGGGACCCACCTAAAAAAAAAGTTTAACCTCACTACTCGCTCAGGCTTCTGTGGCTAATAATGGTGATTGGGCAGCAGTGCTCCTCCCCCCCCCCCCCGGTAGCAGGTTGTTTAACACTTGTTGCACATTGACAAAGTCAGGTTATGCTGTTTTGTAACCCTCCAAAAATTGGGTTGTGGCCCACTGGTGGGCTCAATAGACCCACAGTTTGGGAACCTCTGATCTAAACAAATGGCATGATACTCATTTGCATTTCAGTAAGCATAGAGAATTTGGACTGTCTGTGCTTTTTCTCCTTTATTTCTTTTTTTATACAAGCTGAGAACAAAAACGCCTTTAACAAATGATGGTTGAGATTCCCATACCAGGATTTTATCAGTTCCCCACTGCTGCTTCTTTGCTAGGGATCTTGATCAACTGTCTGAAGCGTCTAATCCACAATGGGGTGGTGGTGGTGTAGTGGGTGGTTGTCCTGTTCGAGGGTTTTGTTTGCAGCTTGCTTGTAACATGGCCTGACTGTGTGGAGGCTGCTTGGAGTAGGGGAGATATGTTTGGTGGACAGGTTGGTGCTTGGCAGGAGGGTATTTGTGGACCCTTGCATATCATACATCAGTGGTATTCAAACTGTGGGTCGCGACCTGATGTCAGGTAGGTTGTGGAAAGCTGGGAGCAGTCAACTTGGAAACTCAGACCTTACTTCTGTTACATTCCCTTTGTGAGTGTTAAGTTTGAGTGTTAAGTTAAGGTTTTTTAAATTTTGTTTTTAGTTCAGTGCTTTTACCTCAGTTTGTCCTGATCTTGCTTTCTGTCAGGGATGTTTCATGGTTGTACAATTGCTGCAGTCCAAGAACGGCAATTTGCATTTCAGGAGTGTCATTTGATTATGTTACAGTGACAGCACTTCCTGCCACAACACCACTTCCATAAGTGATCACTTCCATAATCACTTCCAGGTTAATGACAGCACTTCCGGTGTGTCCCGACATATTCTAAAAAGTGGGTCCCGATCTAAAAAGTTTGAATACCACTGTCATACATTATTTCTTTCAGGAGTTTGCCATCAGCAAAAACATCCAGTTGGGTGATGAGAAAGGCCTGAAATTTCCTTCCGTGTGGGACTGGTCCCTTCAGCACACCACAAGAGATCGCATGCTCTTCCACAACCCCTTGTACATTGGGAAAAGCACACCCTGTGTTCACAACGGGGCTGTGAAATCCTTTAAGCGGACAAAGGTAAGAACAAGGAAGGGATTGGGTTGGCTGTTGCCACTCAGCTGCACCTTGGCTCCAAAGGTAGTGGCGTCTTTGCTGTGAGCTCTAGAATTCTGTGACGCAAGATAAATTCATAATCTAGAGTATGCACGTTGCTTTGACAGCTGCTTCACATCTTTAAGTAACGATGCCGGCATTTATCCCATGGCGAACGCGGCTTTCTCTTCTAGCTCTAACTGCAGAACTGATTTCTAGTGTTTAAGGGCCCATGTCTGTCCATAGCAGGGCTACGCCCTTCCTTTAGAATGAATGGGAACGCATTGACTCCTTAGCGGCCATGACAGTATGTCCAAAACATTGCTCATCCCAAGCAGTTCCAATGGGTTTTCGCATGATGTTTAGGGCTGAATCGTTTACTCCTGAAGTAAAAACTTACCAAAATAACAACGTGTGATCGTGGAGAAACATCAGTGGTAACCATATTATGAGTTAATATGCAATTCCAAGGTTTAATTCCGCAGAATTATATTACATTAAAATCTCTTCATAACACAAATAGTTGTCAATAGGAGAGTAATTCTTTTTTTATTTCTAGGCTATTAGGAGTTTTTTTTTAACTTCTACACTCACCCCCCCCCTAAAATTAACTTTCACACGCGCGCCGAGCGAGCGAGAGAGCCCTTCCGGCGGCAAACCTCGTCATTCGCGGCAATGATTCAGTCAGCCATTTTAGTAAATCCACGGCTTCAAGTCTGTGACGTCATGGCATATCCAGCTATCCAAAATCCTTGGTCCACAGTTCCATGGCTGAAGCAGCCATGCAAGTGCCAGTGCACCGCATCCTGCTGCTGGGAGGTGTTCATGGAGGCCTTCTCACGGTAAGGGAAGGTTTGTTCCCTTAGCTTGGGGCTTCATAGCAACTGCATTGGTGCTGGAAAGTTGGGTAGGATTGGGCCCTAAGGAATTCGCATGTTGTTTTTGTCTTGCATATGACAAAGAGGCATTTGCTATGTAACTTCCTGTCAGTCTAACAGCTATTCATGAATGGCAGTGGAGGAAGCCGTGCATCGGGCATAGTCAACCAGGTGGTCATCCTGGGGGAAGACGAGGCAATGACACTTAACTAATAAAAGGGCATGAATGGTACCTCCCGAAAGCAGATGGTCTCATCAGCGTATTCCCCCTTCTGCTGTTGCTTCTTCTGAACTGGTACTCAAGGCCATACTTCATTCAGCTATCAAACTGGTTACTATTTAGTTTTATAAAGGACAACCAACTATACTTTTAGATAGTGGCTTAATTGCTCTTGGTGCTTCAAGCACAGACATGCGGGCAGTTATGTACTGGGGCACTGATTGTCGGCAACCTCCCAGTTCTATGTGTGGGTACATTTAGCACATCAGTGAGAAGTAGACCTATTTGCATAAGTCGTAAGTCTTGCTCTTTATAGAGCCAGGAATTGCCCACCCTCCCATCCTGCTTGATGAAGAGCTTGCTTTAAGTGAATGCTTGCATAGGCTTTTGCTGACAGAAAGCTGCCTGTTTAAAATATTGCATTGCCTGTCTTGTTGCCATAGAGGTAAAAATGCTTTTTAGTTGCTGGGGAAGATGCGTCCAGCTCTGTGGTCAACAACCTTCTTGTAGGCCTGGATTAATAGTTTCTAGAAGTACTATATTGATTCCTGGCCCAGGATAGGGCAAGGAGAGACTGTCAGATGTAACTGGAGGTCAATCAGCAGTGGCCAAGTGGACCTGATGGAAACTGACTATCGTTTCTTACTCTTGCTTCCAGAAGAACTACAGTTCCACGCTCAGAGGCCTTCCCCCATCATTGAAGAACGGGATCATCAGCGAGCAAGACTTTCTTCCGAGAAGAAATTCCCTAATTCTAAAACTGAAACCAGACTTCCTTCAGCACACGGACAACAATGCCAGTGGCATGGAGCAGTATTTCAGAGAGTGGTTTTCTAAGCCCATCGACCTACATGGCGTCATCCTACCCCGTCTCTCTGGAACACAAATCAAACTCTGGAAACTCTGCTACTGCCGCTGGGTTCCCGAGGCTCAGATCAGCTGCGGCGGTTTCATCACGGCCTTCCATAAAATCTCTTTGTTGGCCGACGAAGTCGACAGGCTGAACCGGAGTCTGCGGCAACACAGCGGCAGCCCACCTCTGCAAGCCAACGCTTCTGAACTGGATCAGAGCCGGATGTACTTTCGCGCGAACGAGCTTGGCGATGCTTCTGCAAGCCCGGAGTTCCTCTCTTCCTCCTTCCCATTTTCTCCGGTAGGAAACCTCTGCCGGCGGAGCATTCTGGGAACGCCGCTGAGCAAGTTCTTAAGTGGTGCCAAAATCTGGTTGTCCACAGAGACACTTGCCAATGAAGACTGATGCCTTTTGAACAAGGAGCGTTGAAGAAAGACTGCTGCATCGTCTTAACACGACACTGCTAACTGCAGCCCCAGAAGCTGTACTAATTTTATATACAAAGGCTACCCCTGTTTTTGCACAAACTATTTAAAAGCAAGCACGTCATGCTTCAACATTGCACAACTATGTTTCCTGAAGCTGTCAGGTCTCGCATCTTGTTTTCACCAACCCTTTGTGCTTTCTAAATCTGGCCCCTTACATAAGACACCTAACATTTGAGGCTGAATGTATTCCGCGCCACCCCCACCCCCACCCCAGGTTTGGCATGGTGACTCATGCTGTGGTTGTGTTGTGAGGTTCCGCTTTTCCGCTTGCTGATTGAAGCAAGTCTCTTGTCAGCTTGGTTTAAGTAGCAGGTGAAGACAGACATCAGAACAATTAGAAGTGCTGTGTCAGATCCGACTGCTATATTACTTCTGCAAATATTAAAAACATGATTTGTTGAGTTGGAAATTTATGGCATGATTCAGCACAAGTTAAAACACTTTAAATAAATAAATTCCTGTTTTCAATGGTACAATCTCTCCCATTGAAATAATTATTTTTAGTGTTTTAACTTTTGTTGTGCCAGTCATGTTCATAAGGTAGACTAACTTACTTTAGCTCATGTCTGTTTAGTGTTTGACATTGCCTTTAGTTCACAGAATCTGCCAACAAAGCAGTCTTTGCTGTCAAAAAGCTAGAACAGACATAGGTGCCCCGCTCTCTTAACTGCCGTTGTGATCAAGTGCACACACCCCTTACTACTCCCCTCTCAGGAGTAGTGTTTTGTTTTTTTTGCACCTTAAGGACTACGTTGGTACCAGTGTTTAACTCTGACCTCCCCTTAACCCAGGATTTTAAACCATGGTTCTTGAGATTTTTTTTTTTACAAAAGCAAATACAGCCAATATATAAAAAACATTCAATTCTGCTTTCAGTTTAGAATATATAGCACTCAAGCATCCTTAAATTAAGGACAAACAGCACATAATGGACTTGCAACACATTGTTCCAAAAAACTTCAAACACGGACCATCCAAGAATTAAGCTTGTTTTGGTCAGATGTACCAGCATGCACTTGACTATAACACACTAATTTGATGGCATTATGGTGGTATGTCCTGGAAAGTCAATCTAATACAGGTGCTGTGATGATTTTCCTCCAGGACCAGGAAGTTGACTAACAGCTGCTGTCAGATTAACTCCTACCACTACGTAACATCCGTACTGGATTATCCAGAATCTTGTCTAATGAAGCATTAAATTACCTTCCAATATATCAGAATCTCATCATATTTCCAAGACATAAATGAAATTGGCATCTTGCTGTCAAAATGGGTTTTGGAACCTAGGTTAAGTGAATCCTGGGTATAGTAGTGGGAATTCTTGCCAAAGGGTGACAAGTGCAGTTAAGATAATGGGACTGTTGCATCTTCAGCAGCCTAAACTGACAATATTCACTGTTGCTCATGAATGCCCACCTTTTGAAAAAGTGCCTTTCTTGCATTGAAGTAAGATTTCTCACTTTGCATCATGGAATTCAGTTTCTCTGTTGGTAAGCTTTTATTATGCCCATCTGTCAATCAGTTTCATTTGTATAGCAATTTCTGGAAATTACCAAATGCCATTATCAGACACCCCACCAAAAAAAAAATCCTTAAAATTTTAAGCTTATAATTAACTGTGAGTGAGCACTAACTCTTCCATCTCAAGTCAGCCAAAATCGAGCTTGCTCTTCACTTTTTCACCAGGAAAAAAGAATTATTTTGTATACTGTTTTTGTAAATTTTGGATGTTTTTAGACAGTAGTGAATTATTTCATGGCCTAAAGAGGATGCTGTGATTTGGGGGGGACAGATGGACATGAAAGGTACAGTAGGAAAGGGAAACGTATAACTAGAAGATTCTGGAGTTACATTGATATTGTATATTTTGTTCCCAAGCCAGTAATACGCTGGGTTCCTTAATGAATACTGTGGTCGGGGCAGATGTATAGCAGGAATAGTCTGTAAAGTTCAGCAGTGGGTGGCTGGTTAACCTAAAAATCCAATATCCGTTTTGTGACATGTACTACTTACCCAGAAGGTGATTTTGTTTTGCACAAAGGCAGGCCCACGAGAACAACTGATTTCCTCACACCTTAAACTTTGTAATAACTGCCCATTCCAGCCCTGATCCCGTGTGAATATAGCCACCAGGTAGAAGAAACTGGAATTCTGCTAACCAACTTTTGGCAGGGTGTAGACTGGCACATCCTCTGCTGAACAGCAAGTATACAATTCCACTTTGTATACCAGGCTATGTCTAGGTGACGACTAAGCAGGTTGTGTGTGTGTGTGGGGAGGATCATATGTAAATAAAGTTGAAATTTTAGTAATGGCTTTCACTGGATCGATCATGGGCATTAAGAACGTGTCTGGGGTGTCTTCTCTAGTCAAGTTCAGTGTCTTGTTTCCCTTCCTGTTAATCTCTTGCATGTCCACTTTTATGTCCTGACTTTCTCTCTTTTGTACCAAGTCTTGGCTTTTTATTAAGGTGACTTTTTTATTGATCCTCTACTTACACCTGATAGTCTTAAGTATGTTACAGATGTACCAAATTTTGCTAAATAACTGAACACTTGGGCAACTATATTTTACAAGAGTTAATAGGAAAGATGTTTAACTTTTTGAGACAGGAATGTGTGGGTTTTTTTTTTTTAATTGTGCATTTTTGTAGTTTGTGACTTGGGACCTTTTTTGCTGTTACAGAATTTTGCCTTTACGAATAGCTGCCTGTAAAACTTTGCTTACCAAAACTGACTAGAATGGCTTTAAGACAGTGGAGGGTTAAGCAAGGGTATGATCATCCAGGCAAATGGGGCTTATGAATACCCCAACATGGGAGCAAAGAAGCCTTGTTGGTTTACTGTTGCGTAAGCATACGTAGCCTGTTCACATTTGGTGGGACCTTTATTACAATCCTCGACAACCCAAGCAAGTACAAAAGCCAGAACATGGTGGATGTGGGGAGCTCCTGTCCTATGAAGTGTGCTGCCTTGGCTGAAGTCCCATTCTGCACTGTCCTGTTGTGTGCAGAAATGTAGTCCTACCCTACAAGGCAGCCTGCATATATAGCTTACTGGCGGGTGTTGGCCATGGGAGGGCTACCTGTGTTTCTGGATGCAGTGCAAGCACAGGGCAATGTGGAAGAGGCGGCAGCCAACTTGGCATGGTCTGGCTGTGGCAGATGTTCAGTGTTGTCCCCCTCAGGCATGTTAACCCTTTGTAAAACCCCAAGAGTGGCAGAATTTTTCCCTGGGTGATTTAATGTTTTTTAAAGTATTTGGTGCACAAAATGCAGGCACAGCTGCTTACAGAGCTATGAACTGCCTTACCGTCAGCCTTCAACAAAGGTCTTATCCTTCGACATTCCTCTCTGCTATATGCAACTTGCCCTTCTCCTGCGCATCCTCAAATCCGAAGGGGACTTGCAGGAGATGGCCCTGCTGGATCAACTCCAATAACTTATCTGCTTTTTTAAAAACTAGGTACTTTTTACCTTTGCTGTTTTTTGTAAATGTAGAACATGATAGATGCTTATTTTTGTATCTCTTCCTCCCCACCCCCTGCCGCAGAATAGGCAGTGCTCAGATTGCAAAGGAGGCTGCAGTTCTTTAACGATACTTGTTAAAGAACTGTTGATGTACAGAATTGCCAGCTGATGTGGTCCAAGTAGAAACTGAAGCCTTTTAGCTACTGCAGAGTAGAAATTGATTGTTACATCATCATTTTACCATAGAAGTGCAATTATATTTAAGCTGGGTTTTTTTCAGGTCATGAACCAAAAGTAATTCCACTGAAAAGTGTGTGTTTCATAATGGCAGAGGGAATCCCATTTCAACACAGGATTCTTTTGTGTTCAGGATTTAATAGGACAGCAAGACTGGTTGTTTTACGACTCCAAAGAAAAGCTGTATAGTGAAAGCCAAACATACCGAACCTTTTTGTTTAAGGAAAGGGTGAAGCTATTAGTCAGGAAAACTTGGGTTGGCAGCTATTGCAGCAGTTGGGACTCCTCCTACGAAATCTGAAGCCTTGAATGCCAAACAATGCCTTACTTGAGCAAAGTAGAGTTGGCAGGGATAAATGCAAACTCCTGTCATGGTTGTGAATGTGAAGTGAATTTGGCTTAATGATTAAAAAAATCTTTCCAATGCTCTGTTGTGTGGCACTCTTCATTGTCTGACCAGCTATGGGGGTGGGGGAAGACTGAATTGGTATAGCACAATCACTGCACACCCAGGTGACAGACAAACCCGAACTTCATACAGCTGCACTCTTTTGACATTAACTGTCAAGTTCTTGTCATCCAGCAGCTTGATATTTTATGCATGTTTCAAGTAGAAATGCCTGGTGCTCAAGAGGACTTGCTGCTAGGTTATGTGTATCTATGACTGGAGCCTCTTGGCATAGTCATGTGCATCTTTGTTGGAGGTGAAAAAGGACATCCCAGAGCATCCCATGTCCTTGGTCTTCAAGGGACAGCACTGAGATGTTCTGGAGAGGATCAAGGATCAGTATTTAGAAGTAAAGGAATAAGTCATCTACTACAGGTGGAAGTGATGGAAAAGAACTTGAATCGCCTTCTGCAGAACAACATGTAAAGGCAACTTACAAAATAGCAGTGACACTTTCAGAGCCAGTCTTGCTCATGAATGTTTTCCCTAAATAAGAAAATGTAGCTTACAACAAACCTTTTAAAGGTGCAATTAGTTTTTATTTTTAAAGTGTCCATAGTATACTCCCAAGTAGTGTACAAAATGCAATATGCATGAGTAGTAAATCATTTACAGTGGTTTTGAGGTCCCCTAGTAGAAAACAGCTGGATTGGCTAGCTAATCTCAGGGGCTCCTTTGAAAAGGGGAGAGGTACCTTTTGTAGCAATAGCCGGAAGGGTGTTTTGTGAACATCCTGGTGGAGGGCATTCCAAAGCACACAACAGTCTCTGCTTCAGCAAGGATGACTTCTGCAGGAGGAGAAGTTGCACAGGATTTAGGCCAATTAGGGCTTTAAAGGGAAATGGTAGCACTTTCCATTGAGTCCCAGATGTAAACTGACAATCAACATATGAGACAACTATGGTGACCTGAGACCATCAATTAGAGAACAGCTCTGGCTGTTCTCTAATTTTGCAGGAGCTAGTTTCTAAACAAGGCAGCCCTACAGAGAATACAGTATATTGCAGGAGCCTACCCTGGAAGTCACTTTTAGTAGCCCCTGAAAGACTCAACCAGGATGCCCTGCAGCCTCCACCTCAACCGAGTGGCAGAGAAAACCTAGCAACATTCCAGCATAAATTAACCCCCCGAGTTTGTTTTGTATTTAATTGCTAAAAGTTATTGCTAGTCAATATAGTTTGGAAGATTTCCATTTTTAAAAAACCAAATTCTACCAACCCACTGTCTCAAAACAAACAGTTGCAAGTCTTCCATTTCTAGCAGATGCATGCATGAAAAGATCTAGGGATATGTTATAGAATGTGTAAGTAGACAACTCAGTGGGTAATAAACAGGACAGTTAAGTTACTAACCTGACCTTGAGCCTGGGCACCATGACAGAGGCACTCAACTTAGGCGTTTACTTTTTGCTCCAACTGCAACCACATGGCACACTTCGACGGCTGCACCCAGCTTCTGCAGCTCGGCCAGCCATATCATCTGCTTGTAAGAAAGGCGATCATTTGGGCCCTTCACTTCTACCAGCTGAAGTTGATGTAGCAAAAGAAAAAAAATCCGCATAAAATCTTGCATGTATTAAGGGCAGAGTTCCAACCAACACAGTTAAACAGGCACAGTGGAAGATTAGTTCAACACAATTCAATAGCACCATCAGCCTATGTGCATGGTGCTTTATAAAGAAATGGAAAGACATCCCTGGCCCAAGCTGCTCACAATCAACACAAGGGAGACAAAAACAAGAAAAAAAAAGCAGCTGCAAAGCATAATAGGAAAGCAGTAATACAAGCTGGTTAGTCTATATACCCTCACACACCCCAACACTGCCCAGCTGAACAGCTGTTTTTGCAGTTTATTAGAATGGAGCAAGGTGAGCCTGCCGAGGAAGAAAGGTGGGCCATAGTGCCACAACTGAAAAATCCCTGTCTCTCATACTCCTCTGCTGCTGCTTGAGACGGCAGGAGCCACAGAGCAGGAACGTATGGGAGACTGTCCTTCCGACGTTCCACCCTCAGGCTTCTTAGGGCTTAAAAGTCAAGATCAAGACCTGGCAATAAATCAATAGCCAAGCTGCTAGTCCTTCAGGACTCTGTAGTCTCGACCACTTCAAGCCTTCAGCCTCTTTGGCCTCTAGGATTTCACCTAGATGGTGTCCTCCGCACAAGCACAGTTGAGTAAGCATCTTTATGAAGCAACTTCATACACAGATACACAAAAACGGGCCAAGATTCTGCATCATGCCATTCTTCAGGTTGGCCTACATCTCGCAGAATGCCTGCAAAGCCCTGATCACTGTCCAGGCCCCTCCCCTGCCTGAATCTCTGGTCTCTCTCTCAGGGCGCAATCCTAGCCTGGAGTTAGGCTGGCACAGAGAGGCCAGCACACAGATGTGCATGATCTTCCCCAATTCCAAGAATGGTCCAAACGTGCTTTACGGTGGCCCGTGTGCTGGCCAAACTTTGCCGGCCTAACTGGACCGCCCTAACTCCAGGTTAGGCTTGCACTCTTAGTTGCATTGCAGTTTTAGATGGAAGCTGCAAGAGAACCGTTTGTGCAGCAAGTGACAAAAGCAAAACTAACTCGGGTATCAGGCCGATGATTTTCTGGCTTATAAGGAGTTGGCTTTAGCAGAGCCCATGGCCCTATTGCTCTCAGGCCGCAAAACCACTTGCTTAGCCTGCACCGGGTGCTCACTCATGATGACCTGTTTTTGGCTCCCATCCTGGTTTCCAGCACATTAATTGTGTTGAAAGCCAAAACTGTCACAGCAAAACAATACAAGTAGGGTGGTCTGAGGAAAGGCATGAAAAGATTTCCTTTTGAAAGGCCTATCTGGATGCAACCCCAGGGATCATCTTTCATGGAAAAAATGACAGCAGGCTCAGAGCTCTGTTGATACCACAAGTCTGTGGGCATGCAAAACACACACACTGCAGGACTGGATGCAGAGCTGAACTACACAAGGCTCTCCTGTTTGTATTGAAACAGGTGTGCAAGCACTTGTGAAAATATCACTAGGAAGTTTCTGATTCCATGTGGCTGAGTAAGAATTCAGTCCAGAAGACAGCTGCCTTTCCTCCATGACTTAAAAAAAAAGACTGCAACAGGAAAAGTATGCACAAAAGCAATTTCTGCAGGTTGCAGAATGCTGATTCTCATGACATGGAATGTTTGACATGTGCTAGGTGGGTGGAGGCTGTCATCTTTTACATTGCCCAGTTAGCAGAGAAAGAAAAATAATCAAAATTCTACCAAAGATGCAATAATGCTACTATTCTCCCAGGAATTTCATTTAGACTGGCAGTAACATATTCATACTCACTTTCTCCCCCGCCCCGCAACTGTTCTGGAACCAAGTAATATATCCATCTATCCTGTTTATTAAATGTATATCCTGCCCCATAGGTACAAAGACCTTACAATGCAGCTTACTACTACAAGACAATATAAAAACCAGTAGCTATGCATTGGACTGTTACCAATTTTATATTTTAAAAGAGTTTCAATTTAAAAGCAACAAAAATAATCACTAACAGACTAAACCACAGCCGACTTCCCTTCCCAAAATCCTTTTGAAAGATTGTATCTGCCAGACTTTTCCAAGTCCTAGAAGGTTTACCTAGAAAGCCTGTCCTGCAACACAGGTGCCACCACTGAGAAGGTTCTGCTCTAGCCCAGCATTGACCCATCCCACATTCAGAAAAGAATGACATGCCCCACCCACAACAACAACACATTCACAGGGGCTAGCAGCCTGGGGGAAAGGGCTAGCAGCCTGGGGGAAAGGTGCCCAGTTTCCCAGGCAAAGCTCTTCTTCCACCAGTCCCTAAACAAACATTTCCCGCTATTAAACTGTATTCAAAGATAGAGGGTGAGACTGTTTGGCTGCACAGAGGGGCCTTTTGGCTGGCTTCTGGGGTTAGGTACTGTGGAAAGAAAAGGACAGGAATTCATCCTAGTTCCATATCGTATCACCAACTAGGAGAGCCTGCAACCTCCATAAACGCAGCTAGAATGTACCTTGAATTGGCCGGCGTCGCTTCTCCAGACGACGAGATCTGGGAGGCCTCCCCGGCAGTGGCGCAGATCTCTGGCGAGCAGCTGACAAACTCCACTCAGAAAAGGGCCCCCAAAGCAACCGGCCAGGCTCTGCAAAAACCAAGATCCATCTCTGTCTCCCAAAATGGCATTTTCAAGCATGGTTAAAAACCAGACTCATTCAAATCTCTGTGATGCTCTTTTACCACCTGTGCCTGCAAGAGAGGAGTCGCCTCTGCTCTGCTTGGCAAAAATGCCAAGGATTAGGGCTGGCAGCAGGAATCCGTCCCCTTTTGTCTCTCTCTCCCACCTTGAAGGATAGCTGGGGAATCTCTCAGCCTCTGCCAACATCGGAAGGAACCAGGAGACCCCTCTCTCTCACCCCACTGCATATTCCTGCAGCCCAAGAACGTCAGACAAACGTGCAGCATCCAAAACCCTTTGTGCATTTCCCTGGAAATGTTCGAGTTGGACAGGGTTTATCTAAATAAGCAAGGAATTAAACGTCTGCATTTCAGTTTTTGTTTTGAAATGTCAGGTTTTTCTCTGCATCTTGCCTTCTCCTCTGGGCTTTGAAGTGAGTCAATAATCTATTTAAATTAGGGCTATAAGCTTAATCAATCAATTGTATGAGTTACAGCAGAAGATTTAGCCGAGAGGGTTAATGCCTCCGTTTGCTCGAAGATAACAGCTGAAGATCTGAAGGTCGTGAGCTCGAGACTACCGGAAGTCTCTGTGAGCGGCAGACCTTGCAGACTGCAGCTGATTAAAAGCTGAGTTCCAGCTGCCTTGTGGGAGGAGGAGTGTGCTGAAGTCAGCTGCGTCTCTGGTGGGAGCAGGGAATCCTCTTATCAGCCAGCAGAAGACAGACGGGGGCTAAGAAAGAAGGCTAAATCCAGAAAGAAAGATCTGTATGAGTGTTGTTCTTGAAAGACAGAACATTTCTGTAAATTGTAAAAACCTTCGGGTTTGTGAATAAAAGTCTGCCTATGTAAACCGCCTTGAGTTACAATCATTAGGGAAATCTAGTGATCTTAAGAAAGGCGGTATATAAATACATTTATTATTATTATTATTATTATTATTATTATTACAGTTAGTTCATTCATTTAATTTGCAGGAATATGCACATTAATAAAACTTCTTGGACACCTACAGCAACAGTGGCACAGCGATATTATTGTCATCGTCTCTGCTGAAAGACATTTGAGCAAACCCAGGTGGAGAGCCATGCCTTAGAACCAAGCAGGAGGAATTCAATGTTCTAACTGCAACCTTTGTTTTCTTGTCGTCTTTATAATCTTATTTTTCTTTTATGAGTTTTGTACTGTATTCAGAAAAGAAAGTGGAAGGGCAAAAGGAAGACACACCTAGTACAAGGTTCTAATAAGAGTAGCTAAAAAAAACTCTTCTTTGTAACCTAGATGCCTTAAATGCTTGCTCACTTGCTCGCTCTGTCTGTCTGTCTAAATATGAAGCTTGAATGAACCCTTCTTCAACACAATGCATTGTTGGCAGACTGCAATGCTGCTGCAATCACAAATGCAAGTAACAAGAATGATGGAACAAGGGAACTGGCCCTTAGTGTCACTAAATTACAAAGAACAGTTCCAAGGAAGAATAGAGAACAGCCTTACCCGGAGTTCATCTAGCTCAGTATTGTCCACTCCAACAGGCAGTGCCTCGCTAGATGGGTCTTTCCCTACCCTACCTGGAGATGCTGTACTGCATGCAAAGCACAAGAACTCTACCACTGAAATGCAATCCCTCTCTGCAGGGAGGGGCTTTGGGGCTCACCTGTGCCTGCTGGAGGGAAGAAAAGCGGTCCCAGCTGACAAGCACGGTTGCTTTGCCTTCCTGGGCATTCCAGACATCCCCAATCAGCTCCTTCAGGGTCTTGGGGGACGCGTCGTGCAAGAACTGGAGCCTGGATTCAATGGCCTCCCTCCGGTTCTCGTAAAAGCTGTCGGTATACAAATCCAGCGGGTAGGTCTGTGGGGGAGGAAATTCCAGGAGGGTGGCACATTCGCAAACATTCTGGCACCCTCAGGACAAAGAAGAGGCCCTCTGTGGACTTACACAAGTGACGCCATCTTTGAAAAGCCCGTGTTGTTTAGGCTCTAGCGCAGTGATGGCAAACCTATGACATGTGTGTCAAAGGGGACACGCCACGACGTTTTGGGTGACATGCCAGCATTCGCCAAAACCCAACAACAACTGAGTTTTTGTAACGATTTGAATTTTTGTAATGGTTTGGCGTTTCTTTAATATAATGCATACCCCCACACATGATTAGACTGCCTTTTTAAAAAAAACAAATGAATATATAAATGTTTTTCCTTTTGATGGGGTGGGGAGTGGCACGCCAGCAGAGTCGAGTTAGACATTTTTGATATGGTAAATCCAAAAGGTTCGCCTCACTGCCCTAGCAACATAAGGTCTTTTTGTTTACTCCATTTAAAAAAAACTGAAAAGTTAAATCTGAAACCACAAGGGCTGAGAATTCTAATTCAATCAGATTCCATCTGATGGCATTCTAATTTAATCTGATTGGAAAAGGGGGTTGGTTCTAGCAATCAGCAGAAGAATGCTTTTCCTATGGCAGTGGTCTTCAACCTTCTTCATGCCATGACCCCAATCAATCAATGATACTGGGGATCCATTGTTGATCCCACCCCCTCCCAGGACTTCATCCATCCACACGTTGCCATCGTCACTCACTCCCCAGGCCTTCCAAGGTTTCCAAGAGACCTTTAAAGGCCTTCTGAAGCTCGGGCGAGCCACATCCTTATGCCTCAGGCCGCCTCCTGGACATAGGTGATGGTCCACACCTGAGGATTCAATTATCCGTACATTTTGGTATCTGTGGGGGTTCTGGGAACAGAAACCCTGCAGGTAACATGAACTGACTGCATACTGGGCATCAAAAGTCACTTCTGAAAGCCTTCTATGAAAAGTTCTGCAAGTTCGAACTAGGCTGCTTTTCCTGCCCTTCTGTAGCAGTCTCCTCATAGAGATAACACAAAGGTAAGGAAGCAGACCTGGTATGGATTCCTGAAGACATCTGGTACACCATCCATGAAAAGGATATCCCACATTAAGAGGCCGTAGAGGGTGCTAAACGTAGAACCTTCACCATGAATCCCTGAAGAACAATCACAGTTGCATATGTGAAAACATATTTAGGGATGTCTTTAAATGACAATTTGAGATGTCTGGTTAGCACTTAACACCAAGATTGTTTCAGCACTTCGCAGCAAGATTGACATACTATCACCAAAGAGTCTTATTATTCATATTACTTTTCCAAAAAAAAAATCAGCACAAAATTGTGCATGTGTGTATCCATTGTCATTTTGGCTAGTTTTTAATAAAGTAGGGAAAAAAAGAGGCAGAAAATAGATGCCAATTTTCTTAACCCATTTTTTGGCTCTTAAAACATATTGTTTTAACATAAAGCAATAAGCTGAAAAAATATACTTTACAAGCCAAAAAAAAAAAACCCCCACAGAGTTAAGAAAATTATCCATTTTGAGGCTCTTACTTTGCCCCTTAATTATTAAAAACTAACAGAAATGACAGTGAGTGGAGTCCACATATGCTCAGGACTGACAAATGGAAATCCTTCACAAATCTCATTGCAATTTATGGAATTCTCTGCACCAGGTGTTGTGTTGGCTTTAAAGGGGGTGGGGTGGGGGGCTCAGGAAATCACCAGAGGTCTAAAATTGGGAATGATTTATGATGACTAAGTAAAGCCTCCATAGTTGGGGCAGTCTTCAAGTAAATTCCTGGGAGACAGAGCATTAGAGAACTGTTGTCTTCATACACAGCTTGTGGGTTTCCCACCAACATTTTTTTCACATTTTTATATCACCCTTCCTCAAAGGAGCTCGGGGTGGTGCACATGGTTCCTTCCCTTTTTTTGTCCTTACAACAACCCTGCAAGGTAGGGAAGGCTGAGAGTTAGTGACTGGCCCAAGGTTACCCTGGAAGCTTCATGACCAGGCAGGGTTTTGAACCTGGACTAATAATAATAATAATAATAATAATACATGTATTTATATACCGCCTTTCTTAAAGTCACTAGATTTCTCTAATGATTACAACTCAAGGCGGTTTACATAGGCAGACTTTTCACAAACCCGAAGGTTTTTACAATTTACAGAATGTTCTATCTTTCAAGAACCACACTCAAACAGATCTTTCTTTCTGGATTTAGCCTTCTTTCTTTAGCCACCCGTCTGTCGTCTGCTGGCTGATGAGGCTTCCCTGCTCTCACCAGAGACGCAGCTGCGTTCAGCACACTCCTCCTCCCACGAGGCAGCTGAAACTCAGCTTTTTAATCAGCCGCAGTTTGCAAGGTCTGCCGCTCACACAGACTTCCGGGAGTCTCGAGCTCACGACCTTGAGATCTTCAGTTGTTATCTTCGGGCAAACGGAGGCATTAACCCTCTTGGCTAAATCTTCTGAACTGACTAAGGTTCAGGTCTAAGTTCAACTTCTAAACCAAATGAGAGCCAGGATGATGAAGTGATTTAGGAGTTGGACTTAAACCTGGACGATCAAAGTTACCTTGATCAAAGCCATTCTGCTTGTAATGAGCCAATGCCAACTCCTCAACCGAGCAAACAACTGTTGACGGCTCAAGGTCTTCTCCTTTGTCTTCCATATCAAGGTCTTCCATGATGAAGACTGACTTCGCCGTCCCAGTTTGTGGGCACAGCTTTCCATTGATGGTGACCTGAGCAAAGAAGAACATCATCTAGTTAACCAAGGAAATGCTTCCAATAAAGATATTTAACTTATGGACTCAGGAGTGAGGATTGGCCATGCAGCTGCTGCATAAAAGATTTAATTGCATATTGGGTGTCCCTCTTCACCCCAGCACAGTGTCTTTCTCATGGCTGTTGCTGGTGGTGTTCTCCATCCTTTTAGATTGTGAGCCCTTTTGGGACAGGGAGCCACTTAACTTGAATGTTATTATTTGCCTGTAAACCGCTTTGTGAACTTCATATTGAAAAGATGTCAATGCTAGTGATTGATTGATTGATTGATTGATTGATTGATTGATTGATTGATTGATTGATTGATTGATTGATTGA
>JAJKFI010000020.1:11409028-11480158 GCA_029204185.1 Lerista edwardsae | reverse complement strand
TGATTGATTGATTGATTGATTGATTGATTGATTGATTGATTGATTGAATTGGGTTGGGGGGGAACCAAATACAGCAGTGTTTCTCAAACTGTGGGTTGGGATCCACTTGGTGGGTCACAACCTGATGTCAGGTGGTCGCGGAAAGCTGGAAGCAGCCATCTTGAAAGCTGCAGATCTTGTTATATTCATTTTTGAGTGTTAACAATTTGAATTTTCAAAGTGTTTTTAAATTTTGTTTTTAGTTAACGAAGTATTTGTCCTAATCTTGCTTTTAGACTGGATGTTTCATGGTTGTACAATTGCTGCAAGCCAAGAATGCCAGTTTGCATTCCATGGGTGTCATTTGATTATGTTACAATGACAGCACTTCCTGCCTGATGATGTCACTTCTGGCCATGACATCACTTCCAGTGAGTCACTTCCATGAGTGCCATTCTAAAAAGTGGTAAGAAGTTTGAGAACCACTGTTATACAGAACTGAAGGCTTGCATGATTTTGGGTAGCAAGAAGGCATGAGAAGAAGAGGATATGGTAGCCAAAGACAGTCTAGAGCAGGTTCAGAGAATTGTGACTAGGGTGGTGAAGGAGCTGGAGACCATGATCTATGAAGGCAGGTTGAAGGAGTTGGGCAAGTTTAGGTTGGAAGGGTTAAGAGGGTTAAGTTTATATTTAAAATGATAAACTGTGCGGCTAACCTGAGCGGCTATCAAGTGGAAGGTGGAGTAGATTTGTTTTAGTTGCTCTGGCAGGTAGGAGCTTAAATTTCAAGAGCTTAAATTACAGCAAGGGAGGTTTTGATTAAGCATTAGGAAGAATGTCCTGATGGCACAAACTGATTGGCAGTGGAACAGTTTGCCTTGGAAGGTGGTACTCGCTCCATCATTGGAGGCCTAAGCAGAGGCTGGAATAGCCATCTGTTGGGGAGGCTGTAGTTGCTGACATCCTGAACTGGCAGAGGGTTGGATGATTATCTGAAAGGTCCCTTTGATTTCTAAGAAAGGGGGAAATTCTCACGCTAGTTTGAATGGCAAAATGGACCTATTCAGAGACACAAGGGGGCTGTGCAAAACTTTACATAGTACCCAGGGATAGGAATGGGCATGTGTTACAGAGGAGCAAGGAGACGGGCAGAGACAAAAAATTAAACAGGGTACAAGCAAGACTGTAGCACATCCGGTACAGCACATCTGTTGCATGCTGAAGATAGCAAGTTCAATTGCTGCCGTTTTCCAGTAAGGCAGTGTAAAATTACTGCCTGAAACCTTGGAGAGCCAGGCAAGTCTGGTCAGTGTGGCCAATACTGAGCTAGACTCAGCCTGAAGTAGCTTCATATATACAGACATGCCACAGAATCCGCTGGGGTTCAGTTCTGGATCCCCCCATGGATACCTGAAACCATGGATACTGGAGACACCTTTTTAAAGATAGGGGAACATCAGTGGTTTTGCTGCAACAAGGTAAAAAAAGAGATTTGTTTAATGTTCCCCTATCTTTTTAATCTTTTAGGGGACGTGGTGGCGCAGCGAGTTAATCCGCTGTTGCTGGGCTTTCAACCGCAAAGCTGGGAGTTCGAGACTGCGTGACGGAGTGAGCTCCCGTTGCTTGTCCCAGCTCCTGCCAACCTAGCAGTTCGAAAGCACCTAAAAAATGCAAGTAGATAAATAGGGACCACTTTGGTGGGAAGGTAACGGCGTTCTGTGCGCTACGGCGTAGAGTCATGCTGGCCACATGATCGGACAAAAAACGCCGGCTCTACAGGCTTTGAAACGGAGATGAGCACCGCCCCCTACAGTCAGTCACGACTAGACCATTCGGTCGTGGGGAAACCTTTACCTTTATCCATAGTTCTAACCCTTTACCTTTATCTTTTTAATAGGTCCCAGTATCCGCGGATAACTGAAACTGTGGACACCAAATCAGTGGATAGCAAGGCATGCCTATATGTTCAATGACTAAAGTACTGGTTCCCAACCTTGAGAAAAGATTATCATTTTCAATCACTTCCAGTGTCTTGCTGAGTGAGCTCTCCCCCACGTGGCACCAGATAAGGTGGATAATGAACCACAGTGTCAGCTGCAGTTGTGGGTAGTTCGTTCTCCACCCTCTGTGGTATTCTGTGGGGGAGCACTCACGGGCCACCAGAGAGGGCACAGAACAGCCTTCCTGTAGCCAGCACTTCCAGCGCCTCGCTGAGAACTCCCCCACAGACTACCAAATTTAATTGTATTTTTTTGTGTGTGCAGGGGAGGGGTTGATGCAGTCCAGGATTATTCCAATTTTTGCCTCAATGATCCATGGGTGCCTAAAGGTTGGGAACCACTGGACTAAGGGCCTTCTACACCATTGGTGAGAAGGGGAGAGGGCTCAGGAGGGACGGTTTTCACATGCCAATTAGAAACAACCGGTCAAGATGCGGGGATCTATAATTATAGAATACTAAATCATAATGCAATCCAACATAACGACTTGAACTTCATTAACACCTGTTAAGCGCAGAGCTAAAAATAAAAGAGTTCAACACTTAAACTGCCATCCGCTTGTCAGCAATCTAACTCAATTTGGGAACTGACAAATGGGGCTGCTGTCTGTATCAGAAAATTGTTCTCACGCTGCACATCTCGTTTTCGTGTGTAGGAGGGAAGCTCCACACTGCAACAGATCTCATGTGGGGGTGGCAGTGATGAAGACATCTCCCAAGTACTTGTGAAAATCCCTGAATTTTCCCCTATTTTTTGTCTATTTTTGCACCTCTTTTGGACCATCCTACCACCTCAGAGGCTGCTGCAATGCCTCGAATCTTGAGCAGACTGCCATCTGGATGCAGCAGCCAGGTTTCCCCTATTGGTGCCGTTTCTTCTATGTTCTTCATCCCCAGCTGAGCAGTACATAAGAACATAAGAACCACCCCGCTGGATCAGGCCAAAGGTCTATCTAGTCCTACTTCCTGTATCTCACAGTGCCCCACCAGATGCCTCAGGGAGCACACAAGACAATGAGATGCCTGCATCCTGTTGCCACTCCCTTGTATCAGGCATTCTGAGGTAAATTTCTGAGGTGAAATTCTGAGGTAAATAATAACTTGAAACCCAATCTGGGCCTTAAGAACATAAGAAGAGCCCTGCTGGATCAGGCCAAAGGCCCATCTGGTCCCATTTCCTGTCTCTCTCAGTGGCCCACCAGATGCCTCAGGGAGCACACGAGACAACAAGATGCCTGCATCCTGTTGCCACTCCCCTGCACCTGGCATTCTGAAGTAGCCTACTACTAATGTAAGGAGATTGCACAACCCTTCATGGCCTATAGCCCACAATGGACAGTAAACATGGCTTTGGGTCAGCATATTGACCAGTAAGACTCGGCATTGAGGCCCACCCTTTGTAAAATGCCGCACACTGTGAACACACTATACAGGTGTATTTCTGTATCCGCGGGGTTCTGTTCCAAGAAAAGGTATCTTTTTAAAGGGCGTCCCTGGTATCTGCGGAACTGCATGCCAGAGCTACTTACATGGGCGACATCTTCCACAGAAACAATAGGCAGATTTTGAAGGAGAGGCCGTAACTTCTTATAAGCTGGGGAATCCTTCATCCGCTGGGCTCGCTGGGAGAGGGACAGCCAATGGCCTGTACGCACAGATGGATCCAGGAGGCCTTTCCTAAGACATTGAACCGTCTAGCAGACAACCAAACAATCAATCACTGAAAAGGGCAAATGGTCCAGCCCAGAAGCCAAGAGGTTCTTGGTCGAAATCCACCATTCTGCACTCTGGAGTATTATTATTATTTATTTAATTTATATCCCGCCTTTCTGCCCCATGGGCACCCAAGGCGGCTTACAACAATAAAAATACATTAAAATCACAAAGTTAACAACTAAAAACAATGATTAAAAACAATTTTAAAATAATTAAAAATTTAAAACAAGCCCCGTGGATCCTAAAATATACGAAGAGAGTGTAAAAAACCAGCCAGCCTGTCAACAATTAAAAGCTTGTTGAAATAAAAAGGTCTTCAGCCCCCGCCGAAATATTGCCAAAGAGGGAGCAGTTCTTAATTCTAAGGGGAGGGTACTCCGAAGTCGGGGGGCCACCACCGAGAAGGCCCTGTTCCTGGTGGTGGCACAGTCAAAAGGGCCCCACCAGATGCTCTAAGAGTACGGGTAGGATTATACGGAAGAAGGCGGTCCCTCAAATACCTAGGACTCAAGCCGTAAAGGGCTTTAAAGTAGGCCCAACAACGACTCCAGCTTTCTGAAAAAACATTTTCTCAGGGTGCAAGCCTAACCAACTTTTCAGCATTGGGGTAAGGGCAATGCAGCTCCAAGGTGAAGGAACAAAGATTCCCTTACCTTGAGAAGGTCTCTGTTGCTACTACTCCACCGCAGAATGAAGAACATGCCCCACTGGCACAGCTATGTCAGTGCTGGAAAGGTGGTTAGGATTGTGCCCTCAGTCACAACACAACGGCTAGGTTGAGCCACCACAAAACCATGAATTGTTTTATTGTCCGAACTCCAAGCCTGCTCACAAACCACAGTTAGGGTCCAATGAACCAGGTTCTGAAGTCAAAGTCTAAAACCAGTTTGCAACTGCAGGCAACTGAGAAACTACAGTTAGAGCCACTGCTCCATCATAGGAGGCTGCTGTTCCACAGAGACGGCCATGTATTTATGAAAAGTTCTGAGCCGCTGGGAAACAAAAGTAGGCAAGCAGCAGGAAATGGTAATTTGGCTGTTGCACATTGGAAAGTTCAAACCATAACGCGGAGCCCACCGTTCTCCTCTTTGCCAACACTTCCTCTTCTGCTCTCTTCCCCTCTTTCTTTTCCAGGCAGTGGAAGTAGGAGAGGAAGCAGCAGTGGCACATTGGCAGGTGGAGATGAGCACCCCTGCCAATCTGTAGCCCTCAGGCAACGCCCTCAGTTGGCCTCATGGATGGACCAACCCTGGGTTTGCAAGGCCATCAACCAACACTTGCAGAAGATGCATCAGAAACAGCATGCGCAGTGAAGAACAGAAATGGGTCCCTTACCTTCTCTGTGTCTTTCAAATGTTGGTGCAAGTTAAGAGCCAGCCGATCCCACCACCGGCCTCGGCTGTCAGTACAATAAACCTCCTGTCCTAAAAGGTCCTCCAGCTGCTCCACTGCATCCTGAAAACAAGGCAAGGCAAGAGAGGAATCACAACATCTTTACAGTGTCTGCATTTCACTATGGACATCCATTGCACACAGTGAAAATGCCTTTGGATTAGGACCATTGGACACTGTTCTGTTTAGGGTCATCCATGCAAAATTAAACCGGTATTTTTCCCATTGTGGTTTTTTTAAATCCTTCTCTGCATTACCCATCTTGAGTGGTTCATTTTTTCTTTTGAAGCAGAAAAGAAGGGTGCTAATACTTGAGGTCCACAAATACCATTAAAGGGATTTTACAAACCAACCCCAACTGGGTCCCTTTTGTTGAAGAAATGCAAGCTCAGTACCTCATACATGTGAAGTCTCTGCAAGATCTCCACACCCCGTGAGAGGATCCGTGTATACACCCACCCAAATGTGAAACGCCTCAGGTATTCTGGGAGGGCCAGATGGTGTCTATTGGGAGAAACACACACAAACACAAAGATTGCCACGAAGAAAAGATCTGCAAAGGTTAGCAAACAACAACTGAATGTAAGTGCTGGGAGGCAAAATGACAGAGCTATTATTTCCCCGAGGCCGTGCCAAATCTGCAGCAGTAAACACAACAAAGACTGTTGTTAACACCTTAAAAACCAGCCAATTTATTTCAGCATAAACTACTGCGGATTCCAGGCATGCCCCAATATCCACAGTTTCTGTTATCCATGGATATCTTGGATACAGGGACACCTGTTAAAAAGGGGAACATTAAACAAATCGCTTTTGTTTGCCTTGCTGCAGCAAAACTATGGACGTTCCTCTGTCTTTAAAAAGGCATCCCCAGCATCCATGGTTTCAGGTATCCACGGGGGGTTCTGGAATGGAACCCCAGTGGATCCTGGGTCATTCCTGTACCCCACTTCATTAATGGACATCTGAAATATTCTGCACTTATGCTGAAATAAATGCTACAATTTTTTTTGCTGGATCCGCTGTTGTTTCCCATGGTGTAAAAACATGTTTTGTAGACCATCTCCGAGAAACCTAAGGAGAAACACGCACACCTCTTTTATGCCATCTTCAGCTCCCTGAAAAAGCTGCTGCCTACCGCCAGACTCAAAATAAAACTGATCCAATAGTACCTTCTAGAAGGGCAGGTGTCAAAAAGATTCAGGTGACAGATTATGTAATGTGTGGGTTGGGACAGCAGCAGAATGAGATGGTAGGCTGAACTTAGCTTGCAACTGTAGGATTCATCTTTTTCCTGTTGTGTATATTTTGTTTGTTAAAAATAATTGAAAAAATATTTTTTCTTCCAGTAATTCCCTCATTGTTTTCATTTTATAATGTTACACTGCAAAAGTTACATTTTATAATATATTGAATAATATATATGATACATAACAACATGAAATGTATCTAAACTGATTCAGCGGTCCAAATGCGCTTTACAGTGGCCCTTGTGCCAGCAAAACTTTGCTGGCCTAACTGTGCAGGCCTAACTCCAGGTTAGGATTGCATGCTTGGAGACCACAAGAGACCATGGAAGAGACCATGCCCCCTTCTCTTACATTAATTCCTTCTGTTTCCTTCTGCCCCAATCTAGCACAATGTGTGACCATTGCTAATCCTGGTTAAAACCTCCATTGCTAATCCTGGTTAAGGCCACAGAGCCAGCAATCCCACACTCCGCTCCCCAAACCACAAGGACTACATTTTGTGCAAGGACCGACTTGGAATATTTCGCCACTTGAATAACCAACAAGGTTTCCCCGAATTTTTTGACAATTCCCTTTGGTCCCTGCTATTTGAACTATTACTGTCTTGTTTTTTCCCCACCCTTTAGTGAAACAAAAAAAAGTACAATTAACTTAAAAAAAAACAAAGGAAAAAGAGAAAGAAAGGGGGGAAGGAAACTATAAAACAGTGCTTCTTGGTGTTTCTACTGCATTTATGCCACACCCACACATATCGAACTTAGTTCTTATTGTCGAGTACAAATTCTCCTATAAGTTTTTACAGTATTATATACACACACACACAAAAGGAAGGAAGGCCCCCTGGAGACTGGAGCCCTCCCACCTTCACTGCTGATGTATAAGCCTCTGCTCTTCCCTCCCCCCATCAGACTGGAAAATGAAGAGGGGGGGGGGATGGAGAGGAAGAGGAACTGGAAAGGAAAGGAGAGTGACAGCCTAGCAGGAGGAGCAGTGGAGACCAGTGAATGGATGTAAGTGAGTTTCACTTCAGTCTCACAGACTGGCCAGCCCTATACAGTATATAGCAACAAAACCCATTTCAAGTTTACCTCCATAGAACTAAAAATTAATAAATCTCACAAGTAGAAGTAAAAGCTCAAGTAACCAGAAATATATATATATATTTTAAAGAAATTTATTTAATCGGAAAATAAAGGACAAATAAAAATAGAACTATAATTTTATAAATCCAAGCAAAATACAAAATTTAAATAATTCACAAACCAATATCAACATCTGACAAAAGCTGAATCTTTTATGTCTCACCAAAATAAGAGATATAAGTTATCGAACAACAGAAACTCAATTCGAAACATCCAGGCATGGTGCAAAATTTAAGCTGTTTAAAGGCAGAAACAAGATCCCATGCCACAAAGTATGGGACTTAAATCTCTGATAAATGAAAGACAGCGTCTACTGAACATGAAGTTCAGAACATGTAGAAACTCATCAAACCATGAAATTATGCCCTCCATTGTAACAGAAGGAATGAGTTCCCTGAAATTAATAGACATACCAATATGGGATTGTCTATAAATTTATATCTTAAAATAAAAACACACACACCATCAAAAAGAGCACAACTTTGCATACCAGATACAAAAAACAAACTTCAAACTTTATTAAGAGAATTATTTCCCTTACAAACACTGTGGGTACTCAGACAATTCCTTAGATCTATTTTCTGCATCAACTATTAAGGATCCTTGTCTGAACTTCATGTAAACAGGCTCAGTTGAAGAAGGTATTCCTTGGGGATATGGGGCATCTCCCCACAGTCCAACCATAATACAGTGCACAGCACTGCCTTTTTCTTACAGTTCTATCCCCAGCAATATTCTTTGCTATTAATATATAGCAATATATTGCTATTAATTAGTAAGGACAATTCAAAAGCCGATAGATTGGGGTGTTTTTGTTTGTTTTGTTTTGTTTGAAAACCACCTTTTGATGGTTAAAGCAGCTGAATAAAAACACAAAACATCACATTTTGGTGTTCCAGAAATTAAAATAGACTATTTTTCCAATTAGAAATAATACTGTGACTGCATCTGCTAACACTGTATCACTACACCTGTATCATCTACCCGGCAGAGGCAGATCTAAGGGAGAGCAAAGCTCTAAGTTTTGCAAGAAGCCTTACCTTGCAGTGGCAATCTCTCCTCTCCTGCACCGTTTTAGCCAATCCTCACAGTACAGGGAAAAGCAGCATCTTGGCGTTGCTTATTGGCTACAGCAGCAGGGGAGAGGAGGGATTTACATGACAGGGTAAGGCTTCTTGCAACACTTAGAGCTCTGCCCTCCCTGTAGATCCGCCTCTGCTACCTGGTATACTTTTAAAGCATTAAAAATTAGTAAAGAATGAGAACTAGGATTGAGAATGTCGAATAAAAACACACAACAACACCATTTGCTATTTTAATCAAGAAATTTTGGAAAAAATATCACCAAAAAAAAACCACACTTAGCTATGGACAAAATGTCCATGATCAGTAATACTATCACAGGTCAGTTCACCAGTTGGAGAAATACAATAATCGTCAATGTTTCTTGGTCTGGAGCGAACAAAGCCATAATGGAGCTGCACAGGGGCAGCTCCAAAGCGCTTGGCGATGATGTCATGGTCATCGCCAAGTTCTGGAGCACCAAAGCAGAAGCTGCATGGGGCTCCAATTCCAGGCATGCAGCATAGAGGACGGCTACTGACCTCACTTATGCATTCTGTTGGCTCATCAGGACATCTCTGTGGCTTAGTACAGCTTCTTCAACGAATGTCTCATTCCCTTGTGTTAATACAATGACTTGTTTTATGACATCACTTCTGGCCCTTAGCAGGCTATTTGCTATTTGACCCACTGTATAAAACAAATTTGACACCCTCATCTAGAAGGATTCGAATTCACTGTTGGATATAAAGTATCCACAAATATTGGCACCACTAATCATCATCACAGACTCAAAGAAAAGAATACAACCCCTTCCCAATGACAGGCTGTATCAGAAATGATCATATAGTAGTTAACTGCAAATAATTTATTTCCCTGCATTAATACCTCATAGAAGGACAATCTTGCAATTCCTGCCAGTCGTCTTTTGCCATCCTGTAGCGTTTGTGAGCCTCTTTCCAGTTCCCATTTGTCATAGCTACAGATACATCATTTGACATGTGCACAGCACTGGCGTACCTGGTGAGAAATTAAGAATAGTCTCTATTTGCCTAGATTAGTGATATTCAAACTGTGGGTCAGGACCCACCTGGTGGGTCGCAACCTGATGTCAGGTGGGTCACAGAAAGCTGGGAGCAGCTCTCTTGAAAGCTGCAGATCTTACTCTTGTTATATTCTTTCTGTGAGTGTTAACAGTTTCAATTTTCAAGTGAGATTTTTATTTAATTTTTTTTAGTTCAGTGCTTTTACATAATATTTTGTCCTAATCTTGCTTTATGTCAGGGATGTTTCATGATTGTACAATTACTGAAGTCCAAGAATTGCAATTTGCATTTCAGGTGTGCCAGCTGCTCTTTGGTGAGAGCAAAGAAGCGGATTATCAGCCGGTGGAAGGCAATCATGTGGCGAGAAAGAAGGACTGGACGATAAAAGTGTCATCTGTTTGTAGTTGTTCTTGAAAGATTTCTGAGGTTTTAGGATTGAAGAAGAATCTGAGGTTTTAGGATTTTGCATGCATTTTGGCCCATTTACAGACTGGAACCTGGTGGAAATGGCCCACCCCGGGTACTCCAAAGTTCCCGGACTGCCTTTCCTGCAATGTGCACACCCAGCTCTGAGAAAAACTGCAGTCATACCTGTGGTTGGACTGTGTCCGAGCTTGGGACTGGCGCAGTTTACGTATAGGACTTTTCAATGCATTTTGGCCTATTCTCAGAATGGCATCTTGTAAATGGCCCACTTCTGGTACTCGGAGTTTCCCGGGGTTTCATCCTGGCAATATGCACACCTAGTACTGTCGAATCCAGTTGAGAGGGCTTTCGTTTGAATTCTTTTGATTTGATATGGTAAGTGCGCTGGTAAGGAACTGGACTATAGAACTTTGTTTGTGATTTGTAAAAACCCTAGTGGTTTAGAAAATGCCTATGTAAACCGCCTTGAATTAAAGTCAAAGGAGCAATCTGATGACCAAGAAAGGCGGTATATACATACCAAATATTATATTATTATTATTATTACATTGACCCTATACCCCCTTAGCGCCGCAAAACATGCTCAGTCAGGTTGTGATGCACGACGGCTGTAGTGCTATATCCTAACGCCAGTTTCCAGCCAGGGCAGCCCCGATTCGGGCCGCTCCTGTCCACGTTCCTCTGCGCCTGCTATTTTGCCGGCGCAGATCCGAGCAGGCCCATAGGGGGTGACTGGGGCTTACACGGGTGTAAGGGGAAAACCTCCCCTTGTCCTGCATGTTGCTGCTGCTGCCTCCTAATGGGCCTTGGGAGATGGCCCTGCTATGTCGGCCTTACTAGGCCGGCATAGTTTGGGTTGCGCTCTGACTGCACTTCCTGCTTGATGATGTTACTTCCTGCCACAACATCACTTCCAGGTTCATGGCATCACTTCCAGTGGGTCCTGACATGAGTACCATTCTAAAATGTCTGAATACCACTGGCCTAGATCATGATGCAGATGTGAAGATTCAACTCTCATAACACAGATCCAGATGAGATGATATTGAGATGAACAGTGATATGTCAAATTTGACAGTGATGACACATCACTGAGATGACAGGAAGTCCTACAATCCGCAGGTGATTTGCAACTTTTGATACCCCCTGACCCTGTGCACCAAGCCCCAGAACTTATTTTTCAGTGCCAGGTATTAACATGAGAAGCAATACTACAGTACAGAATGCTCCATACATGTTGTACAGGAATTTAGCAACCCATGAGCTCGACTGGCATCCTCCATTGATCTGCCCAGAATCCCCAGAATCAAACTACATGTGGAAAAGACAAAGACGTTTTACACAAATGCCTACCCCATGCATGTCCAAAGCAGGGTGACTGAGGTCTTTAATTTTTACATCCAAAGATGCATGCAGAGGCAGCCCATCCCTGGTGGTGGTGATGCGGGTTGCATCTGCAGAAAACTGGAGGGTGGCAAGAGCGGCGGACTTGGGGTGCCTTTCACCCCAGGTCTGCTGCCTCTACTGCCACTGCTGCCGCCACCACCACCTCTCTCCAGCCTGTCATGGATGCAGCCTGCACTGATCTGCTTCCTGCCTGCTAAAAACAAGAGGAAAGTGGATCGTCTGCCCTATTACCTTGTTCCTGGCACAGTTTCTTCAAACACAGAACTGCAGGACTTCCGATTTAGTTTACAGGAACTGCACAAATGAAGCCTTTAAAGCTTTAGAATAGCCCCTTAATACCCTACTGTACGTAAGCCTAGAAACCCATGAAGCGAATGCATGTTCTTTATCCATTTGCCTCTGCCTTCATTTCATTGGCCTTCATGTCACTGAATTTTAGATTGTAAGCCCCTTGGGGCAAAGACTTGCCCTCTTCTACTCAGCAAAGCACCATGTATAGTGATGGCATAATAATAATAATCAACAACGACGAATAGGAAAAATGAAGCTACACATGACAAGGCAGTTTCCTAGGGGCTCAATGTTCCTTCCTACCTGACAAAATCGTCCCGATCAAGAAATATCGGGGTTTTCCTGTTGACCTTGTAAGTGGGGAAGACGACCCGCCCCATGTTGACCATCAGCATAGTGGAAAGTTGTCCTTGGCCTCCGCTTCCAGCTGCTTCATCTTCCACCGGGTCAGTCAGGGAGAACAGCAGTAGCACTCGAGCAAAGACAGCCCGAGGCCCTCTGCAGACACGGATGGTCTTCCCTACCAGATCCTTAGCCCTGAGAGCCAAGCAAAAAATCAACACCAGGTCAGTTCCAAGCCTACCTTTTGCAGCAGAGCAAAATTATTACAGCAAAGTTCTCTCAAACTAGGCACCAATTAAGGGGGCAGTGGCTATATTCCAGGGGGGTTACTAAGCTAGTAGTCATGGTAGCAGCTTCAGTCTTGCAAACAGAGAGCACTTCCCTGCCATTTGAAACCCTAACTTAGGATATTGTTCACTTTTGATGAAGCAGTACATGGTTTCTATTGAATTTAAAATACCCAACAGGCTTCCCTGATGACTAGAAACTACATTTCCTACTGTGGTGGAGATGGATACAGTGGAAGATTTCTGATCAAATCCTTGCCCTTCCCTTGATTGTCATAGCATTGCATCTGCCTCTCCTTCTGCCCTTATTCCCTAGTCCGATAAATCCAGAGCTCCACCCATACTCCATTGCTGGTCCTTAAACCTAGAACTCAGGAACTGCTCCTTAAACCTGGAAGCAAATGCAGTGGTCTCAGTGTAGTTACAGAGAGTCCTTACTATCTTTCAAGGGGGACACAGTGTCCTGCCTGCATGCTACCTTTTTAGAATCACGCTGCCAACGCCAGCTTGATTGCTGCTGAAGATCGAGCGTTGCTTTGCGAGGCTCAGGAAGTCTTCTATGAGTTGCTGCTTCGGAGCACTTGGGTTTGTCAGATGGAAGGCCTTTGCTAAGGTTTTCAGCTCAGGGGCAGACAGCAAGTCCAAAACCTCAGACAAGTCTTGCAGTTCTGTCTCTGGGAGCGCAGGAGAAAAAGTGTCAAGAGACTCTCATATATGCCCACTAGGCAAAGGAACCAACAACCCCACAGGAAGCTGCCTGTCAGATGAATGGTCCATCTAGGTCAGTACTGTCAACACAGACTGGCAGCTGCTCTCTGAACAGACTTCAAACCGCAGCCCAGGTTCTGCCAGAATAATCATTCTGGATGCGAGGCGAAGTCTTACCGCGGCCACCTTTCTTCGCACCAGATTGTTGCAGAACCTTGAGTCGGGGAGCCACTTCTGCTGCATATCGCCCCAGAAGGCTGTGCACCCCAATTTCCTGGGAAAGTGCTGCAACTATCCAGCCCAAAGAAAGGTGGCTGCAGGGCAGAATGGTAAGGCTTGCCCACCGTCATACTGCACCCAGAATGATTATTCTGGTGCACCAGATCCAGCCCATGGGCCAGAGTTTGGAGGCACCTGTACCAGATGATGTTGACAAACAGAAGAAGGCCATCACTTTCATGCCTGGCTGTTGAGTGTCCAGAGGCATCTGGCTGTGCCACTATTGGAGACAAAACGCTGGGCATTAGAAAGACAATCCTTAAGGTGTGGCTGAATCAGGGAAGACACAAGAACTGTATTTGGACATGTGAGTCTTCTGCATACTTGGGTTCTAGGCTGCAGCCAGGGAACAGAAATTGGATACAGCTCACTGATTCAGGGTCAAACAAATGACTAAGTCAAGAGTCAGACCATTGAGCAGGTAGTTCAGAACTGTCTGCACTCCCTGGCAACAGCTAGCCAGGGATTCAGGCCGGGGTCTCCAACCTGGAGATGCCAGGGGTTGCATGCAGGACTTCCTGCATGCAAAGCACCTGGCCGAAATGCAAAACACACAGTCTGCCATCTATGGCTCCTCCTCATTGGGACACAATGCAGAGCAAATAGATTTTGTATCCCAGTCACAGCCTGTCAAAATCTCTACTGAATGAGCTACAATTTTTTTAAAAGGTTGTAGCACTTGAGGCCTTCTCTGGACTTTACCACTCCAGAATACATGTTGAGAAATCACATTTTAGAATATTCCCCATGTTTGAAAAAAAACATCAATGTATGTAGAAAGCTAGCACGTTAGGGCTAAAGTTCCATGTCAACCACTCTCCCTGATATGCTAGGTTTCAATATTCAAGTTTCCCACCTTTTTATTGTAAGGGATTGCATTCTTTTTTTCTCCCCCAGGTGAAGTGGTACAGTCCATAAAGGACTCCATCACATTACATTGCTGAACACACATGCTCTACCTTCTTGCCATACAGCTTTTAACAGACATACCTGCCTGCAGGAATCCTGCCCCAACAAGCTCTTCAAGGACCGGCGACAGATCATGGCTGATCTCTTCGTATTCTATTTTGTTTGTTTTTAACCAGTTCAGCTTGCGTTGAAAAAGCCTGATATACAACTTTTGTCCACTGGCTGCAGTTTGATTGTAAACAAAGAGAGGGATGGAGAGGGGGAAAAAAAGATGGTTTTAAGAGCTGGACAACACATAGCAACTTTGGACAAAATACTTGGAATCACTTGATTTTGTTGTTAGTCTTGCTAATCTAGTCTTGCTAATCTTGCTGAAGGCCAATGAAAGCCAACACTATTTGATGGGTGAAAAAATGAATTTATTTTATCCCCTCTTTTGTTCTCACAACAACCCCTGTGAGGTAGGTGAGGCTGAGAGCTACTGAGAGCCACTTGCGTAGCTAATGAAAGTGTAGCCTGGTGCAGAGGGCAAAATGATGTCCTGGAAGTGATGTCACAACAGGATGTGACATCACAGTTGTATTTTCATTTTTGTCCATACCCTTTGCTAGACTGACGATAATATGCTCCAGTTTGATTCACTGCATTCTGCATTAAATTTCGCATCCATTGGTATATAGCATGATAGTATTATTCATACATACCAAGGTTTTCACAATTTTAGCCACAAGTGTCAAGCTCTGCTTGTTGACCCCTAAAGCTTGTTGCTCAGTGCAACTGCACCCCCTTGCACTTCTTTAGCTATGCCCCTGCTGAGAGCCCAAGGTCACCCAGGAAGCTTCATGGCTGAGCAGGGATTTGAACCTGGACCGTCCAGGTCTAAGCCTGACTCCTAAACACTACACCATCCTTGCTCTCTCATTCATTTTTTTAAGGCTCAATGTTAATGATACAATTACAGTTCAAGCATCATATTCTGCTGCAGATCTGATTCTTAATTATTCTTCTTAGTGTTGCTGTTAACACAACACTGGGGCCAAGGTCACCCACACAGAGTTTCGTGGTCAAGTGGGGGTTTGAACCTGGGGAATGCCCAGTCTAAGGGCAGCTACTAGTACAAACTAGTACACCCCACTGGCACTCCAGTACAGAGGCGTTTCTACAGGGAGGTCTAAGTGTTGCAAGCTCTAAGTGTTGCAAGAAGCCTTACCCGGTCATGTAAATCCCTCCTCTCCCTTGCTGCTGTAGCCAGTAAGCAACGCCAAGATGTTGCTTTTCCCTGTGAGGATTGGCTAAAACGGTGCAGGAAAGGAGTGATTTCCACTGCAAGGTAAGGCTTCTTGCAAGCCTTAGAGCTTTGCCCTCCCTGTAGAAATGCCACTGCTCCAGTATAAACCCAAGGGTCCTCTCCTTGGCACCCCAAGACCAGGGCCATCTCTGCAGAGTTTGCAACAGCCATGTGTTTGTCTCATTCTTTCAAGGGAACCATCTCTTCATTTAAGGCCCAATCCTATGGGCCCTAGTTTGGGCAGAACAAACATATCACACGTGCTTTTGTTGCAAAAGGTGCAATAAGGCACCTCCAGAGCTGGCAGTGGGCCATTATTGCCTGTGCTGGGCTAGTATCAGTCCAACGCTGTCCCTGCACTGCACGGAGGCAGCAACACAAGCCAGCAACAGCACTGGTCTCCGGCCAGTGGTGTCATCTAAATGATTTAAGAACAGGTACTCACTTTTGATTGGCATGTGTCGGGACCCGCCCACCGGAAGTGACGTCATAAGCCAGAAGTGATGTCGTGGCAGGAAGTGACATGAAAAAAGCCCTTTTTGAGGCCTCAGATGATTTTAAACTGACCCAACAGTTGCAACAGTATTCCACAGCACCCCCAGAACATGTTAAGGAGGCCTGGCATCATGTTAAAACCCCAGAGCAACTCATTTTTCAGTGGCAAGGAAAGGAAAGGCTCCGCTCGCTGCCTGCCTGCCTGCCTGGCTCTGAGAACATGCAGGCAACTCAAACGTGCAGGAAATTCAAACGTTGCAGAGGGCGGAGTGGGCGGGCGAATGGGCGGGGCCAACTGTAATCCTAGAAACTGGTACTCGCGTAACCCCGCGTACCCCCTGCATGACATCACTGTCTCCGGCATTACGAGGTTTTCAAGTGGGGCAGGAGGGAGTTCCTGAGCAGGGAGGGGCACAGCGGAGCGGGACTGGTGGCAACCCTCGCTGTTGGGTCCTGTCCTCCATGTCAGGCCACGTGGAGGCCTTTGTCTCTGCGCTGGCAAAACAGCTGGAACAGAGGTGAGTAGACCTTCCATCCACACTGTGCCCTTTCCGCAGGGGAAGGGGACGAATGTCCCCTTCTCCCGCAGAGCCTCCTGCCGCTGCCTAGGTACTGCTGTGCCCACGGAAGCCAGGCAGCTCAGGCTGCCGATCTGCTATGTAAATGGTTTTGTGAATTGTACTGTTGAAAAGTGGAATGTACATTTTTAATAGTATGTTCTGTTAATATTTCAAAGAAGGTTCAGCTCCAGGCAATCTGGTAAAGGAATGAGGTGGGAGGGAACGAAAGTTAGGCAGCAAAGAGTCCACATGGTCAAGCTGGTTATGTTGTGGGGAAGCAGCATTCTTGGGCTTACCTGCAAGGCGGCAAAAGCATTATCTGTTTTTAGCAAAGACAGAGGTGAAGGAGAAGGAAGAGCGCTTTGGAAACAAGAACTGGAGACCTATTTACTGAGCCTCGTCTTCCCTCTCCTGCAGCTAAGAGGAGGTCCCTGTGGACAGCACGGAAACCGGCTTCCCAACATCAGCCATGCCTCGTAAAGTGGAAATTATCGCTGAAGTGGAGCAATAATAGCCCAGTGCAGCCTCTTTGCCGGATGCTAATCAAAAACCTGACATCAAAGGCTCAAAGCTGCAGAAATCATGTCTGCCTCTTAGCAGAAACCAACCAATTATAGAAGCAGGCACGTTATGCAAATAGCTTGAGCCCACTGTGTTACAAGGCATAGCAACAGAGCAATGCAAATTCTTATCAAAGGCATGTTCTGCTTACAGTCTCTATCCAAAGCTCATTGCATTTGCATGCACAAGGCTCTTTCCCCCTCCTTACTGAAGAATTGCTGCCCCCCATCTGTGTTGAGCCAGAGATCAGCAGCCTCAAGTCCCAAATGTCTAATATCACAGAAAGGGATGCCATCATTTTCCCTTAGCAACAGCCTTTCCCTCCCCAGTTGTGGGTGGGCAGGTGGGTGGGTGAGGACAAAGTTGTGGAAGAAGCTGGCTGCTTGCTTGGTAGCAGATTCAAGACAGACCAGATGCCAATCAATTTATTTGACTATAGTATACAGTAAGCATTTGTTTAGTGCTTTCTGAATGTGAAAAGGGATTTGCATCAATTAAGTTGACATAATCCTTACAACCACCTTGTAAGATAAGTACATATTATTATCCCGATCTCACAGATGGGAAAGACTGAGGTTGAGTCTTTCATGACAGAGGAGTTCATGACAGAGGTGAGGAGTTCATGACAGAGGTGAGATTTAAACCAGGGAAGTCTGGATTCATAGTCTTAGCCACTATGTTTCACCAGCTCTCACCAGTTACAAACTGAACATAGCTGCTGATTCCCACCTGCAACTGGGCAGCTCTCCCTTGAGTTTTCTGAATAGTCTTCAAGGGTAGCCCCACACAGGCCACATGATGGTAATCTAGTCTAGTCATCAGCATAGCATAGATGTCAGAAGCCAGATCTCTGTCTTTCAGCAGTGGGCAAAGTCAGGCAAACTACCTGAAAGCCATCCAGTTCAGCCGCTGGGCAGGTTGCTCCACATTATCCAAGCAATGGAGCCCAAGCCTGGGGGTAGCACCAGCCCAATGCATATCACATCACCATCCCAACCCACCCACTCATCCTGCTAGGTCTCTAAACAAATTTCAGCTTTCTGTGCCCCCCACCACCACGCATAAGTACTGTACAACTTTCTCAGACTGAGGGTGCGAGGGAGTGGCTTGCCTAAGGCCACTTAGTGAAAATTCATGGCAAAGGTGAGATTCGAACCAAGGAAGTCCAGATTTGCAGCTCAGCCTTTTTAGCCACTATGCAAAACCAGCTCACTTCTCCCCAGAGACAGCAGCTGCACACAGGGAGCGGCCCAAAGCTGGGGCTTGGCTCTGTATCTTTCTTCTCCAAATAATCCCTGTTTTGAAGGGTCAGGGCAGGTGCATAACCCAATCTAGGCAGAAGGTCTGGTCGAGAGGGTTAAAGCCTCAGTAATTGCCCAAAGATAAGATCCGAAGGTTGCTAGTTTGAGACCACTGGAAGCTTCCGTGTGCAGCAGACCTCGCGAATGCGGCTGATAAGATCTGAGCTGTCTCAGCTGCCTGTGAGAGGGGGAGTTGTGCGGGGCGGCCAGCTGTTCTTTGGTGAGAGCAAAGAAGCAGATTATCAGCCGGTGGAAGGCAATCGTGCGGCGAGAAAGAAGGACTGGACGATGAAAGTGTCATCTGCATGTAGTTCTTGAAAGATTAGAACTTTGTGATTTGTAAAAACCTTTGCGGTTTAGAAAATGCCTGCCTATGTAAACCGCCTTGAATTAAAGTCAAAGGAGCCATCTGATGACCAAGAAAGGCGGTATATAAATACCTAAAGAAAGAAAGAAAAGAAAGAATCTTGCACACAGGTGCTCCATCGTGCCAGGCATCTCCACTTCCAGCAGAGTAGGGTCACGCAGGGCAGTGCCACTTGATCTCCCTGGCAGTGGCACCTAGTAGCACCCACTACACTGTGAAGGACCACTAGTTGGAAAGCACTGATCAAGAACAGAGCTTCTTTTTGGCCCCAAGCTGGTCATCAGTTGCCCACAAAGTCTTTTGGTGGGGCAGGACAGTGCCACATGATTCACTACTTGGGTCAGCCTCACAGAAGGGGCAGAAACCCAAGATTTTCCCCAGTAAAACAGACTGCAGAAAATCACTCCCTTACACTTTGCATAAGGGCATTTCAGACCTCGTGAGGCTCTCAGACAAACGGTTCTCACCCCCGAGAACCATTCACCGCTGGCGTTCTTAAATTAGCACAAAAGATTCGCTGCAGGCAGGCCTGTGTAAAGATCGGAGATAGTAGCAGCTCCATTAGGGAAAAATATTCCCTGTCTGAATTATTATGAAGCACTCAGTCCAGTAATTCTAGCTGAGTTAATAAGTTAATTACGGCAAAGCCATACAATGCTTCCAGGTTAAGGTTCTCAAGCAGGTCAACACATCAGCTGCAATAACTCTCTTTAGTCCAAGAGTGTGAAAAGCTTTACAAGAATTGGCACTTTTAGTCCACAACAGGCTAATAGTTCTATGTAGGCAGCTGGACTAATACCTTTGACAAACTTACCACATATACTCGTGTATAAATCTATTTCACAGATAAGTTGAGGGCACTGTTTAAGTCAAATATCACAGAATTTGCTATGGTTCGTGGATAAGTTGAGGGCAAAACAGGGGTGTGTTAAATTCTTTGAATTTTTTGAAAATGACAGACCAGTAAGTAATTGTTCTGAGGCAACAACAAAGACTAAAAAAAAAGCAGAACCATTTTCTCTTCTTCTCCAAACAGGAAGGGAAAAGTTCACAAAGCAGTTTACAGGCAATACAGCTGGTTTACAGTATACAATACTGAACCAATACTGACATTCCAGCTTGAGGAAGGCAGCATTATACATTGACCTGGGAACTCTCAATTTGTAGCTCAAGTCTCTGCCACACCACCTCTCCAATGTACAACAACAAAGGCATGGAAGAGGACAACTCCTCATTAAGACAGCTGCTGTCCCCTACAGTGTCAAAAACCTCCACCAACAAGCACATCTTTCAAAGGGCACTTCGAATTAGATCCTACGATTGCTGCCCCAGTCACTACAGAAACGTAGAGAACTCAGGGGAGTTCTTCAAGTTTCTGTAGTGACTAAGGCAGCAATCATATCCATCCAGACTCTTGGTTCCTGTGCTCCTTGTTTGGAGGATGCCACCAGCATCAGAGCCAGAATCTTGGAGAAAGAAGCTCCTTTTTCTGTAGAACAATCCTGTGGGGAAGCCAGTGGCATGGCTTACAGAGACTAGGTGCCAACCTATATCAGAGCCTTTGGCTTACACTCTTTACCGCCATTTCTGTAACTGTAACTATTTCTGTAACAGTAACCAAGCTTCACGTATATGCAATTACAAAATTCTCTAACACCCCCCCCCATTTGTTTTCCATATTACCCAATTCAGATTCAAAGCTACATGAATGCAGGGAACAGTCTATTTTGCTTACTTTGTAAAGCACTGTGTACTGCAAAAAGCAACAACATGCAAGATACCTGACAGCTGGTAGAATTTAGCAATGACATCCAGGTCTTGCTCATCGAGAAGCCTCCGATCATCCTCGTTCTCCAGGACAGCTTTCAGGACCATTAGAAAATTCCGGAGATAATACGGATGTTCTTCCAACTGTACAGCTGGACCAGCTTCATTTAGAATTGTTTCTAAAATGCTGGTGGCTGGACTCTGAAAACTGGTTTCTTCTGGAGGTCTCAAGCAAGCATCATCCCTCACGTCTTTACAGCCTTCCACAACACAGGAATTTTGTCCATGGCACATCTCCTCTGCACTGGGCAACGGAACCTGCTCACTAGTGGGGAGATCTCTGGTTTCCGAGTTAGATGGCCCTACTTTGCCATAAGCTGCTGAACAGACCACATATTGGCCAAGATCTAAAACTGCCCCCTTTCGACTACTTTGCTTACTGCCCCCTCCTGATGGCACAAGTTCACTGCCAGCAACATCACCCAAGGGAAGTAATTCCAGAGCTGAATCATCAACACTAGACCAGAGTGTTTCTGCGTTACCTTCTTGGATCACGCCCAAAGGTTCACATTTGCTTGCTAGACTTTCTTTTGGGCTACATTCCTGAAATATTGGGGAAGGAAACCTGTTCTCTTTCTGGGATCCGTCTTCAGAAGGAACATCTTCCAGGTTCCCCTCTGCAGAGTTGTCACATGCGTCTGAAGTTGCACAGGGCTTCGCTTCCTGAATAACCACGCTGCTGTTCTGGGCATGTCGTCTCCTGGACAACTTGGTTGACAAGCTTCTCAGAGAGATACTTGTAACTGTATGAACTCTAGACTCGTGGTCACTCAGCACTGGACCACCGCCTTTCTTAAAATATGGGCTAGTCTGCTCCTGCGCCCTTCCTTTAAAGTCACCACCTCCTGGAGGACTTGGGTTCTTCCCTGGTGTAGAGCACTTCTTTGCAAAGTATGCACTGGAACAGCTGGGTCCATTTTCACCGGAAGGCTTTGGTCCCACATCAGGTGCTGGGTCAACCAGTATCACATCGTCACCACCCCTTTTTGGACACACTTCATCAATATGCTTGTTGATGTCATATCTTGGCACGTTCTGGCCACACAAGGGGCAGGCAACTCTGGCAGGGGGAACATTGCAAAAAAATGAAAGAATAGAGGCAGAGGGTGGAGGTAAAGGCGATGCCCTTTTAGGTTCTCCATCATGCGTCGTCCTTGCAGCATTCTTCTTGCTCTTACCAAGAGATAAGCTTCTTCGTGGCCTCTTATTTTTGGGCCCCCCATTTTCTGCCATTATGAGAACCTAAAACATGGCGAACACTGGTGTCACTTGTTTACCAGACACTGTCTCATGCCAACATTACAGCAAAAGAAAGAATGTTTGTTTGGCATTCTTGAATGTCCTTCTTTGCTTTGCCTTTAAAAACAAAGAGAGAGAAGGTTGGAAGCAGTAGTTTACATTTTATAAAATAAAGAGCAATTCAATTTTCACCGTTGGTGAGCTTGAGAGAAAGTTAAAACTGAAAAGCACTGACTAATGGTACATTTAATCAGGATTATTTTGCCAATGGAACTGTCGGTGCCATTATTAAGATATGTCAAAGGGCCAGGCAGAGATCGTGATTTAAAATGTCATGGCCTGCCTGCTCTCAGCCCTCCCTCCCCCCCTCCTGCCTTCCCCCTGCCCTCCCCAAGCCAACACGCTGGCCAAAGTCACCCAGCTTGGGAGCAGCCTCCTAGCCCTCCTCCGTGACATGCCTGGGTCGGTGGAACTCACCACGCTGGCCCAGGACCTCTTGCATTGCCACAGACTTCCCTCCCTGGCCCTCAGAACACCCTTCACACACAACCAGAGCATAGCTTGGAGGATGCAGCCTGTGCCAGCAAGGTCAAGAGAGCCAGAGGCTCATAAGGGACCAGAGGCTTGCCAAGGGCAGGATAGAGGCTCTCCAAGGGCCACATCTGGCCCCTGGGCAGGGGTTTGGAGATCCTTGCTCTAAATCAGTGGTCAGGGAACAGGGGTAAATTACCCCAAATGGGGTAAAAATGAAATTCCTGGGGGTAATGGACAGATAGGCCTATGCCCCGCCCCCTTTTCCCTCATCCTTCCTTCATGACCAACGTTCTCTCTTCTGACCAATGGGAAGTTCCTCTCATGCTTGATGGATTTCCCTTGCTTCCAATAGGAGATTAGAAGCGGCAAGATACTTGGCTCCCAATAGGCAGCGTTCCCCTCCCTTCCCAGGCAGCGAAGAAAGCTGTGGTTATCGATCACAACATAACAGCAGAGAAAATGGCAGCCATGGCTGCAACTGCAGCAGTGCTGGGTGATGGGGGAGCCAGCAAGGCCAAGCCTATTCCGGGCAGCAAGGCCGGCGCAGACCCGCTCCCGGCTGGCACTCAGGCAGCTGTGGAGTTGGCAGTGCTCGACGCCAGGGAAGAGCCCGAACCAGCTCCGGGTGGGGAGGCTGAGGAGCTGCCGCTGTCACCGCCACCCAGGAGCCCGGCAGGGGCGTGAGACGTGCAGGCATGGGGGAGGCTCTGGTGAGCGGCTGAGGTGTATGTGTGCATGTGCCTGCAGGCGCGCACATTGTGTGCGTGTGCGTGTGCGTGTGTGTGTGTTGAGAGGACTTGCTCGCCTCTTTGCTTGTGAGCAGCTAGGGCTGCTAGCTTTACCTTGTCTTGCTGTCCCAAGGAGTGGGGCGGGCGGGCGAGCAAGCAGGGGGAGGGCTGGGGTGCCTGCGCTTGTGCAGGGAGTCAGGGACACAAAGAGAGGCGGGAGGCAACGAGGCAAGGCGAACAGCAGTTTAATCAAAAACAAAATCAGAACTACTGTTGCTGGCCTCTCTCTCTCTCTCTCTCTCTCTCTCTCTCTCTCTCTCTGTGTGTGTGTGTGTGTGTGTGTGTGTGTGTGAGAGAGAGAGAGAGAGAGAGAGAGAGAGCACCAGCCAGCCAGCCCCAATCTGAATTCATTATAGAGAGAAATCTTAAGTCCAAGCACCTAAACCTGTTGTCAAAAAGGTAAGCTAGTTCTAACCCAGAAGGGTTGAATTCTATTCTCTCAAGGTCTGCAGGTGTACCCAAACTCTTTACAACTTCATATTTACATAGTATTAATTAAGCTCATTAATTAATCAAATAAAAAGCAATGGGTTCCAATATGTAATTTTTTTCTTTTGTTCTGGCGGGGGTTGGGGGGTTGGGGAGGTAACGTCAAGGGGGTAACATCGGCGTATCTAAATATATTTTGGGGTAAAAGGTAAAAAAGTTCCCTGACCTCTGCTCTAAATAAAAATTTATTCAACCTGCTGTAACATTTGCCAGTCTCTCCTTGACAATATTTAGATTATGAGTTTTTTGATGGAGTTTTTTTTTTTTTTTGGCCTGATCAAACACCACATTATGGTAAAACACATCATTAATGTTGACACAACTTTTCTTTCAGATCTTGCCAGGTGGGGAGAGAAAGAGCTGACTATGGCAGAGAAGGGGACTAGACCTTTTGCTCCCCCCCGTCCCCCCCCCATCCAGATCAGACTTCTATTTTTGAAAGAGGGCTGAATCCATCAGCACTAAGTGTGGGCTTAATATAACATCTATTTGGTTTCAATGGGACTGTGACAATCAACCTGAACGCATGATACAATTCAATATAACAATATAACAAATAAGACACTGGGCAGAAGTACCTTTTAAAGTGGTGCCCTCTTATGTTTAGGACAGGACTGTATTTTTTTTTTAAATAAATGAATATGTAAACATTAGTTTCTCTTTTGTTGGGGGTGGGAGTGACACGCCAGCAGTGTCGAGTTAGGCATTTTGGACACGGCAAACCCAAGAGGTTCGCCTTCACTGGTCTAGGTTTTAAAAAATGCTGAGGATTGCTACTCAAGCCTGACCCACAACATGGCAAATTATAAACCTAAAGAAAGCCTAAATGAAATAGCAGTAAATCAATACAGTAAATATTAGGGTGGCAACAGTTAATTAGCATTGTTTTTTCTTCCAAAGAATCCCTGTGCATATGAACATGGGACAAACTGTACAGACGTCAGCATTTTTCTTTGGGAACAAATTAAACTGTGAGCCCCTAGCGCTGTGGTCCAAAAGCAAACCATGATTGTGCCAAATTTAGTAAATGTTCACCAAATGTATAACATGACATTTACGTGACAATACTATTATTAAGCTCGCAGAATTATACACCCCAAATGCAGGGTTAGGGTTAGAGCTAGAGTTAGGGTTATATTATGAAAGATTACTATTTTGGGGACAGAAAAACATGTTTTCCTGTCAAATACTTTAAGAAAATGACAAGGACTCAATATGTGGTTATCACTTTAGGATTATTAGGTGTTCTAAAATTTGGTGAACATTTACTATTTTGGGGAAAGTATTTTTTTTAAGGACCGTTTTCATTAGATTTGGTGATCACTTAAACATGAGCCTTTTTCGTCCACCCACACGCACTGAAGGGGAAACACTCGGGCCCCATACCCGTTTCGCGCCTGCATGTCATAAAACAAAGCAACCCGTAGTAATGACTACAGAAAAGAGACACGGGTCAGCGCAACACCCGCATGCGCTCAGAAACCGCTGGAATCCCTCCCGCACAAGCCTCTACAGCTAGGCTGTCATTATGAAAGGCAGGCGAGAGCAAGCGCTCGCGCAGGCGCACAGAACGGCGGAGGTCTCTGGGCAGCGCGCGACCACCTTACCTACCTCAGCCGAAGGGATGAATGGGTAGAGGCGCGCGCTCACCTGGCCCCGATGTTTTTTTCTTTCCTCCAAGGACTCAGCCCTCGCGCTCCACCGCCCTCCACCTTCTGCCGCCAGGAAGTTGCAATCCATCCCTCCGTTTCAGGCATATCCAGTCTATGCCGGAACAATCGATTCCCCCCTACATAGTCTTTCCCTGGGCTGACAAAGGACTCGACTCCTCGATTATTAGGACCGATTCAGCTCTTTATCCCTTTCCAGTGTTACTTACTCCCCTTCTGTCCTCCCTTTTTTGAACTGGGGTTGCCAACGTTCGTGTTCTGAGTCTTTTCTCCTCCTCCTCCTCTTCTTTTTAAAAAAATAAAATATACATATTCATTCATTCATTTAAAATATATATACTCCGCCTTTCCAAAAGCTAAAGGCGGCCAATATACGGATGCACTGTACTGTATCACCACTTACACGCATGCACTATTCTGCTTGGCTGATGTATTCATTCATTCTGAGGTTTGCATTCATTCCCTCTGTCCACTGTAGTGTAGTATGTGGAGGGACTGCTCATTAGGCTAATGATACACGGGGCAAGCACAATTGTCCTACACTACTTTGTTATGATGAGCACAGTAGTTCTCAACAGCTGCAAGATGTGCATTCGCAGATTGTGCACTGCCTGGGACTTTGGCCTTTATGCGCATTGCATTTACCGGCATGTGCAGTAGAACCAAAATGTATCCACCTGTGCACAAGAATTGAGATTGGACAGCTAGAGATTTAAGGGGCAATCCTAACCTGGAGTTGGGCCTGCAAAGCGCATTTGGACCACTCTCTGAGTCAGGGAGGATGGCGCACATCTGTGTGCTGCCCTCTCTGACTCCAAGAGTGGTCCAAACATACTTTACAGTAGCCCTTGTGCTGACCAAACTTTGCGGGCCTATGCCAGCCAAACTCCAGGTTAGGATTGCACCCTTAGGAAAGGAGCTGAATCCTAAAGAATGACAATGCTAGCAATTCCCATTTACAATGTTTTGACAAGATATCTCCCAAAGGTACCCCCCCCCCCAAAAAAAGCAGGAATAGCATTGTACCATAAACAGGAACCAGAAAATTGGAATGGTTGGAGCATATGGAGTTTAGATGTTGCCATCCCATGCCCAAAGATTTGACTACTACAAAGGAAGGGAGGGGGGGTCTTGATAGGTTAAATATCTCCAAAGGCAAAATAGCAAACAGATTGTGTCTGAGGACAAATGGGGTGTTTCTTCTACCAAGACTGTGACTTCAATCCTATCCAATTTTCCAGTGCTGAAGCAGCTGTGCCAACAGAGAATATGCTGCATTCTGCAGTGGGGGAAGGGCAATTATAGGGGAAAGGAATGGGCTGGGGTAAAGGAACGGGCTGCATTGCAGCTGCATTGGCACTGGACAGCTGGATAGGACTAGGCCTTGTGGCAGGGTGTGTGTGTGCATCACCAATCCTCCTCACACCCTGAAGTGGAAAAGGAAGAGGAAAACAGAGCAGAAGACTGGTGGACTAGAGTGTCAGAGATTCTCCTCTCCACCACTTCCTCTTCTGCTCTATTCATCTCTTTTCTAATTCGGGTAGCTGGAAAAGGAGGAAGCATGGCAAAGGTGGCAGATGTACTAGATGAGGGGAAGTAGCATTTTGTGTGCCACCTCGTATACCGGGAAGTGTTGGGCTGGCAATGAACACCATCAATGGCAATCCAGGCCATTCCTTCCCACAGATCCCACCAACCTGATTGACAGTATTTTTTTTTCATAGCACTAACAACAAAAGGGCAGGCAGAGAATGTAAAGCAATACTTATTTATGCTAGTCTGCCCATCCGATAACACAAACTCCCGACAGTTTCAGAAAGACAGGAAAAGAAATCCCTTAGAAGGCTTTCTTACTGGGTTAAAGGGTTGATGAATGCCTTTTAGCAGCATCTCCAAGAGGCTGAAAAAGAATTCAAAATATTAAAAGATGAATAGCAGTCTTGAAGCTCCCCAGGAAACCTGAATGTGGCTGACAGTAGATAAATAAATATGGTTGTTTTCAGGATCCAAGCCCCTCTTGCTTTCAGAGAGTTTTTCAGATATTGTAAAAGGTCTCCAGCCATGGGGATAAAGTCTTGGCAGCCTGAACACATTCTCACTTCTTCCCAGCTGCACCAAGGCTCCTGAGAGTAGGGCACTCGGTTGAACTCGATTAATGAAATTGCCCACATGACAATAGGAAGAATGGATGCGTAGCCAAATCAAGGCAGCCTAAGGAGAGAGTGACAATATTGATTTTAGCACTAGGAGGGAATTCTGTCCACAGCAACATCTGCTAAGGAACGTTTGCAAAGGATTCTGGGAAGCACCATAGGCCAGACACTTGGTTCATACAGGACACCATCCTAGCCTTCTAGATGCTAAGAAATTGACTTATCAAATCAAGTCAGACTTTTGGTCTGCCTAGCTCGATATTGTCTGCAGGAGTCTTTCCTAGTCCTGTTTGGAGATGCCAGGGTCTCCTCATCAACTAAAAGCGTTGAGGCTATGGTTTGTCTCTTCTGGCCCATCAGCACATTGAGGGTCCAATCCTATCTAACTTTCCAGCACCGATACAGCTGTGCCAATGGGACTTGCATTGCATCCTGTGACGGGGAGCAGTCATGGAGGTCTTATTTATTTATAGGGATGCCCCGGTATTCATGATTTCAGTTCTCCATGGATTCCAAGGATACTGGGATGCCTATTAAAAAGATAAGGGAACATTAAACAAATCTCTTTTTTTTTTACCTTGTTGCAGCAAAATCACTGATGTTCCCCTATCTTTAAAGAGGCATCCCCAGCATCTGTGGTTTCAGGTATCCACGGTGGGGCCCAGAACAGAAGCCCAGCGGATACCGGGGCATGCCTGTATTTACAGATTTTTTTGCCACCCTTCCTCCAATGAGATCAAGATGGTGTATATTTTCACTGTCTTCTTTTGGTTCTCACAACTGTCCTGTGAGGTAGGTGAGGCTGAGAGATACTGACTGGCCCAAGGTCACCCAGGAAGCTTCATGGCTGAGCAAGGATTTGAATCAGGATCTTCCAGGTCTAAGTCAAACACTACAAACCAATACATGATCCTGGATTTCAGGGCTTGTCCAGATAGCTCACCTGTTTACCCGATTATTGTTTTCTCTTGTATTATGAATATAGCACCTTCCAAAGTTACAAAGTAGCAGATAAAATACATTTTCATTGATGATGAAAGATACAGCTGCTCTTAAAGTATCACCTGCAGGGGCATAGCTTTGAAGCATAAAGCTTTGCAGCTCAGTTTCTTAGCCTTTATGCTCTCACCCCACTCAGTATGCAAACTTGCTTCCTGGCCAACGTGAGCCATAAACTATTGTGTCATATGAAATAAATTGAGTTTACCTGCTATTTCCATTAGCCAGCATGACGGTGGCCTCAATCACTCTCTATTATGCAGAGAGTCTTTTAATTTATTTTTCAGATGGTGGCCTTAAGGCCTTTCCCTATTAGCTGTAATTGTGGTCTCTTGCTTTCGCCTGAATTTTTAAACTAATGCAGTTTTTGCGTCTGTGTGACTTTAATTAACTGTAACAAATTCCCCCCAAGCACATCTGCAAATATCACATAATTTATGAGGTCACCAAAGGAAAAATATTTAGTGCCCTATTAAACCAACCGATACGCCTTTGTTTCAGGTGCTTAATGGCATGGTTTGATAGGCAAAGAAAAACACATGCCCAAACCCAGACCAGTTTGCTGTAATGCATAAGGTACAGATCTTCCTTAGGTGATTAAGGCAACCCACAGCTCTGAATTTGGCAGGTAGAATGGGTACCAGGAGCATCTTCAGTGAATTGGGGGTGGATCAGTTGCTTCTGTGTGCAACCTCCTCCCCAAATAAATAAATAAAACAAGTCTCCACCATCAACTTGCCTTCTTCCTCACCCACTTGGCTGCTTTCCTAAGAAAGCAGATTTCTCCTCCCCCCCCCCTTCACATCCTCTGGCTGAAGCTACTGCCTCTGAAGCCCAAAGAACACCTGGGATGGCAATTTGAGTCAGCTAGAAGTAACTGTGAACTGCTGATAAAATGCTGCTGACAGAGATGAGTCTCTCCAACTGGTGAGAGGAGCGGTGATGACAACCCTTCAAGTGAGAGTGAGGGAATTTCCTGTCAGACAAACGTGGGAGGTGACTGCAGCCAGAGAGATGCTAGCTTGTGAAGGGTACCACCTAGACAGAAGGCGTTCCATGCGAGATTAGAACTTGTCATTGTAACAACCCCAATATAGGGTTGAAAAAAACAGCCTATATAAACCACCTTGATTAAAGTTGAAGGATAAATCCAATGACAAGAAAGGTGATATACAAATACTGGTGTTGTTGTCATTATTCCTCCAGAGCTGATGGAGAAAGAGGTGGGCCACCACCAATGGTGGGATTCAAATAAATTAACAACCGGTTCTATGTCCTTCAGGGCGGCCGCTGCCTTTCTTCCCTCTCCCAACCTAAAATTAACAACCGGTTCTGCAGAACTGGTGAGAACTGGCTGAATTTCACCACTGGCCACCACTGCCTAGCCCCGGAACCCATCTGCTCAGTCAAACAGATAGGAAGACTCTTTATGAATTGTACCAGAACTGGCTAAGAGGTACAGAGGCCTTACCCTCCCATCTGCTTAATGACAAGAAAACAGGTTTTTCTAACCTTCATGACTGTGAAGGCCTTTTGAAGAACCCTAGGGCATGTATGCAATTTTTAAAGAGGCCATCCTGGTGACCAGCAGGGCAACAGTGGTGGGAGTGGGAAAGAGGTACTGTTAATAGGTAACACGGAAGATTGCTTAGTTGTTTGCATACATACTCAACAACAACCCTGCAAGTTAGGGCAGTGCTCTCTCCCTATTGCAGAAAAGCAAGGAAGCACTGAAATTGAGACAGCATGCCTTTGCCTAAGGCTGAAATTCTACAGCCGCACTTACAAGGGAAGAAGTCCCATTGAACTCTGTGGGGCTTGTTTCTGGGTAGCCATGCATAGGATTGCATTGCCGTTACACAGCGAGTTTGCAGAAGAAGCTCAATTTGAACCATGGACTTTACAGTTCAGTCTCTTAGCCGTTACACTCTCACCCCACCCAGCATGCAAACTTGTTTCCTGGCCGACATGAGACATAAACTGCCTTCTTCAAAACGTGTCAAACACTGTATGTAAATACTACTACTAATTATGTCCCCATTCTGAGCTAGCAGCACAATCGCCTTAAGAGAGAGGTACACTCAGCCTCTCATGAATATTTACACATCACAAAGAAAGATTCACGGAATGGTAGGCCGCTGCTCTGCAGGAGATTAGTCTTGCTGTGGTGCATGGCTGCAAGGTCTTATATTACAAAAAATCAGCATTCCAGTGTGTTCCCTGCATTGTCTGAAAAGATGTTGAAAGAAGGGGAAATGTTGCCCCCTTCAAACTTGCGGCATCAAATAGCAAGCTGAGCACCTACCTGCAAGTAAATGTACTGGCAAGGAAAAGATGGGGTGCTCACCTGCATGTAATATTCTCCATCACCATTGGTCCCATGAGGACCTTTGTTGCAGAAGTGCAGAGCAGCATAAAGCAGAAAAAAGGGCTCAAGTGTGGCCATGGAGCATTGAAGACATTTGCACTTCAGTCATTGGTTAGCTTCTGCACCAGAATTTGGGAGTTTCTAGATAGGGGCTAAAGTAGCAGCAGCAGCAGCAGCAATGAAGCCCTAAGTCACACCAAATAAAAGATTATATATATATATATATATATATATATATATATATATATATATATAATCACAAATGTCGTATGATACAAATGTCACATGCCAGATGGATGAAAACACGGGAACCAAGTTCAAAACTGTTCAAAAGAAAAAACCATGGCACTATCACCACGGAAGACCATTCTCTGGCATTCCCATCTCTGAAGACTAAGGACGCAATCCTAACCAGCATTGAGGTAAGGGCAGTGCAGCTCCAGGTTAAGGGAATGAACATTCCCTTACCTTGAGGTTTCTATGACTGCCCCCAACTGCAGGATGTGGCGCATGACCCATTGGCACAGCTATGTCAGTGCTGGACAGTTGGTTAGGGTTGCACTCTGAGCATACTAATGAATGTCCAATATTCAAAGAGCCAAGAGAGCTGGAATCTCCTTTCACCTTGCATGATTGCCAAATGAAGAATATCAGTCTGTAGCTTCTTAAAAAGTGGTAAAAAAAAAAAAAGACTTGTCAATGCAAAATACAAAGAACTGTGGAACTGTGAAGCCCAAACGTATGTTAGGTTATCTTTGTCAAAGAGCAGTTAAGTGCCCTCTTCCCATGCTGCATGGCAAACTGGTTTTCAAACTGCAAGGAACTTGGAAAGCAATTTTGTGACACTTTAAGAGGGCCAACTGATGCATGCAGGGCGGGAAGCGGGGACAAAAAGATGAGCCCAAGCAGCTCTTTAGAGCTCAGCCGTTGTTGTCAAAAGTGCAGTGCTCAGAGGGCAAGAGCAAACTACCATTTGCTGGTTTGGGTGCCATGGCAAATGATGGTGTGCTTCAAGAGGGAGAGAATCGAAGTACATTAGCAAAGAGAGGGAGCACATGAGCTCACCTGTATAACGGCAGCTAGGGTTTAGAATCGCATGAACCTAGATACGCAGAGCCCCCATTGAAACTGATGGGGAGTTAAAAATATACATGAAACCAGACATTTATGGTCATGTCAAGCATCACAGGATGGCACTGTTGGGGCAACTGCCAAGGTGACTCATTGCTGAGTCATTGGGTGACTCACTGCTGATTATTCCAATGCTTCACTTTGGTGGGAGGGCATTGTGTCACTTGGGCTGTGCTGCTCTTACCTTTCCTGGCCTTTTAAGAACACCTCCTGCTTGGAGTGTGTGTATGTGTGAGTCCCCATTCAGTGGACCCTCCCCTTGGGTGCACAGGGCTGGCTCTGGTAGCTACAACGGCTACCAAACTGCACTGCAAACGGCTCTATCACTGCCATGATTGCTGTTGCCCTGTTGCATATGGGAGGGTTACAAAGACAACCACCCTGCTGGGGGCTCCCCCAGCTCCAATTATGATTCCCATGCAGCACTGGAGCTTGCCCTTTAAAGCTGGCCATTGTTGGTAACCCGTGTCCAATTACGCCTTTCAGCCAGGCTCCTGTTGAGTAACTCATGGTAGTTCTTTTCAACCCAAGTTGCCTTTTTGACAGCCCCACGTACAAACCAAGAATAAAAACACAGGATGAAATTAGGGGAAAAAACACAACACTTTAATTTATACAAAACAGCGTATGCATAATATATTACAGCTTCAGCTTCTGGGCAGAAAGTTCTCGTTTCTTTGGTTTCCTCTGGCTTTCTTTTGCATCTTTAATTTGCATTTTTACTTGATCTTGCAACTGAGAAAAGAACGCTTGGGAGGACTTCAAAGCCTTGTCTTTGCCATCATCCTATAAGAAAGCAACATTTACTTGGTTACAATCGGAAACACACACACCAGTGAGAAACTACAGTAGTTCCAGCCGCTTAATTGTTTCAGTAAAATACACCAGAGAGACCCCATTTGTATTCCGATTGATAACTAAATGGCAAACAGCTGTTGTGTTATGCAATGCTTTTTTTTCCCTGGCAACATAATAAATCCAAAGAGCTGAAGGGATACTTGGCGTTATCTACACTCTCAAGCTTAACGCAATAGAGGGCTAAGAGCAAGGGAGCTTCAGTGGAATTCATACCATTCTTGTTTAAAGTTGTCTTCCTGCAGTTGCTCAGCACTTTCAAAGCCTACAATTTCACTAACAAGGCATACCAAAAAAGCTTCGGGTCACTTTTCAGCCCCACAGGGTTGATGACACAGATTTCTGTGACACAATCAGGATTTCTGTCTTGGGCTTCCATTTTTTAGAATGTTCGGTACCATAAAGGAAGCCATACTTAGGGAAGAGGTTGTAGCTCAGTGGCAGAGCACATGATTTTCAAACAGAAAATTCCAGGTTCAATCTCTGATGTCTCCCAGAAGATCAGGGCTGGGCAAAATCCCTGGAGCGCTCAGCTGGTCTGATTCAGTGTAAAGGCAGCATCCTATATTCAGCTGCTCATTATAGCAGCAACAAAAGACCACCAAAAGCCTCTAGGCTTTGCAGCGCTAACCTTGAAGCAGGTTGGACCGTGTCTGGTAAAGTTATTCCTTTTTCATTCTAAGAAGATCAGGGTGGTGGAAATGGTTCTTCCCCCTACTTTTATCCTCACAACAACCTTGCAAGGTAAGCTAGGCTGAGACGCAGTAGCTGGCCCAAGGTCACCCAATCAGCTAGTGGCTGGGCAGGGATCTTCTGGCTCCCAAACCAACACTGGAATACATGTGCTGACTGCCCTTTATTCAGAGGCGATGCAGAGAGAGAGAGAGAGAGAGAGTGAGGTAGCTAGAACGGGTGTGAAGTCAACAGATGAGCTTCTGGGCTTCCACAAACAGTTCTTTCCCTTACTCTCCATAACTCAATGACTATAAGAAGGTTTAGTTGGCAGAAGGTTTAGTGGAGAGGGTTAAAGCCTCCATTTGCCTGAAGATAAGATCTGAAGGTCGCCAGTTGGACAACACCAGAAGTCTCTGTGAGTGGCAGACCTTGAGAAGTGCGACTGATAAGAACTGCCTCCAGCTGCCTGTGAGAGAGGAGTTGTGCTGGGCCAGCTGTTTCTTTGGTGGGAGCAGAGAAGCCGTTTATCAGCCTGCAGGAAGGCAAGTGTGTGGCCAAGAAAGAAGGACTAAACCACGAAAGTTCCATCTGTATGTTGTTGTAATTCTTGAAAGATAGAACTTCTTTGTAATTTGTAAAAACCCCTTGCAGGTTTAGAGATAAAGTCTGCCCATGTAAACCGCCTTGAATTAAAGCCAGAGGAGCAATCTAATGGCCAAAGAAAGGTGGTATATAAATACGTGCATTATTTATTTATTTATTTATTTTTATAAGGCAGACTGTCTGGTCAGGCTTCAATGGATTAAACCATCTCTACCTCTCCTAAAGTCACTACACTCTGCCCTATTAGTCTTACTCCTCCTCTTTGCCATCCAATGCCCCAAGTCTGAAATTAGCAATAATAATTCGAACTCCTTGAACATTTTTTTTCTTGGAAGCAGTGGTCAATAGCTGAAAATTAACCTTGCATATTTGCTCAAAGCAAAGATTTGACATTTACTTAGCCGCTGTGCAGTGGGGAGAAACTCAGTACTATTTTGGGGGGCTTGAGATGCAAACACTGCAAAGTTGAGATGTATACAGAAGATACTCTGCGATATCCAACCGTTGACTTGGCAAGTGATAGCACTCAAGTTTCCCCCTAGGTAAGCACCGCATTTTGAAACTGCAGTTTCTAAGATGCTTCAACTGTCTTGCCCAGAAAAGTGGGGTAACATTTTACCAAAACCAACACAAAGAAAGGGCAAGGACTGTTCAGAAAAAGGCTTTGGTCTGAAGGCTTTGGTCATTCCAGACAACTATTTCTTAAAAGCTCTGTGACAGTTTCAGGAACCTTACCTTTAACAACGATGCTCTTCCTCCCTTGGTGATTTTTTTCAGTTGTTCAGCAGAAGCCTTTTTACTCAATTTGGTGCTTTGCTTTGGATTTTTCTCCAAGAGCCTCTGCCGTTTCTCTCTCTCCCTCAGCCTGATCCGCTTCCTAAGCTTCTTTTTCCTCCGCTCCCTCTTTTTGTCCGTAGAGGTCTTCTCCGCGTCCGTTTTCACATCTGCACCTTTGTTCTTCTCCTAAAAAGAGAAGAATGCATTTTGCATCCAAAAACCATATTCCTTCCAAAGGAGAACATGACAACACATACATGCAATGCAAGAGTGCCAACCGTAAGGTTTTGTAGATTATGTGCTGAAACAAAAACAAAACAATCTCTGCTCCAGGAAAAGTGGAACTGTAACACCTATATGAATTAGGGCTATAGACACACAGGGAACTACAATTCCACCCACACCCGAAAATCCTACCAAGCCATCCCAATCTGCTTTTATTTCAGAGAAACCAGCTGGTGTTGCAAGGATGCTCTGCTATCTCCCACAGAAATAAATGAGAAATACAGAGCAGCATTACAATTCCCATCCATCCATTCTTATTTGTTTCAGTGGGCACAGAGGAATTTCTTGATGGAGTCTGCTGTACCTTGCTGTCTAATCACATATACAGGGCGGAACTATCCGTAAGCAGCTTGAGAAGGCCACCTTGGTGGGTGGTAGGGCAGGGGTTGCCTACCACTGTCCACCCACTTTGTCTTTACCGCTGCTCCTCCTCCAACTCCCTGGAGTCGAAAAAGAGGAGAAAGTGGGGAGTAGAAGAAAGTTTCAGGCTGGAGCAGTGGTTCCCAAACTGTGAGCTGTGGCTCCCTGAGAAGCTGTGGAATCCTCATGAAAAAACTGCCGCCCAATCAATGCATAGGATTGTAGTCCAAATAGAGTGCTGCAGCCAATTGTCCAAAAGGTCAAGGGAACTGCCAATTGAAAAGGTTTGGGAACCACTGGGCTAGAGTTTCAGAAGACTCCCTGGCTCACCGGTCTCCTCCACATTTCCTCTTCCTCCACACTTCCTCTTCCCACTCCTCCTTTCCTTTCCAGGCACAAGAACGAATCCAGGGCAAAGGAGGAAGGCGTAGAGGAGTGGCAGTGACTGAGATACCACCAGGTAACAGAGGATGGCAACATCTGGTGTACTACCTCAGTCACCGAGAGGTCTTGGGCCACCCCAAGACAATGGGACTATGCAATCTTGTCCGCTCCTTCATGCATTCAACAGATTCATGAGAGACGTTCCTCTCTCTGCATGCATGGCCTTCTCCACTGTCAGACTTAAGACAGTTAGAAAAACCTTTTTCGTTTGGGAGGACCTCAGCGGACATTAGTTTCTTTAGTTATGCTCCTGCTCTTTTATTTTGTGGTACATCTCTGCTGCTTGGGATATTGTTACAATTATGTACAAGTGGGAAACTATTTGCAAACTGCAACTATCATCTTACCTTGATCTCTTCTGGAGCAAGGAGAGCAGCATCGCTGACACTAACGGGTGCTACTTCTTCCATAGTTATTGCTGGGAGGTTGGAGACTATTTTAACCTCTGGTACGGGCTAGGGAGAAAAATGAGGGAGACACATTACACATTTCTTATTACAAAAACATTATGCAATTTAAAAGGCTGATCCACAGTTCAGTTAGCGGAGGTATTTCAATTTTCCACACTGATTCTGCCCTGCTGTCCTACCCCACACCTAACATCGCTCTCCCTGTGCAAGTTAGGCAGTTGGCTAAAGGAAAGAGGGTCACTTGTATGCGGTGACATACAATTTCTACAACTTCTCTAGACACCTGGTACCTTCCTTGCTACCTTTTCCAGTGTCTGGTGAAATCTGTCCTAGTCTTCCATGCTTTTAAAAAGCCCCAACCAGTCCAATTCTATATTGCTCTGTATTCAGCATAGTATAGAAAGTGGCTGGAGTTCACCGTGGGTTAAGGGAATATTTTTCCCTTATCCCAGGGTAACCCCAGCCAGCCTTATGGGGCTGCTCAGATCCACAGCAGCAAAATTGCTAGCGCAAATCCGAGAGGCCAGATTAGGGCTTACCTGGCCTGAGGACTGCGCTCTACCCCCCTCCTTGGGCCGCCCCATCCACGGGGCATCCTCTCTTTGCCCTCCCCAAGCTCCTCTGTTGGCCAAACTCAGCCAGTGCAGAGCAGCTTACCTGGGCGGCCCCATGGTGTCTTTGGGTCAGTGCGACTCCCTGTGCCATTCCAGCACCCTCCATGCCTGCGTAGACATGCCTTACTTACAGTTGTCTCCTTACCCTGAGTAAAGTCCCACGCAGGTGTTGCCTACTTGTACGCTGTCACAAATGTGCTTTATGGCACATTCACAACACATTTAGCTGGCGGTATGCACTTACTGCCAGTGTTAAGGGCTTCAGGATTGGGCCCTTAATTGGGAGTGTCCATTTAAGCAGTGGTATCTGCCCAAGCAATTCTGCCATAAAGACAGATGCAAAGAACTCATTTAATTGCTCTACAATCTCCAAGTGCTCTCTTAAGCCCCCTCTTCTTTGCAGTTCATGAAGTATCTGGAGCTAGCAAATACGCACATAGATGATCACTTTCCCCAACCTTTTCCTACTAAAACACTTTCTTTTAACATACAATCCATCTGAACACAGTTGCAATGTTAACACACTTACTGGCTTGGGTGTGAAGTGGAAATTGGAAAGGGCATCCAGTTTGAGAAACAGGGAGTCCATCATTTTCTGAATCTCTGCATGCTCAGGTTTTTCTTCCTCTTCCGTTTTTTTCTGGATTAACAGCAAGATGGGATTAATCAGAGCAACTCCCAAAAGGCCGTTCTTGAGAAAATGCAAACACATTAGCCTAGCAAAATAAACTGATGCCACCTATAGCCGGCACAGTGGGCCCTTGATAGCCGCATGGGATCCATTCCAATACCTTCTGTGGATACCAAAATCCAAAGCGGGGATGGCATGGAGCTGCCACATTTACCTGGAGACCACGCCCAGCCTTCCAGAGGTTGCTCAAGGCCTCCCAACTTCCTCAGCTTCCTGGATGTGATGGAAGCCACTTCCAGTTTGCAATGGCAACTTCCAGTTGCGTCTGAGAGGTGTTCTGTGGCCTACTGTGGCATGGGTTTGGATCCGCAAATGCTCAAATCTGCAGTTATGGAAGGTCCACCTTATAGGCTCATTCAGCCTTCACCCTTGAATTAAAGCCAGATGTTGGGAGTGCTTTACCCAAAAACATCTCTCAAAGAGCAATCCTACCTTATGCCGGCCTAGTAAGGCCAACATAGCAGGGTCATATCCACAGGCCCATTCGGAGGCAGCAGCAGCAACGTGCAGGACAAGGGGAGGTTTTCCCCTTGCACCCGTGTAAGTCCCAGTCTCCCCTATGGGCCTGCACGGATCTGAGCCGGTAAAATAAGAGGCGCAGAGGAACATGCACGAGAGTGGCCCAAATGGGGGCTGCCATGCCCGGGAACCAGCATTGGGATATGGCACTACGGCCATCCTGCGTCACAGCCGCGTCACAACTGCCATCTCCGGCCGCCGCGCCACCCATTATGCCCCCAGAACGCCCTCACGGAGGCCCTGCACCGACCGAGCAATGCCAGCGCTCAACTGGCGCACGGCCGGTGCTGCTGACGGTTGCAGCGGCGCCCAAGCGTTGGCCAAACGCCATAGCGCCAACACGGACACGCTTTACGGCACATTCGCGACAGCTTTCGGCCAGCACTAAGGGGGGCTGTGGTGTGTCAGGATTGCGCTGTGTGTCATTTTAGCAAAGGCTCTAAAAATAACCTGCAACTGTCAGATTATGAGTCTGTCAAGTGATTTTCAAGTTAATATTTTCAGAAACAGAGAGCTAGCAGCCTGGTTCAGATGTTATGCAGAACCAGGATTAATTTATGGTTCCATGCAGTGGACCAAGCCCCAGGCTCACGCACTTCCAGGTTCACGGTGGACATGAGGGGAGGAGGAATTCTACTCTCAATTGTGGTTTAAAATCTGTCAGGATTCACTGTGATTTCTGAACCTGGCAAATCATAGCTTTTTCTAGGCAGAGTTTGAAAAAAACCAGGATACGAAACTGGCAATCAATAGCTTAATGTATTTCCAAACTCTGGCTAGAACAAGCTAGGATTTGCCAGTTTCAGATGTCCTGATGAATCCTGGCTCATTTTAAAAGAAAGAGCAAGAGGAGAATCTTTCTTCCCTTTGTGAAGGGGAAGTCCATCAGCCTGAGGTTTAGGGATACTGCATGGAACCATGGCTTAATCTTGGTTCTTCTGTCTTAACCAGGCCAGTAGCTAGGATCCAAAGATGTGCAAATGGAAATGGGGGGGGGAGGATTTAGGGGATGAGTTTCTTGCACCGACTTCCAGTAGGACTAGATCTGGACTTAAGCCTATGCTTAGATGCTAACATTGCAATCCTGGGGATCGCGCTGCTGCCTTTTCCCCGCCCCTGCAGCCACGTATGTGGCTCCCAACTCCCTCCTCAGTTTGGGAACGACTGGGTTAGAAAAATGGAGCCCAAACGTCTAAATATCACCAAGCACAAAGGATGCCATCACTTCCAAATGTGCTCACTTGTCACCACCAACATACAGTACATGCATAATCAGGTCCTCCTTAATCCAACCCCCAACATCAGAAGGGATTTAAGATTTAAATTTAAATTCTAGATTTAAGGCATGACAATACAAGCTCCTTCAAAAGGTACCTGGTTATGTTTTAAGTATTCCTGTTCATAAATTTCAGCGAGACTCAATTTGCTTTTCTCATGATCCAGAGTCAGGCGTTTCTTATATTCATAGGGATCATCTTTTGGTTTTTCTTTACGCACGACATCGTCCCAAGCCTAAGGCAAAGACATCAGAAAGATACAGGCATATAAGAACGAGAACTTTCAGCCACAGGGATGCAGGCCCTCTTAGTGACTCTTTTGCATACATATAACTCAACCTTGCAGTATAGTTATTGCGGAATAATCTAGGGTGCTATGCTTTGTACGACAGCTGATGCTACACAAACACCCCTGCTGTGTGCCAAATACACAAAGCTGACACACAAATCATTCCTATCTCTTCCTTCTCAGTCTTTGGATTAAGAATAATACCAGCCAACCAAGTAGCAGAAACTGTTACAGATATTAATATATTTCCTGTGGAATTTTAATGAATTGGATGTTAGGAAAAAAACGTCTTTCACTTTTGTAGTGCCTGACAAAAATGGGTGGCAAGGTAATTAAAGCTGCAGTCGAGAACAAGACAGTGGAATCAAATGGTTGCCAATATCTACCAACAATCATAGCAATTCAAACACTTGATTAAGAAACATTTTAACAGACCTTTCAAATGTTTCAGATACTATATTCACCAAGCAACAGAAGCTACAGAGGAGGTAGCAGCTCCAACGCTGCATTCACTTCCAATCTTTTTCCTATCTAATCTACAACATGTACTTATAATCCCATCATTCTACCCTGCAATAGGGTTCTACCCTGCAACTAAAGACATGCAATAATAAGTGCTATTAACCTGATCTTTGATCCTTCTCTTGATGATCTCTTCAAGTTCCAGAGTTGTTTCCTCTGTGATCACAGGAGCTGAGAAAACAAAAAGTTCAGGATTCAGCCACTTCATTGCAGGCCAAGGAGGCCTTCTTGCTATTACCGGGATATAGCCAAAGAAAGCTAGTCACACTACTAAATATTATTGAAGTCTGTGAAACCTGACTTAGGACCCAATCGTATCCAAATTTCCAGTGCCAATGCAGCTGTGCCAATAGAGCATACTATGTAACCTGCAGTGGAGGAGCAGTCATGGAGGCCTCCGCAACATATGGGAATGTTTGTTCCCTTATGTCAGGGCTCCCTTGTGGCTCCATCGGTGCTAGGAAGTTGGATAGGATTGGGGCCTTGGCCACAACAATTTCAGTGATGCTTAGCCCTGGCTAATTTTCTTAGGATACACACCCATTATTTGTGCAAAACCACTCAATTCATATTAAATCAATCCAGTTCCTTTGAATTCTCACCTTCAACCCCCACACACATACTATTTTTGAGCAATGTAACCAGGAAGGGGGGCACAAAGGCATGGGGGGGGGAGACCCGACCGTGGAAATAGAGGGTTTCTGGGATGTACCTGCTGCAAAGTTAGGCTAGCCCAAGAAATTGTTGCAGCGAACGATTCCCTTCTGATCCCATTCTAAAAGGTCTGCCACACGTGGAGAACCACAGAAGTAGGTAGGAGGGAAAGTCATTTTTCCCCATATTGGAAGGTAATTTTGATTCTCTACTTGGAGTTGTCATGCACTTTAACTGAGCCACAAACACCAGGCATTTGTTAACTTGGATTGTTTGAAAGATTTAAGGAAAAGAGAATATGAGCAACTGTTATCACTCACTTGGAAGTACCATTTAAGAATCAGTGCTTTTGTGTCAGGGGTGGTAACTGTAGTTGCCATACGTTGCATGATTACAAATAGGGGTTCTGTGAGAGCAGCGCCTCTCCACACACAGAGAGAGAGAGAGAGAGAGAGAGAGAGAGAGAGAGAGAGAGCGAGAGCGAGAGCGAGAGCGAGAGCGAGAGATTTCTCCTGCTAGTGTGAACAATCCAATGAAGAATGTTTAACAGAAAACCTTCACTGTTGGGTGGCTTACCCATTCTGACTGCATGGTCAAAGAGCAGCATTTCCTCTAACAGGCTATTCTCCGGCCGTTTTTGTCCTGTCACTTCTCCCCGAAGTTGCCAAGACTTTTCTTGCAGTAGCTGTGCTTCTAGCGATTTGATTTTCTCATTCATCTGCAAGAGAACCACATTTCTCTCTGGTGAATTTCCAAGACCCTTCATTCATTTCCACATCCAAGTTTCATTTCCAGCTTTTTGCTAGCCTACATATGTCGCATTTGGTTTAAAAGGGCTTTTTCCAGATATCGAAAGACAAATGCATTGGAGTCATGAGCAGCTCAAGTTACCTTTTCTTGTCTTTTCTCAAAGGACGATTTAATTTCAGGAGACACGATCGTCTTGTCCTGGAACACTTCTGCATCATCATCTTCCGTTTCACTGTCATGTGGCAAGGTGAATGTCACTTTTTTAGACAATTCATTTCGTTTTTCATTTTCCTTTGTTGGTTCTTCATCTGTTTCCACCATTCTGTAGTTAAAACAATCGTACATGAAAGGGGGATCTTCTGTATAGCACTTCACTGACATTTGATGCATACCCCAAATCCTTCAAACAGACTTGTAGCCTGCTGGCATTCTTTACAAAATATGCAATGTTATCCCAAGGCATGTAATGTGACCAGTGGTTTCCAAACTTCAGCAGTGGTTTCCAAACTTTACAGCATCGGGACCCACCCAAGAAAAAAAATTCATTTCACCAGCCACTATGGCTCTGGCTCTGTGGCTATAATGGTGATTGGGCAGCAGTGCTCCTCTTGAGTAGCAAATTGTTTAACCTTGATGCATATGGCCTAATCTGCCCTGTCAAGTTTTGCAAAGCATCAAAAATGAGGTCATGAGCCACTGGTGGGCCACAGACCCACAGTTTGAGAACCATTGTCCCAGGGTAACATTTCATAGCTACCCCTTCTTATAGTACATGCACACACATGTACAAAAATGTATGAATGTATGAATTCATACAGATTCATACATTCCCCAAAGGCCAGAAACAGGTGGGCCCGTTTTAGTTTCTTCAAATTAAAAACAACAACACATTTTGAGTGACTTCTCATTGGGTCCAGGATACAGTGTTTTGAGGAAAAGCACTTCTGCCAGCACCCATTGGCTGGATTTCCGAACAAATACATCAGCTTGACAAACTGCAATTGACATGCTCCCATCCCTGGCATGTGGCTGAAGAGTTACATTGCCTCCTACACTACCTGCAGCCCATGCCAGTTCCAGGGACCAAGAAGTGGTAACAGGGTGGGTGGATCAGCAGCCTCCTAGTTCCAGCAGCATCAGCAATCTAGCTCCTAAGAGCTGGAGGTCGCTGTGTGACTAATCTACCTGCCACCTTTCCAGCTATGGACTGATGAGGGATCTTCAGGTGAATGTCCACTGCAGTACAGTCTCCATCCTGCATCATAGCCTGGCTGCAAGGAACACCTCCGCATTTAGAAGATGAGCTGAGAGCTTGCTGTGGTCTACATCATGAATGTGCCCCACGCAACCACAGGGCAGTACAACGTCTTCCTTGATTTGTACAATTGTTACGTGCTGAATGGCTCCCATTTTCAGGAGTATTCAAAGGGATCAACTTTCTGTTTCAATTCTTAAAAGGCAAGTTTTTGTTTGTTTTTTTTAGTGGATGTGCAGGAGTGAGAAGAGTGCTACCAAAATCTGAAAACTTATGCCAGAATAATTCTGTACTACTACTCACTTCTTGATCCAGTAAACTGTGCATAGTATCACCTGTGAATTAAATGCTTGATTTATAATAGAACACTAAGAGCGCAATCCTATCCTGAAGTTAGGCCAGCAAAGTTGGACCACTCTCGGAGTCAGAGAGGCCAGCATACAGACATGCGCCATCCTCCCTGACTCCGAGAGTGGTACAAACATACTTTACGGTGGCCCTTGTGCCATCCAAACTTTGCTGGCCTAGTTGTGTTGGCCTAACACCAGGTTAGGATTGCGCTCTAAAATAGCAAAACATGATGGCATACAAGGAAAACTCAAAGCAGTAAACCATGTTCGTTTAGGGATCTCTAATTTGCACCTATTTAGATTACAGTGGATATGATTTGTTGTGTTGCTGTGCTTCTCTCCATCACGGATGGCTAATGTTCTCTATGCTTTCTAAGTAGAGAGATTATACAGTATAAAATTAAATAGTAATATTTTTTCTCTTCACTGAAGAAATTACTTCTACCAAAATAATATAAAAAGGAATGTTAAGAAAATGGAAATTTATCTATTTGTAATACCAAACCCAAAATATTAAAATAATAGGACTACAGCCCACATACTCATCAACAATTCCATCATCATCATCGGATAAGATAGGATACGAAAGGTCATCAGGTTCATTTCCTTCTTCCTCATCCTGGTCATCTCTTCTGTTCTCTTCTTCCATGAATCTTTCATCATTATCATCGTCATCATCAACAGGATCAAAATAATCTTGGTATGTAAAATCACGTGCACTTTTAATCGGCTGGGGAAAGGAAACCAAGAGGAGGCTATAACGAGGTGACTGACATTTTAAAATAAACTTTTGAGAAAGATCAGGGAGCAAAAGAACTGTATTAAATAATTATGGACACAAAATATACACAAAAATTTAAAAGGTTTCCCTGGAAGCAACGCAGACTGGGTTTTGAATACTCTGATACTTACAAATTTCATTTCAAGCTGTGCAAGCATGAAAGTGGCCAATCTGATTTAAGTCACTCTGATTTAAAGCTGACAAGGGCATTCAGAACACTATGCACAGTAGTGACATATTGTCCTGTATAATTTTCCTCATATTTCAGAGACAACACATTAGTTCTTGCTATGGTTTTAAGAACAAGCAACAGCTGGAATATCTGGGCAGGGGTGTGGAGTGTTGACCTCTTTCCCTCACCCCTTTTAGCACTTGGAGCCATTGTGGAGTGAAACAGACAACAGCTGGGGTTGTCTAGGGATCTCTAGATTGTCTAGGGATGTCTAATTTGCACCTATTTAGATTACAGTGGATATGCTTTGTTGTGTTGCTGTGCTTCTCTCCACTAATATAAGGATGGCTAATGTTAGACCCAGTGAAAATGATCCAGATTCAGAGAGCTGTTGTCTGTTGCCAGCCTTTCTAAAATCCGCATCAGAGGGTGGAGGAAGGGCAGGAGCACTGGAAACAGAGGATATGAAATGAGAGCCAACAGTCATGCCTGGAGGAGCCTCCAGTGAGAGGAAGGGCTAATTCATGTTGTGGATTAATTATTTGTAGTGAGTCACAGGAATTGGTGGAAAATAAATGTTTCAAACAAATAATGAAAAAGTCAATTTATTTTGAAATCACTACTGTGGTTTAAAATAGTTCAAGGGTTAACCTGGTCACAAACATAGGCACCACATGTCCATAACAATACACCTTAATCGTAGTGCTTTCTTGCTGTTTAGAATTTGGAGTAGTTCTGTTTGGCACAAACACTCCTCGGGAACAATCAGAATCAGTCCCTCTTTATTCAGAACTCTCTTAAGTGAATGGATGGGGAAAACATACAATTCTATCAAGCAAGTATACACATTATACAGTTAAAATTATGAACCCTTCCCTTAAACCAGTGGTTCCCAACCTTTTTTGTACCAGGACTCCCTTTTTTAGGTATGACAAACTGTCAGGAACCCCCTAAAACCTAGGGCCAGAAGTTATGTCATTAAGCAGGAAGTAAAGTCATTGTTTTTAATAAATCACACTTTTTGAAAGTCAAAAGAATTCCACATCCTTTTCAGAATATTCTGAATGCTTTGCATCTACGTGACTGTTTTTTTGAATTTGTGATTGATTCAGCCGATAACAGTATTGCACAAAGCGCATTATGGCTTCTCTATGCCATTGCTGACCAAGATGTAAAGTCAAATTTTAGATAGCCCTCAGAGTATTTACATTCCTCTTCCCCACTTGCTGAGATGCGCCTAGCATGGAAGGCATGACATGCCTGCTTGGAAAGAGACCCAGGAGAGATTTTACCACATGCATCACAAACCAAGATGAGCCCATAGCAAGGCTAATTTCTTGCACAGCCACAGGCATTGAGAAGTGGCAGTTTAATGGGGATGCCTCTTCCCTAGCCAAAATGAAGCTTCCAAGATGGTGGTGCCCAGCTTTTTAAGATGGCTGTCTTTGCAACCCCCTGAAAATCGGTTCTGGACCCCCTTGAGGGTCCCAAACCCCCAGGTTGGGAACCACTGCCTGAATCCCTTTGAGAGCATATCAAAACAGTTTGCTTAAAAGCACACAATACTGGAACTGTTTCTTGGCCCTATTACCTTTATAGTAGCCTCTCCAAATTCTTCATCATCCTCATCGTCATCTTCAGAAAGAACATCCTCAAAATAATCTATTCCTTCATCTTCATCCTCCTCCTTGTCTCTGTTTTCTTTCTTCTCAACTGAATCCAAAATAGCTTCCATCTCGGCTAGCTTGAAAAATCTGTCATCTACTATGGACTTTTCTCCTGTTTTTTTCATAGTGGCCTTTGACTTTTGGGTTTGCTTCTCAAGTTTATCAATGTCAAAGTCCATATCAGATTCGTCATCACTGAATGCATGGCCTTTCTTTGCTTTAAGTCTACTTCCAATTTCTTCAGACTCATTTTCCTTTTCAGAATTGTCACTGTCAAAACCTGGCTCTTCTTCCATCTGGTCCTCAGGATCTGTCTGCTTCTCACTGTCCTCTGCAGCAGATACATCCTCCTCTGCATCTGGGAGAAGGCAGAAATCCTCCACCACTTCTACATTTCTAGAAACAGCTTTCTTAAAATAGCGTAGAACCGTACTGTTCTGAAGTTCAAGCTGTTGCCAGATCTGTTCTTCATCAAAGTTCTCTATCACAAGTTCCTTTAAAGGGCTTCCAGAAAGGACATCTGCCTCAAGAGCTTTATGGAAATCATACAGTGTTTTTGTTAATGAGCTGAAGTCAGCAGCAAGTCCATCTTGAACACTGGAGATAACAAATTGCAAAATATTATTTCAATGTAACCAGACCACAAATGCCATGAATTCTCTGTGAGAAGCAGGAGAGGAAGACAAACAGGGAGGGAAAGGCTTCAGATACAACTGCTTCAGATGCAGATGGGCTGTCCCTACCCTACTTCAGTGGCCCATATAACACCTGTGTGAGAGAAGCAGGATCAGGGGTTGAATTCAGCAAGGCATTTGCACTTTTCATGATCTTAAGCAAGAAAGCAGACTCAGGGTTGCTTAAAACAGTTTTGCTGTGCCCCAGTGTTCCTTACAAAGTATGTCTGTAGACCATGCAAGATCAAAGTCAGCCCAGTCCTACTTTGAAAAAGCATAGGCAAATAGGCAAAGAGTCTTTCAAAACAGAGTAAAGGGCCACATCAGCTATCGTTCTGCTTCCCGCAGTTGCCGAGCATGACTCCAGGAAGCATGTGCAAACATCCCTTCCCCATGCTGTGGCTCTCCCAGGGACCTAGAATTCAGTAATATACTGCTTCTGAACACGAAGTTCTATACGCTGACTGATTCATCTCCCATAAGTACGTTCGATCACCTTTTCAAGCCCTCTGAACCAGGGCCCATCACCACCTCCTGGGACGGCGAACCCCACTTTCTTCCCTTTAAGAATAACTTGATTATAAAATAAAGTAAAACAAACAACGAAGATGTTTTGCACTCCCGACCGCTCGCGCCCCTCCCCATCTGTGCCGCCGCGGCTTTCTTGAACAACGTGTTCAAGGATAAAGGTGTTTATCCTTAAACAACGTGTTCAAGGAGGGGATGTCGACAAGCGTAAGTTGCAGCACAACTACCACCTTTACTTAGAGGAAAGGGCCCCCTTTGGATTAGATTAGAGCAGGATCAAAGCCTTGGTCCAAGTCAGTGAGCATTACCTGAGGAATCGCTCGGGCTGGGCCGTTGCGGCGCTCAGTGACTCCAAGCAAGCACTCAAAAGTCCACCCGTTACCGGCGCGTCAGCGGCTCTGGAGGCCGCCATGTTTTCTCTCCCCTGCACGCTTCTTTGCTCTCGCAACTAGCCAAGTTCCGGCCACGTCCAACACCCAAAGTATTCCGCCCGGCAAATCGAGCTCCTTACAAAGGGTTCCGCCGCGAGTAAGGTTCCGGAACATGCCCACGACCAAGCAGGTTTCATGAAGGTATTATATTTCACTGGAGGAGCCATGACGTCACAGACTTGAAGCCATGGGTGTAAGCTCAGATCATTGCCGCGAAGGAGGATTGCCGCCGCGGCGTCACGAATAAAAATCTCCCTGCCCGTGTGTAAAAGTTAATCTCAACGTCTTTAAGCATGCCTGCGTGTTCTGCATACGGGTGTGCGAATCGCTGGACGAAAAATGGGATTACTTTGCACAGGTACTTAAAATCATTGTGATTCGTTGCTACAGAAAAATATTACCTCATAAAGTATGCAGCCCTTCACAAACTGAAGTAGATATGAGGAAATAAAATAAAATAAAAAATTCCCCCCTCCTTTTTCCCCCCTTCCCGTTTACACATTTTTTTTCCCGCCTTCCATTTTCTACTGTAATATTTTTGAAATTCCGAGCATTAACAGAATTTGTTTTATGGGGGGGGGGGAGTGTAGAAGTTTAAAAAAATACTCTTAATAGCCTAGAAGTGAAAAAGAATTACTCTCCTATTGACAACTACTTGTGTTATACATTGAGAGATTTTAATGTGATTTTCCTACATATTTATCTGATTTTTGCCCACCCTCCCCTTTTTTTCTTTCCTTCCCGTTCACACTTTATTCCTGCTTGTGTAGATTTCAAAAAATAAGCCTGTCAAAGCAGTGCAATCCGAGTTTAAATAGGCAGCAAGCGGCATTTCGTCCGGTGTGTTCAGTAATATAATTCTGCGGAATTAAACCTTGGAATTACATATTGAATCATAATTAGGTTACCAATGATGTTTCTCCACGATCACACGTTGTTATTTTCGTAAGTTTTTACTTCAGGAGTAAACAAATAAGTCCTAAACATCATGCGAAAACCCATTTGAAATGCTTGGAATCAGCATTGTTTTGGGTGTATTTGTGTCACCGCTAACCCCGCCCACTAGCTTCACTTTGTTCGCATTCAGATAACAAGAAGGGCCACCCGTTGGGAGGTTTAATATTAAACCTCCTTGCCCAAGACCGTCTTCTTCGTGCAGCGGACGGGACAGGCTGTGGCTCAGTTTAGGCTTGCTGCAAAGCAAGTTTCCCAGGGTTGGCGGGAAGGCAGAGGAAAAATGAAGGGCGGGAGACAGGGAGGTCTTGTGGAATTCCTTGCCACATGGTGTGGTGGCGGCGGCCATTAGCTTGAACACACACTCATAACGACAGCATCAGTGGCTACTAGTCAGGACTATGCACCACCTCTGGAAGTACAGAAGCAGCATGTCTCTGAATACCCTTCGTAGGGGAACAATGACACGAGAGATTCATATTCCTTGCTAATTGTGGGCTTCTCAAGAGGAAGTTGATGGGCCACTGCGGAAAACAGAATCGTGGATTAGAATGGATCTTTGGTCTGATCAAGGGACGTGGTGGTGCTGTGGGTTAAACTGCTGAGCTGAGCTTGTTGACCAGAAGGTTGGCAGTTCGAGACTGCGTGACGGAGTGAGCTCCCATTGCTTGTCCCAGCTCCTGCCAACCTAGCAATTTGGAAGCACATAAAAATGCAAGTAGATAAATAGGTACCACTTCGGTGGGAAGGTAATGGTGTTCCATGCCCTACAGCGTATAGTCATGCCAACCGCATGACCATGGAAGCTTGTCCTTGGACAAACACTGGCTCTTTGGCTTAGAAACGGAGATGAGTGCTGCCCCCTACAGTCGGTCACGACTAGACCATTCGGTGGTGGGGAAACTTTTACCTTTTACTTGGCCTGATCCCAGGGGCGAATCTCTTTGAAAGGGCGCCCATGGCGCCCAATGAAAACGCGCCCCTAGGGGCACGCAACGTCATGACGTCACATGGTGACGTCATGACATAGCGCCCCGCCCCGTAGGAGGCGCGTTCTGTCCGCTTGTGCCGGCTAATGCAGGCACAAGCGGACAGAAAGAACACGGCGCGGGCGCCCCCGCCGCGTTCTCTCCACTTGTGCCGGCTAATGCAGGCACAAGCGGACAGAAAGAACACGGCGCGGGCGCCCCCGCCGCGTTCTGTCTGCTTGTGCCGGCTAATGCAGGGACAAGCGGAGAGAAAGAACGCGGCGGGGACGCCCGTTAAAGGGCCAGCGGCTGCGAACAGAACACGGCGCTGCCCAGCGCCCCCCCCCCCCCGAGAAGTGGGAGGGGGCGCCAGGTGGCAGCATGTTCTCCTCGCTCCAGCTGGCTCTTTAAGGCCAGTCGGAGTGAGGAGAATGCCGCGCAGGGTCTGGGCGGGAGCGGGCGGGCCATGGGCGCCATTTTGGGGGGGCGGGCACCATGCGAACGGCGCCCCCCCGCAAGATGGCGCCCATGGCTCGTGCCACCCCCTGCCACACCCTAGAAACGCCTCTGCCTGATCCAGAAGGACTGTGCCAATAGGCTGTCCTGCCTTCCTTCATCATCACCAATGAGATGTTGTTGGCCTCAGAGGTACCCATTTAATTCTATGGCACTTCTGACTGATTAAGCACGCAAAGAGACAGAAAGTTTAACAGTGTAATTCTATGTATGCTTGCTTTCTCAGAATTCAATTATACTTAATGGAACTTACTTCCAGAAAAGTGTGTTTAGGAATTGCCATGTAAGTGTTAACTATGGCTGCGTCCTATGCACTTTCCCCTTAGAGCAGGCCCCTGTTAAACTGATTGAAAAATACACATTGCAGAGTAGTGATTACCCTTCAGTTCTTTCTTCCTGTTTGGTGCTTCATACAGTATGTTGAATATGCAAAGCTGCCTCTACCATTGGTCTCTCTAGCCCTGTGCTATCTGCTCAGGCAGAAATCTTTTCTGAGCCCTGCTGCTTGCCCTTTTAACTGAAGATACTAGGGACCAATTTTGGGACCTTGGGCATGTAAATCATTTGCTCTTCCATTGAGCTATGGGTAGGGGTGGATTTTGCTGTTCCACATTTTGGTGTTTATGATATTTTTCTGAAATTAAAATAGATGACTTCCAATTAGAAATAATACTGTGGCTGCATCTGCTGACACTATATCACCTATAGCATCTACCTAATACACTTTTAAAGCATTTAAAAGTAATTAAAAAATGAAAACTTGGAATGAGAATGTAGAATAAAAACCAGTAACGCTGCAATTTGCTATTTTAGTCAAGAAATTTTGGAAAAAATACTAGCAGACCACAGTTTAGTTCCCTAAACTGCACAATTTCAAGGGATGTGTGCCTGTTGATAGCAAATTATGTGATTCATTATTAGCATCAGGCTGGAAACCTCTTCAGCGCTCTGCTCGGTGCTTTATGTTTTGTCTTTTCCCCTTGGGTTGTTTCTGACTTGGATTCTCATCAGTAATGAGCAGGGGGGGAAATCCAAAAATAGTAACAGCTGAATTCAGTCGTCAGGAAGGTGTTGTCTTCCTGACCTATATCCTAGGCTTGGTTTGGACTCAGATTTTTCAGCAGTCACATGTATATGGCTCTTAAGCAAGTTTGGCCACCCTGAGTGAATGGGTTGGCGTTAGGACCCCGTGGAGGCGTTTTCCTGCTGCTCTGCCGAACAGCGGGTGTACTTTCGCAAACGCAAGCGCCGTTTGCCAAGATCTTTTGAGCCTGCCAGGTGCCCGTTGCCATGTCCTTCCTTGCCTTCGCTTCTGCTTCAAAGAGGTAGCTGTCCATAGAGTTGTCTTCCGGACTTGCCAGCTTTGAAGATGGCGACTTGCACTGGGCGCCTGGCTGCAGGTATGTTTTTGCAAGTTTAAGGAGGCAGGCAGACTGGAGCTTTGAGAATGAGATCTTCTTCCTTTCTTTTCTTACACCCTTGCGCGCCTAGAAAGGAACAGACTGGTGGGTTTTGCAGTGAGGCGCTTTGGACTGCATATTTTGAACTGTCTGTCCTTCACTACTTGAGAATGCCAAGCAGCTCCGTGCTGGATCTGACCAAGGGTCCATCTGGTCCAGCATTCTGGATTCAACAGCAGCCAGCCATATACGGTGTTTGTGGAAGCTCACGAGCAAGAGCTTTCTATTGCTTTCTCTTGTTGCTTGTCAATTGTCTGTTCAAGAGATAGATTGCCCCTATACATGGAGGTTCCATTAAGCTTCTTTCCAATAATAGCTGCTATTAGAGTTATGTTATCCCTTGTGCATTTGCCTACCTAAAGTAACCCACGCTGTTGTATGAGAACAAAGAATCATCTTGCTTGATGCATAATAGTAGCCACGGAGCTTCCATGCCACTGGAAGTTTACAAGCGAAGGTTTTCCTGTACTATTTATCTTTAGGGGCAGTATAGTGCCAGAAGGTGTGATTAAACTTAATAGCCATGATGAGAAAATGTTTTATGTAGTCTTGTACTGCTGTCAACTAGCCTGCACAATTTGTTTGTAGTACCATTTTTCAAGGTTTTGTATGGCTGTTGCCCAGTTGGTAATCGTAATTGATTCATCAGTCAATATTTATCTAACACAATGACTCTCAAACGTTTTAGTCTCCAGTACAGAGCCTGTTGCACTGCTAGGCGGGGAGTTCCACTGGTGTATGCATAGCATGGAACTACTTGGCATCCTCTAGGAGCCCCAGAGTGCTGATGTGTGCACAGGGGGGTGCATCGCTGAGCAGATGGCAACCTCTTATGGTGTGTTCATGGAGCTCCCAGGCTCCTAGAAGCACACTTTGCGAAACGCTAGCCTAGTGTTTCTCATATGTACTTCACATGTATTTATCTTGGTGTAGTCCTTACAACAATCCTATGAGATCAGTACTGTATTGCAGCTGGGAATTTCAGAGAGAGCAGCTTGCTGAAGGCCTTCTAACAAGTTCATGGCAGAGATGAGACTTGAGAGCAAGGATGGTGTATTTGTTCATCTATGAAGCTTCTTGGGTAACCTTGGGCCAGTCATTTTCTCTCTCAGTCTCACTTATCTCACAGGGATTTTATGAGCACAAAAGGAGATGGAAGAACCAGATTGAGTATCCCCAGTGGCAGACCTCAGGGGAGGCTAGGTGTGCAAATGCCCGGGTGCTGGGCTGAAGCTGCTTGTTGGAGTGGCCAGGCACACATCATAGGGCAGAGAGTAGAACTTACAGCCTGTATGTGGGAATGAGCACAAGACCTTCTAGGGTTTGCATTACAGAAAATTAAAAAAAAATTGGACAAAAATATCTGGATTTTGGAATTGTCTAGATTATGGATGCCTGGATAAGGAATCACCTACCTGCATACCATCCTAAGCTCCATGAAGGAAGGACAGTATAGTATAAAAATTTTAAAAAATAAATGCATTGAACCTGATTCCCAGCTCGATCACTTAGCTTTGACACTATACCAACATTCAGCTATCTAAATTTGCATGAGAGTACAACGAACAGTTCTGAAACAAAAGGCACGCTTGTAGATGATGTGCCCATGAACCACAGCAGGCATCCTCTTGGAAGAGCATTCCCTGCTATGTGCAAAAATCAACATTAGAGGCCTCCCTGCATGTCTGCTCTCTGTTTTTCAAGTGGTCTTTAAATACTGCCTTGTTCCACCAGTCTTTTAACAGATTAATGCTATCTGTTGTCTAGTTTTCACCTTTCTAGTTGTGCTATTATGCATTTTAGGTACTTAGACAGCAGCTTTGCACTGAGTTAGCCCTTGGGCTTTGTAGCCTCAGTATTGTTGATGTCGACTATCAGCAGTTCTGCACACATGATTTTTTTCCTCCATCCTACCTAGAGCTGGTAGAGACCTAACCTAGGATATTTTGTATGCAAGACAGACTCCCTTGCATAATGCGAAGAAGACCCTTGTTGATTTTATAGTGTCAACTTGTTTTGTTAGCTTCCCTGGGAGGACAGTGTCCCGGAAGGCAATCAATAAGTAAGGGAAGCTGCCTCTTTTTAAAACGATGCTCTCCATTTGCAGTTTTTGTCAGTATCCTTTAATAAAAATAATATTTAAAAAACATCACTCTGCTGTCTGATTTATCAGAACAAGGTCAGAACAAATTGCCGGTAACAGGTGATCTATGTTACCTATACTGAAAGCACCTGCACATTGTTGCTGACAACCCTGAAAGCTGTGAAGCTGGTATCAATCAGTACAGTTGAAATAGGCTGGCTTGCCCCTAGTCAGTCCTGCTTGGAGCTGTTGTGTCAATTCACTGTGTGATCTCATAGTGTTGAGTTGTGTATAATCTTGTCCTCTTATTGTGTATAATCAGATTCTCCTAGGGTTCCTGTACCCTTAAGAGTTTTATAGAAGAGAGAATTCCACCAGGTTTGAATTTTCTTGTCCAGTGTATTTTTTATCTTGGACCATTCATGAGGCTGACTAGGGGCACAATCCTAACCTGGAGTTAGGCTGGCACAGTTAAGCCAGCAAAGTTTGGCTGGCACTAGGGACACTATAAAGTGCGTTTGGACCACTCTCGGAGTCAGGAAGGATGGTGCATGTCTGTGTGTTGGCCTCACTGACTCTGAGAATCGTCCAAACATACGTTATAGTGTCCTTTGTGCCAGCCAAATGTTGCTGGCCTAACTGTGCCGGCCTAACTCCAGATTAGGATTGTGCTCTGAGATTCCGGTATCAGGTTATAAGTAGAGGTGGGTTGCCCTCAGCAACTCCTTTGTCTCCTTGGATTTGAACAGGACAAAGAGAATGAAGCAGAAGAGGAAGTCTAGAGGAGAAGAGAATAGTGGGCTAGAGCATCAGAGTCTCCTCCACACTTCTTCTGCTCCATTCGTTCTCAATGCAGGGAGCAAGAGGAACAGCAGCAGCAGAGACTGGCATGTTGCAGGGTGGGTGGGTGGCAGCATTTGATGCAGCATCTCTTGCACTGGGAGGTCCCGTGCAGTTCCTGAGATGCAGCTCGAAAGGCAGTGGTTGAAGAATGATGCCAAATGGTGACTGGGGAAGACTAAGAATGAGAGCAGACAACTCTATCTTAATGACCTTGGTACAATGTGAAGACCACATGACTTTGGTTCCTAATATTAGACTTTAATCAGTGGTGGGATTCAGGGGGTTGGCCCAGGTTCTATAGAACCGGTTGTTAAATGGCCGGGCCCCACTACACCCACTCGCTTACCTTGGCTGGCTTCGGGGTTTTTTTTGGCTCTGGCTATGACGTCATAGAACCGGTTGTTAATTTATTTGAATCCCACCACTGACTTTAATGTGATTTTAGTGAGGATCTTGTGTCACCTGCTTTGAGAACCCTTTGGGACTCGTGTTGCATTGCATTGTGTTGTGTTCTGTTGTTGTTTTTCAACAATAAAAATTTAACCACAGTTTCCCACATGTATTTAGGTTTTTCTTTATAACCTCATGAGCACCTGAAACGTGCCTCTGTTTAATGAAATCCTGGATTCTCAATCCCATGTAGCAGTTAGCAGTGACGGCAGGGCACAATAAATTTTGGGGCCCCTATGATGTATTTTTCTGTTCTCTTTGATGTGCAGCTTTTCTGCATTCTGTTCAAACGGCCCATGTTGCACCCCAGACACAGCTGCATTTCAGCAGTAAGTGAAAAAAGCATCTCTGTTGCCATCTATTCAAAAAGACCATTTTTTAAAAATCCTTTGCATCCTTCATATCAGGGGAAAAGTGAATTGTTATAGTACTGCAGAGGTTTTGTGGAAGCCAGGATTTTTGGTGCGAGAGTAATAAATAGAAGCAAAAGAGGATTGTTCAAAGTCGCTGTTTTTGGCAGACTTCACGCCCGGTATCTGTTCCAGTTGTTATCTGCACAGCTGGTGAGTTTCTGGAAGCAGACCAGTTTGCCCTGGAAAAGTCTTTTTGGCCCAAATAAGATTCTAAATAGTCTTTGCGTGTTGTGTGCGGGTGAATGAGTGTTGCGCACTTAGCCCTTCTGAATTAAATTCATTGTATGCATCCATAATCCGTAGTCTAGAGTTTTCAAAAACTGTATCTGGCCCAGCAGGCAGAATAACTGATTATATAAACTAAAAGTCAATCTATGCTGGAAATAATGCCCTTCCTTGGCTCCTGCTTATTCTGATGTGGCATATGTACATGGCAGCTTCCTAGGGCTTGATGCTCTAAATATTTAGCACTCCTGCGAAGCTAAACATACTCGGTTTCTTCAACCTGCCCTAACGGGATTTGCCTTCGACATAACTGTATCTTCTTTCTCACTCTCTGAATCCTTGCTGAAGAACTCTGAAGTTCTTCCTTGGGCTGTGGATGATTTAAATGATCACAGGCTGCTTTTTCCTCCATCAAGCTTTCTTGCTCCCCTTTTCCTTTTTGTTAAGTTTGTTTGATTCTGATTTGGAGGCTGGCTTAACGGTCATACTGAGAGCACAACCCTAACCTGTTCATTGTATGCAGTTAGGCAAAGTTAGGCCGGCACGAGTGCCACCGTAAAGTACGTTTGGACCACTCTTGGAGTCAGAGAGGTCAGCACACAGGTTCGCCATTCCCCCTGACTCCAAGAGTGGTCCAAACGCCCTTTACAATGGCTCTTGTGCCAGTCAAACTTTGCTGGCCTGACTGTGCTGGCTTAACTCCAGGATTGCGCCCTCAGTAAACTAAGGCGCAGAGCCCAGTTCTTTGTGATTTCATATCACAGTTCTTTATGGAAATAAGAAGTTCAGTGCATACGAATTTGCCTACTTGATCCATCTAGACCCAGAGTTCTGTTTTCAACAATGGCCGGGGATGCCTCTGGGAAGCTCATATGCCTCTGGGATGCCTCTGGATGGCCTTCATCTGTTGTTTGTCCCCTGCATGTGGTATTCAGTGGTAGCCTGCCCCTGTGCATGGAGGCTCTATTCCCCCATGATTTTGTCTTGCCCTTAAAAAAAAAACTCAGTCTAACCCAGTGACAATGATCGCAGGCAGAAAGTTCTGTATGCATTGAGTGACAAAGTGGATATGCTTCTCAGTCCCAAATTCTCTGCCAGATAGCTTCATTAAAAGACCCAGGGCACAATTAACCAATTTTCCAGCACTGGCATAGCTGTGCCAATGGGGCATCTGCTGCATTCTGCAGTGGAGTAGTAGTCACAGAGGCTTCCTTAAGGTAAGGGAATATTTGTTCCTTTTCTTTGGCGCTGCATTGCCCTTACCCCAGTGCTGGAAATTTGGTTAGGATAATAATAATAAATAATAATAAATAATAATAATTGGTATTTATATACCGCCTTTCTTGGTCATCTTTCTTGGTCTTCCTTTCTTGGTTTCTTGGTCTTGATTGCTCCTTTGACTTTAATTCAAGGCAGTTTACATAGGCAGGCATTTTTCTAAACCGCAAGGGTTTTTTACAAATAACAGAGTTCTAATTTTACAAGAACAACTACATGCAGATGACACTTTCATCGTCCAGTCCTTCTTTCTCGCCTTCCACCGATTGCCTTCCATCACCGGCTGATAATCTGCTTCTTTACTCTCACCAAAGAACAGCTGGCCGCCCAGAACAACTCCCCCTCTCATAGGCAGCTGAGACAGCTCAGATCTTATCAGCCGCATTCTCGAGGTCTGCCGCACACAGAAGCTTCCGGTGATCTCAAACTAGCGACCTTTGGATCTTATCTTCGGGCAATGACTGCGGCTTTAGCCCTCTCGACCAGACCTTCTGCCCCCCAGTATACCCAGGATTGCACCCCCAATCCAGAATTATAGGGTCAACACTCTATAAAATGAAAAAGTGGACATTTTAATAGGAGAAATGTTCCAACCTTTTGATCATTTTAACTGCCTTCACTTTTTCCAGCTCCGTCATGTCCTTTTTATCATAATAAAGTTTTAACGTTTATGTAGCGTTATATGGGTGTGCATTCTTTACATGTATTTATCTTGATGACGGTGTCAAGCTTGTCTCTCTGTGTGTGTTCCTTCACCATCTGCTCCAGTGCTCTCCTACCCCCTTGCTGGCCTGCTGTCTGGCAAGCTTTCTAGCCCTAAAGAACTGGATTCTTTAGCCTTGACTTTCTCACCACAATGGCTGGGATGGGGCGGGGGGAAGATGAGGAAGGGATGGGACTAATTGCATGGGGAACTCCTGGGGAAACTAAGAGGTACCTCAGCTTCCAGCACTAATTGAGAAAGCTTTCAGTATGCATTTTGAATTGGACGCATGGGACCTCCCAGGACTGAAACATCACTCCTTCTAGACACAAGACTAAGAACGGGTTTTGCTTTCTCCCTTTCCCGCCCGCTGTTCAGTGTATTTTACTTAACTTTGAGGCTGGATTAACCTCTGTGCTAAGTAGACTAACGACCAGAATCTCATTGGGGTCACCTTGGAATATGTTTCCTTATCCACTCACATGCTGAAGTGGATTGGGGTTCTACCTTTTGCCACTGGAAAAGAGATTTCGCCAATGTGGGTAATATTTGCATCCTGATTGTCGTATTCAAATTGCAAGCTGCCTTGGGCTTCTGGAAAGGTGGGCTATAAAATGCATTAAATAAATAACAGCCCGATCCTATACTATGCCGGCCTAGTAAGGCCAACATAGCAGGGCTATATCCTAAAGCCCATTAGGAGGTGGCAGCAGCAACGTGCAGGGCAAAGGGGAGTTTTCCCCTTGCACCCTTGTAAGGCCCAGTCACCCCATGGGCCTGCTTGGATCTGCACTGGCAAAATAGCAGGTGCAGAGGAACCTGGACAGGAGTGGCCCAAATTGGGGCTGCTCTAGCGGGGGACGGGGTTTAGGATTTGGCACTACGGCCATCCCGCGTTACAACCCCCGTCTCCGCCCACTGCGCCGCCCAGTCACACCCCCAGAATGCCTCTGGAATGCCCTTGCGGGGGCCCTGCGCCAACTGAGCATCACTGTCGCTGCTGACAGTCGCGGCAGCACCCAAGCGTTGGCGCTGCTGTGCGCGCCGGTCCAGCGCCATAGCGCCGCCACGGACGAGCTTTACGGCACGTTTGCGACAGCGTTCGGCTGGCGCAAGAGCACAGTGCCAGCGCAAAGGGGGTATAGGACTGCGCTCTGAGTTTGGATTGACAAATGGATCAAGTGTTATTAGATCGGTTAGAGCGCAATCCCAAACTGGTGTTGCGCCGGCACAGTGCTCTTGTGCTGGACCTGCGATGTGAAAACGTGCCATGGATTTTGGCCCATGGGCGTGTGCTGCCCGTCAACTGCGCTGGCCGAGCGCTGGCTTAGTTCTGCCGGAGCAGGCCCATAATGAGGTTGTGCCGGAGCGGTAATGGGGGAGGGAGAGCGGATCCATGGGCGGTCCAGCCCAGAGAGGGAGGAAGGAGACAGGACACTGCCATTAGGCTGTATCCTAACCCCCGCCCCTGGGCTTGGTGGTCTCAATCCGGGCCACTCCTGGCAGCGCAACCTCACACCTGCTGTTTAGTAGGCGCAGATCCGAGCAGCCCCATAGGACTGGCCGGGGCTTACCCCGGGGCAAGGAGAAAATATCCTGCAGCTGCCTCCCTGCTGGCCTGCCTGCTCCAACGCAAGTTAGGGTTGGGCTGCCCATTGAATAAACCTGCACACATTTGCACATGACTAAAACCATCATTTTGATGAAAGCATTCTTTCCTTGTTTTTAGGTGGTGCATGCGCAGTCTGTGCCGTCTTGGAAGAGGCATTCCCTCCTATGCGCAAGTGAAAGGAGAATGCCTCTTCTGAATTTTTAAAAATGTTTTATTCCATTCATTGTAAGCCGCCTTGAGTCCCCTTCCTTGTGGGAAAACACGGGGTAGAAATCTTCAAATAAATAAATGAAAGTTCAGCAGCTGAGAGCAGCTGGTGGTGCTGCCGGGAGAGCCCAAGGATCACACGGGTCAGATAAAGAGCTTCCATGGGTCATGTCTGGCCCATGGGCATTATGTTGGACACCCTCCACATACAAGGTAGCACAGGAGGAAAACGGATCTTTAGTGGTTAGCATCTGGCCTTGATGGGGTCCTGGGTGGCACAGATAGCAGGAGTCTGTGGACTATGGACCTTGCTCTGTAGCACTGCCTGGGTCTCCTGCACTGCACTGTACAGCTGTTCAGTTAAGTAAACTGGAGGCAGGCCCATCTTAAGGCACCGAGGATGCCTATGTCCCAGGTAAGACACCGAGGGCGCAGTTCTAACCAACTTTCCAGCATTGACATACCTGTTCCAGTGGGGCATGTGCGGCATCCTGCAGTGGAGTAGTAGTCATGGAGGCCTCCTCAAGCTAAGGGAATGTTTGTTCCATTACCTTGGAGCTGCATTGCCCTTACCCTGGTGCTGGAAAGACGGTCCGGATTGCACCCTGAATTACCAATCAGGGAATCTCTGGTTTAAATTCTACCTCTGCCATGAACTCGCTCGGTGGCCAAAGCTAAGTCTCTTTGGCCACGATATGGGGATAATAAGGGTGCAGCCCTAACCAGCTTTCCAGCACTGTGCCAACGGGGCATGTGCTGCAACCGGCAGTTGGGGGGGGGCAAAGTAAGGGGATGTTTTGTTTCCTCGCTTCAGAGCTGCATTGCCCTTCCCCCGGAGCTGGAAAGTTGGTTCGGATTGCACACTAGATCTGTACTGACCTAACAGGGTGTTTACAAAGGTAACAAGCTGCTAAAAGCACTTTGCACACTCAACAATGCCAAGGCTCGGGATTATCAATGCTTCCTCCCACCACAAGGTCCTTTCTCATTAATTGCCTCTTGGCACGCCTCCACATTGGATGTCATCTCTCTTATTGCCTTTAAATCCCTTTCAAAACCCACTTTCTCCATTAGGCCTTTGACCCAACTTCCTAGTCTGTGGTCTCTGTTGTCATGAAGCCCAAGAGTGCAGTCCTAACCTGGAGTCAGGCCGGCACAGTTAGGCCAGCAAAGTTTGGCCGGCACAAGGTCCACCGTAAAGCACATTTGGACCATTCTTGGAGTCAGGAAGGATGGCACATGTCTCTGCGTTGGGCTCCCTGACTCAGAGTGTGGTCCAAACGTACTTTACAGTGTCCCTTTTGCCAGCCAAACTTTGCTAGCCTAACTCCAGATTAGGATTGCTCATGAAATTATTTCATCTTCTTCCCCACCTTCGCTTCCCTTCAGTTTTTTCCTCTGTTGCCTCCCTTATGCTGATGCTTAGATTGTGTGCCCTTCGGGGCAGGAACCATTCTTCTCTCTGTAAAGTGCCGTGTGTGCAGATGGCATCACAGAAACAAAGGAGGACAGACGATCTCCCCAGGACCATTGGCTTTTCAGGAAATCCTGCCACGCTGCTGCTCCTTTAAATATCACCTCTGTGCGAAACAAAGTCAGCAAGGAGTCACACACAAAGGACAGTTTAGAAAAGATGCCAGGAGTACAGCTGTCATGTCATGTTTACCTTGGGGGTGGGAAAAATGCAAGGAGCCTCTTCATATTAACATTTTAACACATTAGCTAATGTGATAGCATCGGGTATTTTGCAGTGTGTTTCACAGCTGGGGAGATGCGCACTCGGGGTTTGCTCCTGCAACAGTTTCTGCTGGTGTGCTACGTCTGGGAATCTCAAACGTGTTCGTTCAAAGAATTTCCCTGGATTGAAGTGGGGCGGGGAGAGGTGGGGAGGGAAACCCCACTCTGGACCTGTTTAGTTCAGCAGAACTAATCCATACCATTTCGATTCATGCATTTCTAGTATGTATGTAAAATAGTTGTATGTATGTAAAATAGTTGTAAAATGTAGTTGTATCTTCTTACTAAGAGCGCAACCCTAACCTGGAGTTACCTGCTGGCACAGTTAGGCCAGCAACGTTTGGCCGGCACAAGGGACACCGTAAAGTATGTATATTTGGATCGCTCTCGCAGTCAGAGAGGCCAGCACACAGACGTGCGCCATCCTCCCTGACTCCGAGAGTGGTCCAAACGCGCTTTACTTTTTTGATGGCCCTTGTGCCGGCCAAACTCTGCTGGCCTAACTCCAGGTTAGGACTGCGCTTGAAGTCTGTGACTGGCATGTGTTGTGATGCAATCCCTTACGGCAGTGGTTCTCAAACTTGTTGGTCTCCGGAGCTCTTTATGCTCCTCAGTGGAGTTTCAAGGGAGCATCGCTGGTGCACGTTCAGAATCTAAGAGCCCTACAGCGCATGATATGGATCTGAGCAGATGGCAACCACTTACGGTGTCCTCATGGAATCCTCTGAAGGGGTCTCAGGGAGCTGCAGGGCTCCCAAGAACATACTTTGAGAAATGCTGTTTTACGATCATAACATCTTAGGGCAGCGGTTCCCAATCGGTTCCCAATGGGTGCCGTGTGACTTCTTCTTCCTGGCTTGCCAGGCTAAAACCTTGCCCTAGAAAGAACATAAGAAGAGCCCTGCTGGATCAGGCCAAAGGCCCATTGAATCCAGCTTCCTGTATCTCTCAGCACCAGGTGCCTCAGGGACAGTGGTGTTATGCTGCCGGAACGCTGGGCGGGACATCCGGGTGATCGACAGCCCGCCCGTCGCGTTCCACAGCGTTATGCCGTTTGCGTAACGTACGCAAGCGGCGTAATTGGTTACGCAAACGGCGTAACGCTCTGGAACACGACGGGCGGGCTGTCGATCACCCAGATGTCCCGCTCAGCGTTCTGGCAGCATAACACCGCTGCTCAGGGAGCACAACAAGGGAGACAACCAGGTAACTGTATCCTGTTGCCACTCCCTTTCACCTGGTATTCTGAAGTAGCCTACTAACTTAAGGAGTTTGCACCACCCATCATGGCCTATAGCCCATGATGGACTTTTCCTCCAGAAATCTGTTCAATCCCCTTTTAAAGGCACTTAGGCCAGATGCCATCACCACCTCCTATGTCAAGGAGTTGCACAGATTAATTATCCGCTGGGTAAAAAAAGTATTTCCTTTTATCTGTTCTAAATGTTTGGGATGAATGTTTGGGAGCCACTGACATAGGGTGTTATTGAAGTGTCATTGAAAGAGGAAAAGGCATGCAATTATTATTATTTTTTTAAAGATTGAGAAGGGATTACAGACAGTTTCTGTTCCATTTTTTTCAGGGCTTCTCACACGGCTGCAAACTGCATTTCTCACTGCTCGGACGTTGTCAGTTTCCCATTCTGTGACCCAAAAGGCTCCACAACACCTGTGGAAGCTGGGCCGACTGAACCACGTTGCCATTGCAGTGCCTGACCTAGAAAAAGCCAAGTCTTTGTACAAGGATGTGTTGGGCGCACAGGTGAGCGAGACTGTTCCTCTTCCCGAGCACGGCGTCTACACAGTGTTTGTGGAGCTGGGGAACACCAAAATAGAATTGCTGCACCCACTTGGAGAGAAAAGTCCCATCGCTGGCTTCCTGCAGAAAAACAAAGCTGGAGGAATGCACCATATCTGCCTGGAGGTATTCTGAGAATCGAAGGAATTTAATTTCCATTTTCAATTTTGGGTTAGGGACCAAGTGTCTAGTCCTCATGAAGTAAGCAAGTCCAAACTCCCAGGTCTCATCTGTTCCAGATTAAGACATTATCTACCACATACTTTCAGAATGCAATTGGGAGCTAAACACTATCAAAATAGCTCTGAGCTCAATATATTTATTGAACATTCAACATAGGAGTGAGCCCCTGATCTTTGATTTCTGGATTGACACATTATTTTCATTATGTTCTCAGGGAACACATGCAAGTGCACCAGGAATCACTAGCAGTCCCCTGAAAACACAGTTTAAGAACTACCATTTTATAAAATGCCAGTAATTCTACAATTAAAACATTAATTATAATTAACAAGTTCACTGTCCTCCAACTTCTTACCTGCAGCCCTTTCTGCCCCCTGCCTCTATGGGGAGGAACGTGGACAGGAATCTGAGTTCTCCCCCCCCTCCATCATAAGCTAATGTCTCCCTAATTAGATAGTATAGTACCTGTGTTTGAATTTTAATTGCAAATTTCTGCAGAATCTAATCTTCTGCAAAGAGGGTTAAATCTATTAAGAGCGCAATCCTAATGTGGAATTAGGCTGGCACAGTTACACCAGCAAGGTTTGGCTGCCACAAGGCACACTGTGAAATGTGTTTGGGCCACCCTTGGAGTCAAAGAGGCCAGCACACAGAAGTTCGCCATCCTCCTTGATTCCGAGTGATCCGAATGCGCTTTATAGTGGCTCTTGTGCCAGCCAAACTTTGCTGGCCTAACTCCAAGTTAGAATTGCGCCCTAAATAATAGCCTCTCCAAGTTTAAGAAGAGTGGCAATTCTGCCATGTGGTGGAACATGTTGCAGCAATCACCTGTGGACGTGACTTTCTTTTTCTTGTGAAGGTGGACAATATCGGAGAAGCCATCGCAGATCTGAAGGAGAAGAAAATCCGCATCTTGAGCGAAGAGGCCAAAATAGGTGCCCATGGCAAACCAGTGGTATTTCTCCACCCAAAAGACTGCAGTGGAGTCCTGGTGGAGCTTGAGCAAGCCTGAGCTGAAATCCTCATTGCTGGAACAGTAGATTTACAATCACGCTATGGGAGGAAAACATGGGATGAATTCTGGGACATATTTTCTGTGTGGATTCACTATGCTTGATTTCCTTCTCCTCTTCCCTGTTGTGACTGCAAAGCCTTACAGAAGGGAAATTAAAGGTCAAATGAATGCTAATCTTTTTGTTTGTTTGGGGAAGAGTTAGACTGAAGCTACCAAAATACATTTTTTGTTTTCAGGTTGGTTTTAGTTCCTTGGACCACATTGACGCACTGCAAGCTGGGTGCAAAGGAAAGTCTGTTTCTGTTGCCTCCCCACTCCTGGGCATAATTTTGCATCCATTTGGTAGATTTCTAGGTCATCCTCCATCATTTTGCTCTATATTTGTGAGCAGGAGGGGAGGGAAGGGAGTCTGCTTTTCAGTAATCACTCCAGTATTCCTTTAGGAAATCAGCCAGCAAGGAATCCTCTTATTATCCGTATTCACCATTTTAAGGCCCCAGCATCGCATTGATTGGTTCACTGTCTAATAGGGTCCTTGTATTGTCATATAGGTGCCTGTGATTGCTAAGCAACTCTTCTCTACCAGAACAATTGCTTTCGCTAAGCATTTTCTGCAAAATCTGCCATCTTACTGCTGTCGAAGATTATACATATACGGAAAAGAGGGATCTTGAGGAATCAGAGTGAACATATTTGATTGCCACCTAACCAATTTAGATTAGTATATGTCTTATTTCAAATGTGTTTTTAATTATCAGCGTGGGGATTGCTTTTTCTGTCTAATTTATCTAACAGTGATCGATGAGGAAAAACACAAATAGAGTAAGTGACTGTATTTATTTGGTGATCTTACTTTATGATACTAAGTCAGTGGCAAAGATTTCAGGGGACGTGGTGGCGCTGCAGGTTAAACCGCTGTTGCTGAACTTGCTGACCAGAAGGTTGGCAGTTTGAGACCACGTGACGGAGTGAGCTCCCGTCGCTTGTCCCAGCTCCTGCCAACCCAGCAATTCGAAAGCACATAAAAATGTGAGTAGATAAATGGGTACCACTTCGGTAGGAAGGTAACAGCGTTCCATGCGCCTCGGCGTATATTCATCGGTGTTTTTTCCTCCCTTACCGAAGGAAACTATACACTAAAAAGAATATTTAAGTCCTTGGATTGCTGCAAGGATTGTATATTTAGGGCGCAATCCTAACCTGGAATTAGGCCGGCACAGTTAGGTCAGCAAAGTTCTGCTTGCACAAAGGGCATTATAAAGTATGTTTGGACCACTCTCGGAATCAGAGAGGCCAGCACACAGACGTGCACCATCCTTCCTGATTTTAAGAGTGGTTCAAATGCGCTTTACAGTGGCCCTGGTTCCAGCCAAACTTGGCTGGCCTAACTGTGCTGGCCTAACTCCAGGTTAAGATTGTACTCTTGGTTACCTGGGCAAAGAAAAATCCAAGGCAGAATGAAGTCTCAGAAGCATACAGTTTAAGAAATTAAAGGGGCCTGGAGTTGTGTGGTGCTGCTATTCATTGTTTTTAAAAGAAGGCTTAGGGAGCAATCCTAACCAACTTTCCAGCGCTGGAGTAAGGGCAGTGCACCTCCAAGGTAAGGGAACTAGCATTCCCTTACCTTGAGGAGCCCCCCCCCGTGACTGCCTCCCAAATGCAGGATGCAGCACATGCCCCATTGGCACAGCTGTGTCAGTGCTGGACAGTTGGTTGGGATTGCACCCTCAATCCCATACACACTTGCTTCAGAGCAAGTCCCATTGAAGACAAGTGGTATTTAAATCTGTGTACACATGCAGAGAATTGCATGGCGACTCTACTTTGCAGAGATTAGTAGGAAGAAATAAAAGGGTTTTGTTGCAAATTAGGGAAGTGCAGTGTTTGAGAAGGCTCATTTCAGAGGTCATACGAAATATTTTTCATGGTGATACAGTTTTGCTCTGTAAGTTTCTTGGCATCCATGGAAACAGTCCAGGGGTGCATCCAAACTTAAAACGTGGAACTGCACTCTGAATGTGCACACCAACTTTATCTCAAAAGGAACTGCCTTCTACTGGGATAGACCATTGATCAGTCTTATTTATCCTTATCCTGACTGGCAATAGCTCTGTAGCATGTCACAAAGGTGCCTTTAGCAGGTAAAGGTAAAGGTTTCCCCATGACTGAATGGTCTAGTTGTGACCGACTGTAGGGGGCGGTGCTCATCTCCATTTCTAACGTTTGTCCTGAGGCTGGCATGACTATACGCCAAGGAGCACGGAACGCCTTTAGCAGACCTACCTAGAAATGCCAGGGATTAAAACTGGACCTTTCGGCAGACAAGGTGGGTGTTTTCTCACTAAGCTACACTCCCTCCCTGAGTTAGTGTAGGCAGGAGTTAAAAGGTAAAGGTAAAGGTTTCCCCTCGACCGGATGGTCTAGTCGTGACTGACTGTAGGGGGCGGTGCTCATCTCCGTTTCAAAGCCTGTAGAGCTGGCATTTTGTCCAAGGACAAGCTTCCGTGGCCATGTGGCTGGCATGACTATATGCCGTAGCACACGGAATGCCGTTACCTTCCCATCAAAGTGGTCCCTATTTATCTACTTGCATTTTAGGTGCTTTTGAACTGCTAGGTTGGCAGGCGCTGGGACAAACAATGGGAGCTCACTCCGTCGCGCAACTCCCAACCTTCAGCCCAGCAGCAGCGGATTAACCAGCTGCACCACCATGTCCCTGACAGGCAGGAGTTACTATAGTCCTATTCAGTCTATTTAAACTGTGGTCACAGTGTGCCCTATGGTTGCTGTCCCTGGAATAGTGTTCACAGTTTAAATAACCCCTAAAGAGGGCTTATTCTGCCCATAAATGTATTTATTACATGGTTTCTTATTCTCTTGAACCACCGCACCACCAGGGTGAAATGAGAAATGAGATGAGAAATGCCCCAGATTTCCACTTTTTTTTGCATGCCCCCTAGTGGATGAGCAAGCCATGACAGCTCTCTGTGTACAAATAAATTCTTGCCTTATTATCTGCATTTTTGATGGTAAAATGTTCCAATTCCTTCTGTGCTTTTATGCGTTTGCTTAAGGGGAGCATAAAACGCCTCCTTAATAGCACCCTTAATTAAGAGCACATTAAATTTGCACATTTTATATAGCACTTACTTTCCTGAGCGCAGAGAGAGAGAGAGTAAACTTTGATTTTGGCTATAAATTTACTTTTCCATCGGGGCTGAATAATTCATCACCCTTGATGTATAAATGCTTGTGGAACGTGTAGTAATTTTGTGTTGTAAGAGCCTTCATTAAGTGTGAACGGGCAAGTTCACTGTACTGCTGTACTGTCAACCAAGTACTGAACAACGTCTCTCCATTTGCAATGTCATTTTAAAAAATTAGACAGCCACCTAAAACAGATAAAACCCTGGGAAAAAAATTGCAAGGATCAATAAGATAAGTTATTTTAAGCAAGGCTGAACAATATTTCAACCCACGAATGCCATACTTGTGGCATTATGGCGCTATAATGCCCATATGGTGCTGTAGGGGACTCATATGCCATATAGCAGAGGTGGCCAAACTTGCTTGAACATAAGAAGTACATAAGATACATACACTTTGAGAGCCGCAAGAGAAGTGTTTGAGAGCCGTAAAATTTAAGAAGCATTTAAATTCTTAAATATATTTACTCACTATGAATTTACATTTTAATCTAGTAGTGGACTATCAGTTTATATCCGGTAAATAATGATAAAGCTTGAATAATTTTTATTTACCTTTTATATATTAATTGTGATGCAAAAAGGAGCTCAGCCAACATATTTCCACGAGCCACACATTATATGTCAAAGAGCTGCATGTGGCTCGCGAGCCACAGTTTTGGCCCCGTTGCTTGTCCCAGCTCCTGCCAACCTAGCAATCTGATAGCACATAAAAATGTGAGTAGATAAATAGGTACCTTCCTACCTTCGGTGGGAAGGTAATGGCGCTCCGTGCGCCTTGGCGTAGAATCATGCTGGCCACATGACCACGGAAACTTGTCCTCTTCGGCTTAGAAACAGAGATGAGCACAGCCCCCTAGTCAGTCACAACTTGACCATTCGGTCATGGGCAGTGATGTCATGCACCCACTACGCACCACTACGCGAGTACCGGTTTCTAGAAGTTGAGCTGGCCTAAATCATTATTTGTTTGGCATTTGGACAAGTGCCAATCAAAAGTGAGTACCGGTTTCTAAATCACTTGGATGACACCACTGGTCGTGGGGAAACCTTTACTTTTCTACCATACAGTGACAAAGTCATTTACCATTCTCATTTCTCTGATCACATCCTATCCCTCTTCACATCCTTATACTGGCTTCAGATTTGCTTCAGGAGCCAATGCAGGCTCTTGGTCCTACCCTTCAAAGCCACGTATATGCTTGTCCCTCCTTGCGTTTCTGCACTCATGTCCTGCTAGGAGCGTGACCTCTGGCTCCACCCCCTTCCTAGCCCAATGAATCCTGTGCCTGTTTATGCCAGCGATTTTTTCAACCTTTTCATCTCAGCGCACACTGACAAGGTGCCAAAATTTGCAGGGCACACTGCAGGTGTGCCCCAGTATCCACTAATTCGGTATCAGTGGTTTCAATTATCAACAGATACCATGGATACTGGAACACCTATTAAAAAGGGGAACATTAAACAAATCTTTTTTTTTACCTCGTTGCACTGATGTTCCCCTATCTTTTAAAAAGGCACCCCCAGTATCCACAGTTTCAGTTATCCAAAGTGGAGTCCGGAATGGAACCCCAGTGGATACTGGGGCATGCCTGTATTGGTTTTTTGACAATTGACAAAGCACACTGTTGCTGGTGGAGGGCTTGCATCCCCCAATAGTGCTACTAATAAATGACCCTCTTCCAAACTCCAATGGCACACTTGTGGACCATTTATGATGCAGCAATGTGCCATGACGCATTGAAAATTGCTGGGCTATGAAGCAGCAAGCCCGTTCAGCTCAGTGAAACTTACTCTCATGTAAATATGGACAACAATAATAATAATACTTAGTATTTATATACCGCCTTTCTAGGTCATTAGATTGCTCTTTTGACTTTATTATTATTGAAGGCGGTTTACATAGGCAGGCATTTCTAAACCCAAAGGGTTTTTACAATCACAAATAAGTTCTAATCTTACAAGAACTGCTACATTCAGATGACACTTTCAAGTCCAGCCCTCCTTTCTAGCCGCACAATTGCCTTCCTGCTGGCTGATAAATGGCTTCTTGCTCTCACCAAGAAACAGCTGGCCTGACACAACTCCCCTCTCACAGGCAGCCAGACACAGCTTAAATCTTATCAGCCGCATTCTTGAGGTCTGCCACTCATAGAAACTTCCGGTGTTCTCAAACTGGCGACCTTCGGATCTTATCTTCGGGCATGACTGCGGCTTTTACCCTGCTTACACATTAGGTTCCAGGGGTCTGTTTGTAAATCATTTTGTTCGCAAGACATAAATCCAACATCACTATTATCAATAGCAAACATGTTGCAGAATACTATATGAAGAGGTATTTACAGTACAACTGCAAAACACAAGTACTCTATATTGTATGATCTTGCCTTGAAAAGCAGGCTATTGGGGGAAAAGGAGAATGGAAATGGAGTTTCCATTGTAATAGTGTGTCTCTTTGTACCACCACCAACAGTTTCACTTATGCTTCCCAGATATGAAGGGGCTGATAATGTTCATGAAAAAACATAGACAATGTCACAGGGAACTGCGCAAGGGAATCATATAGCTACAATTGTGGGAATGCTGGGAACGGGCGCTATTGCCATATATTGCAAAGTGGTAGAACATATAACGTATCTCAGTGGACACATGGCCAGGCAGGTTAATACCTTTGAGTGTTCATAAGTAGGGGGGTGCTTTGGTATAGGATTGCAGCTTCACAGCCCAATCCTATGCATGTCTGCTTGGAAGCAAGTACCATTTATTTCAATAGGACTTTAAAAAGGTAAAGGTTTCCCCACGACCGAATGGTCTAGTCGTGACCGACTGTAGGGGGTGGTGCTCATCTCCGTTTCAAAGCCTGTAGAGCCGACGTTTTGTCCGAGTAGAGGGCAAGTTTCCGTGGTCATGGGGCCGGCATGACTCTACGCCGTAGCGCATGGAACGCCATTCCCTTCCCACCGAAGTGGTCCCTATTTATCTAACCTTGCGGTCGGAAAGCCCAGCAACAGCGGATTAACTCACTGCGTCACCACGTCCCATAGGACTTTACTTCCACGTAAATCACAGTTGCTGAAGGTCTATTGGTTCTTTGCCAATGGCCCTGCCCTTTCTTCCTTGCTGCCCCTTTTGCCTACTGAAGCTTCCTTCCAGATCAGTTGCATGACACCTCCTTTCTTCCTGCCAATCCTTCCCCAAAACCTAATTTTTCCATGAAGCCATGGGCACAAGTCCCTTCACCCTACTGCAGCTAAGCTTGTATGTCTCTGTATGTGAAATAATTGCCTGTTTCTAGATTGCAGCTGCCTTGGGGGGCAGGAACCTCTGCTCTTATGAGTTGCAAAGCACCTTCTACAAAAACGGAAATAGTAGGACAGGAGACTCCCCTATGCTCATCCCTTCATGTTCGTGGAATAGTCTCTGCAGATTGGTACTGCATGCACACTTTTCCAACCCAATTCAAGAGCTGAGGTTGCACACGTAACCTTTTGTGGATTGATTCTAAGGATGTAAGAAAAAAAAAGCCAAAATCCTGCTGTTTGACAGGGAGAGCAAGAGCTGGATTTGGTCCCTTTCCTTTCCAAAGAATTGCACTGATGTTGTCCTACTTGTTTGTAAAAATGATGTACTGCCAGGATGGCCAACTAGCAAGCTGCGGGCTGAATCTGCCCCGCCCCCAGGCATATGTATTTGGCCCCTATCTAATTTCAAGCAAAGAATGCTAGACAGTTTATCTGATGTCCTAGCCCACCACCACCACCACCACCCTCCTGCACAGATCCTCCAGGGCTGGCTTTAGGAGCTGTAGTGCCCAACTGCAACTTTTGTTTTTGTTTTTGCAGGGACCCAGATTCACAGCCAAGGTCTGTCGAACCTTGGAGGAATAAATAA
>JAJKFI010000020.1:11386646-11399607 GCA_029204185.1 Lerista edwardsae | reverse complement strand
GTGTGTGTGTGTGTGTGTGTGTGTGTGTGTGTGTGTGTGTGCGTGCGCGCATGTGTGCGTCCATATCCAGCCCTTAATGTGGAATTGAGAACAGTAATATTCAAACTGCTGGCAAACTGTGCTGTGTGCTTCTAATCTTATATTGCTCAGAACTCCATGTTTTCTGCTGCTTGCGGCATGAAAGGTCCACATTTTTAATATGCTGATGGAGCGGTCTTCATTCATAGCATGGGCTACCCAAGCTGTGTGCTCTGGGTGGAAAAAAAAGTGTATACACTTTTAATCTCTATATGGAGATAGTTGGAATACTGGATCCTGCACATGGTGCCACAAGCACATGACCACCATATGTACATTTTTTTGGTCGCATGCCAAGATGACCGAACAAATAGGCTCAGCCCCTCCCCCCCGAGTATGGTTCTTGGGAAAGAGTGTTGGCACCTCTTTGCCTGATGGAGTCTGATTGCCACCAAAGAGGTCAACATCAAACCAGGCTTGCTTTTTCAAGACCATGCGGACCCTGAAATACAGTGCTGAGGTTGTTGATGAGCACTGGCTGGGGAGATGATGGCATTCTTATTCCTAAGCAATGGTTCCCAAACTGTGGGTCGGGACCCACCAGTGGGTCACGAGCTAATTTCAGGTGGGTTGTGAAGCACCTAGAGCAGCCATATTGAAAATATTGGAAGATGGGATGCTGGAAAGAGAAAGTGTGGTGTGGCTGTTTTGCTTGTGTCAAGGTCGTAAATAGGCTTTTTTCTTTCTGATTCACTTTGCTATTGGAAAATGGCTGAGAAATGACCCAACTTATTGCTGCATTCTCAGGAAAACAGCAGGCTCTGGTGTCACAATGATGGCACTTCTGGCCATGGCATCACTTCTGGTGGGTCCCAGACAGATTATCATTCTAAACAGTGGGTCCTAGTGCTAAAAAGTTTGAGAACCACTGTCCTAGGGAATTATGCTGGTTACTAGATAGGATACAACCATAAATGATTTGTGATGTGAGGCAGCCTTTGAAAACAGTATTATTCTCCCCCAAGTTCTTTCCCTCTACTCTCAGTGCCATGATGCTGCCATGATGTGGCACCTAGAGCAGCCATATTGAAAATATGGGAAGATGGGATGCAGGAAAGGGAGAGGGCTATGTGGTTGTTTTGCCTGTATCAAGGTTGTAAATAAGCTTTTTTCTTTCTGATTCTCTTAATATTTGGGAAATGGCTGAGAACTGCAACTGATCATTGTATTCTCAGGAAAGCAACAGGCTCCGGCATCACAATGATGGCACTTTTGGTCATCAAGGGTGGGAACCAAAGGGGAAGAAATAATCCTTAAGGAGGAGACAGATCCATCATTTCTGGTGGGCCCTGGACAGACTATCATTCTGAAGAGTGGGTCCCAGTGCTAAAACGTTTGAGAACCACTGTGCGTGCCAGAAAATTTAAACAGTATAGTTTTAAAGAATGGGATGGATTTGTAGTTGCTATTTGCAATGCAGGGCTTGGGAGGTCATTTGAGTTGGGTCATGAAGAAAAAGCTGAATGGACAGTAAGGAGCAAGCAGGAACCCAGGTGGTGGCTCACCATGGCAAAGATAAACGTGGAAACCAATAACTCTCTTGTGTGTGTGGCTTCAGCAAGGGATAAGGGCAGAAGATTTAGCCGAGAGGGTTAATGCCTCCGTTTGCCCGAAGATAACAACTAAAGATCTCAAGGTCGTGAGCTTGAGACTCCCGGAAGTCTGTGTGAGCGGCAGACCTTGCAAACTGCGGCTGATTAAAAGCTGAGTTTCAGCTGCCTCGTGGGAGGAGGAGTGTGCTGAACGCAGCTGCGTCTCTGGTGAGAGCAGGGAAGCCTCATCAGCCAGCAGACGACAGACGGGTGGCTAAAGAAAGAAGGCTAAATCCAGAAAGAAAGATCTGTTTGAGTGTGGTTCTTGAAAGATAGAACATTCTGTAAATTGTAAAAACCTTCGGGTTTGTGAAAAAGTCTGCCTATGTAAACCGCCTTGAGTTGTAATCATTAGAGAAATCTAGTGACTTTAAGAAAGGCGGTATATAAATACATGTATTATTATTATTATTATTATTATTATTATTATTATTATTATTATTATTATAAGCTGCAGGCTCTTTTGGTTCCAGGGTTCAGGGAGATCTGGCATATGCGTGTAGAGCAGTGGTTCTCAAACATTTTAGCACTGGGACCCACTTTTTAGAATGACGATCTGTCCAGGACCCACTAGAAGTTATGTCACGGCTGGAAGTGCCGTCATTGTGACACCAGAGTGTGTGTCTAGAGAATGCAGCAATAAGTTGGGTCATTTCTCAGCCATTTTCCAATAGCAAAGTGAATCAGAAAGAAAAGCCTACTTACGACCTTGACACAACTAAAACAACCACACAGCCCTCCCCTGTTCCAGCATCCCATCTTTCCATATTTTCGATATGGCTGCTGTAGGTGCTTCATGACCCACCTGAAATTGACTTGAGACCCATTGGTGGGTCCCAACCCACAGTTTGGGAACCACTGGTGTTGCGCATATGCATGCCCCAAACAGGCAGGGGTCATGCTGCAGAGAATCAGATGAGGAGTCTCAACACCAGGTGCATTGTCTAAGCCAAACACTTGTCAAGATCCAAAGTAATACAATATCTGCAATGGCTTAATGGTGGACTTAAACCCCTGCTAACTGGGCAAGAGGCACTTTTTCAAGTGGTGTTCTCTTATATTTAGCAGGGGGAGAGCAATTGTCCCTCTTCACCCCAGCACAGTGTCTTTCTCGTGGCTGTTGCTGGTGGTGTTCTCCATTCTTTTAGATTGTGAGCCCTTTTGGGACAGGGAGCCATTTAACTTTAATGTTATTATTTGCCTGTAAACCACTTTGTGAACTTTGTGTTGAAAAGCGGTATATAAATACTAGTGATTGATTGATTGGACAGGGATTGGCCCTTGGGATCAGCTGACTGGATGGCTACTTAGGTGGTCTGATACTGGAGACCAGAAGGCCCAGATTTGGTCCTTGGAAGAAGGAGCAATTGTGGATTGAATTCTGAGTTGGTTCATGTGCCATGCCAAACCAGGGTTTGATGAATGCCAAACCAAGATTGGTGACTGAACCTTGGGCTTACTTTGACCTTTCCTCTCCCCTTTCCCATGTGCGCTCTGAATAGTGAAATTACTTCCTCTTCAGTGTAAGGTCAATCTCTACAATCAGATCATCAAGCAATGGTTTGCATGTGCAAACCTCTGGTGATGTTATCCCCAAATTAAATAGCAAATGGAGAAATGAGACTGAAGGCTACCAGGTGAGGACAATTGCCAGCACCAAACATTTTTAGTGCTTCTCGGCTTAGAGTCTTTGTTTGTAGCCATTACGTTATCCAACATCCAAATGCTTGGGAATCAGCTTAGGACCTTAAATCTTCTAAAAGTATTAAATGATTACTATCTGTGTTGTGGAAGCAAGCAATATTTTTTTCAATAACTGGAATACTTTGGAAGGCGTGCGTTTTCTGTAGCATCCCTCTGTGCAACCTGGAAAATTTATGCTTTTCAATACTTTTTGTTAAGTGGTGAATACACAGTCCTGTCTTGAAAAAAACTGGAGGCTGTTTTATATTGACTCTGCCGGATGATATGGAATTCTCTTAATTTGGCTTTGATGTCTGGGGCATGCTATACAATGCCCCTGCAGCATTCAGGTTCTTAATGAGAAGGGTGTGTGCGTGCGCGCACATGCTTGCAATATTGCATGCAATTAAAGGCACTCTAGTTAGCCTATTGATTAATTAGTAGGCTTGTTGTTTAGTTCCCTGTTCTAAAGACTATTAGTACTCTTCTATCTCCTGAAGATAAGAATGAATCTATTTGGATGGTTAGTGGAAGTAATTCCTTGCATGGGGGTAATTAAAGGTGAATCTGTCTCCTCCTTAAGGATTATTCCTTCCCCTTTGGTTCCCACCCTTGATTTAACAATGCCAACCATTAAATAACATAACAAGTGTTATCCATAATCCTCTACTATCTGGACTAAGGGTGCAGTCCTAACCTGGAGTTAGGCCAGCCCAGTTAAGACAGCAAAGTTTGGCTGGCACTAGGGCTACCGTAAAGCGAGTTTAGTCTACTCTTGGAGTCAGGGAGGATGGTGCATGTCTGTGTGCTGGCCACTCTGACTCCAGTGTGGTCCAAATGTGCTTTTCGGTGTCTCTTGTGCCCGCCAAACTTTGCTGGCCTAACTGTGCCGGCCTGACTCCAGGTTAGGATTGTGCTCTAAGGCTGTGATCCTATACACATCCATTTGGCAGTAAGTCCAATTGAACTCAGTGGGGATATGTGTAAAGGATTGTGCTGCCAGAGATACTTGTTCAGTGGTGGCTCTCTTATTTAGCAGCGGGACAGCAACTGTCCCTATTTACCTCAGTAAGCCTCTTTTGCAGGTTTTTTTTTAAACCCAGAAAACGGGACAGGGACCCTGCTTTTCATTTCTTTTGTGACTTAAACTGCTTTGGCAGCTTCTTGTTTGAAAAGGAATATACAGGCATGCCCTGGTATCTGTTGGGGTTCTGTTCCCGCCATCCCGCCATGGATGCCTGAAACTGGGAATACTGGGGATGCCTTTTTAAAGATGGAGGAGCATCAGTGGTTTAGCTGCAACAGGGTAAAAAAAAAGATGTTTAATGTTCCTCTACCTTTTTAATGACATGGAACGTGGTGGCGCAGCAGGTTAAACCGCTGCTGTTGGGCTTTCCGACCGGAAGGTTGGGAGTTCAAGACTGCGCGACGGAGTGAGCTCCCGTGGCTTGTCCCAGCTCCTGCCAACCTAGCAGTTCGAAAGCACCTAAATGCAAGTAGAGAAATAGGGACCACTTCGGTGGGAAGGGAACGGCATTCCGTGCGCTACAATGTAGAGTCATGCCGGCCACATGACCACGGAAGCTTGTCCTCGGACAAAATGCCGGCTCCACAGGCTTTGAAACGGAGACGAGCACTGCCCCCTACAGTCGGTCATGACTAGACCATTCGGTTGTGGGGAAACCTTTACCTTTTTTACCTTTTTAATAGGCGCCCCGGTACCCATGGATAACTGAATCAGTGGATACTGGGGCACGCCTGTTCAGTAAAAATATTTTTAATTGCAGTAATATTTGTGAAGCACTTTATATGCTTAGCATTTGTATAGTGCTTTCTGTAGGCATAATCCTAACCAACTTTCCAACACTGACATAGCTGTGCCAATGGGGCATCAGCTGCATCCTGCAGTTGGGGGACAATCACAGAGGCCTCCTCCAGATAAGGGAATGTTTGTTCCCTTACCTTAGAGCTGCATTGCCCTTGCCCCGGTACTGGAAAGTTGGTTAGGATTGCGCCCTAAATACTGTTAATTTCAGATGTATTTCTAGAAAATCTTCTTTTTTATGATACATATTTTTTTAACATAAAAGAGCCCTGTGCGAGTGTTGGCATAGATTGGCATCCCTCTCTGATGTTTCCTGGGAAATGCACATGGGTGATTAATTCTGATGCATGGAAAATGCTGTCTATGTGTCTGCACAGGACTTTTTTTTTTTTTTTTAAAGGGGGGCACTTTATAGGAAAGGCAAATGTTCCATTACAGACAGCCTTCAGATATTGAGATAGCTTTCAATGACTTCATACAACCCTTCACCCCCCAAACCCTGTAAGTCAATCTGTCTCTGATTGATAGAAATGGAATTATTTTAAACGCTTTAGAAATTTGCCTATCTGTGCGCAAAGGAGTCCAGTGGGCATATGGCGTAGGATTGAGATAAGACGCTGGAACTAAGAAAGCATTTTAAGTAGGCAACCCGTTCATCTCCGTTTGCTCAGGAAGCAAAGCTCTGGGCATCAATTGTGGGGATTTTTTTTCTTCTTCGTGTGATTTGAAAGAGGATGGTGTGGAAGCGATGGGTGATGGTCCAGGGAGGGAGAAGGATTTTCTGAGCTGTTGTGTTTCTAATAGACAGCTGTTGATAAGTAGCTCAGTGGTAGAGCACAAGCTGTGCATGCAGAAGGTCCTGGGTTCAATTTCCAGCATCGCCCTGCATGTCGGAAAAAAATTCTTGTCTGGAACCCTGGAGAACCATTGCCAATCATTGTTGATAATATTGAGCTAGATCAGTAACCGTCAAACCACGGCTCATGGAAAAACTGTCCGGGGGCGGAGCTGCTTCTGATGTCTGTCACCCCAGAAACCTCTGTGCCCCAATTCCCAAGGGGGTGTGGCTACCCAGTGCCATGCTGCGAGAAGATAGGGCTCAAAGAAAGGACACTTCAGTACGGAATGGAAAGCTCCGTGCCATGCCTGGACATCTATTCCTGGATGTAGTGGTTTGCGGTTTGGAGATCACTGAGCTAGATGAACCAGGGGTCTGACTTGGTGTCAGGCAACATTCTGTGTTCCTAAGCTGGTGGGCTATGCGTGGTGAGCCCTGCTGGCTCAGGCCAAAGGCCCATCCAGTCCAGCTTTCTGTATCGCAACGTGGCCCACCAGATGCCTCAGAGAGCACGCAAGACAACCAGATACCTGTGTCCCATTGCCACGCTCTCCATTGTCATTGCTCCAGAGTAGGCCCTCTGGAGGAGGGTAGAGACATGCTTATTGTACAAGGTCACCAGTTGACCTATCAAGGTCCCAAGGCATTGCCTAAAGACATTTGCTGCAGCCACCTTGCTGAAGTTAGTGTGGGGTCTGGTTGGTGCATGGATGAGAAACTGCCTCGATAACCTCTCTGTTTTCCATCTGGAGTTCCATTATGGAAGAAAAGAGAAGGGAATTGTGGGTGGAGCTAAGTGGGCATGGTTCCCAATTGATAAGGGAATCAGTTGACTGTGCTGGAGCCCATAGGCACAAGTTGCTGCTCTTTTGCCAAGTGAAGGGTAGAAAAGTCCCCAGGCATGGTCTGATGGCACATGGTGGAGTCCCTTGATGAAGCTGAGATCAGTGCTTAGATGTGAGATCGACTGGAAATCCCCAGACGTACCATCTGGTGTTCTGCTATGGAAGATCAGTGGGCTATACGCAGTGGTGTCATTCAAATGATTTAGGAACAGGAACTCACTTTTGAGTTCAAATTCAAATGTTGAAAAAGACGGGAAAAAAACCCGGAAGCAGCCACGGAGCCTGTTAGGATCCGGAACGCCCGTTCTGGTCTGTTCCCCCTGAATGACATCACTGGCTATACGTGGAATGAATGAATGAATGAATGAATGAATGAACTCTAGGCTCCTACTCTCTATAGCTCCTACTCTCTATACTTTGCTGGCAAGCAGGCAACTCTTCTTAGCTGGCAAGCAGGTTGTCCTCTTAGCCAGTACACTGCTGTAGGTGCCATTGGAGTCCGCATGTCATTTATAATATGCTTCCACTCTTGGTGATTGATTGATCACAATATTTCTAGCCTCACGGATGGTCACTAGCTGGTTCTTTAGATCTTCTTCAATGTGTTTGAGCCACGTTTTCTTTGGTGCTCCAGTAGGTCGCTCTCATCAGAATAGCTTACTACCTGCCAGTCAGGGGGGTTGTGTTGCACTTCAGTGTGCCTGAGGAGAATTTGGGCCCGCAAATGCGTGCTGTAATGGGTAGCCCACTGGGTTATGTATGATTCTGCCTTGGGCTGCGATGTTCATAGTTGAGTATTCTGATCCTTGCCAGAAGGGTGTACCCTTTCCACTTTCACCAATGTGACACCTCAGAAATGGTTTCCTGGGAGCCACAAAACAGGATGGAGATGGCATTAAGTTGCTATTAATATTAGAGTACTGTAGCATCAAAGACTCATAGTATAGTAATATTCACAGAGAATACCCGAGTAATATGAATCAAGTTAAAGTAGCATGATTCAGATTGCAAAATGGACTTCTAGCAGAGTTACAAAGAGACCAACTTCCTGTCTGCTGAGCCTACAGCCTTTTTCCACGCAAATGATGAATGGGTAGGGTTGGCGTCTTGTGTTTTTATGCCTTTTCTTCTGTGACAAGCGGGATTCAAGAATTGTCTTGAAGACCACAAGGAATTTCCAGCCCAACTGCGAAGATTTGCATCTGTCCTCAGAATGGTAAATGTCAAGAGGGCTTCCCATCTTGCAGACCACCAACTTCTCCGGAGCAGCAGTCTCCAAGCCGTGGCCCACCATTGCAGCAATTTAATGATTCCAGGCATAGTGCAGTGGTGGCGAAGCCTTCCCGTTCGGTCCTGCAGTCTCTGTTCTCTTTGCCTGATCTTCATAGAGAGTTGCGCCGAGCATCTGCTTCTGCTGTCTGTCACCCTAGAAGCCTCTGAGCCCCGATTTCCGGATGGAAGTGGCTGCCTGACATGATGCTCTGTGAAGTTCGGGCAAAGAGAATAGAGACTGGGGCGTGGAATGGTAAGACTTCACCACTGGCATGCCACCCCCCAAATCATTATGTTGGGGCATTGGATCCAGCCGGTGGGCTGGAGTTTGGTGGTCCCTACTCCGGAACAAAATCAGAACTCTTGCAGTTTCTTTCCTTCCATTGCAAACTGAAGTTGCATGCATTTTCATTTTGTTTCTGGAAAAGTGTTTTGTGTTTCCTTTTCAACTAATGCAAATCAGCACATACAAGCTGATTCACATGTGTAAGACTGAAGATCACACTGCTTGGGAGCTTGGCCTGGATGATGATCTCCTGTGAAATTGCATGAGTTGTCTCCATTAGGAAAACAGTACAGTATTTTGAGATGTGTGTGTACTATCTGCGGTGTTGATCCGAGTGTGGCTACACCACATGTGTGAGGCATCATTGAATGTTGCAGTCAGCAAGGCAGATAAGTGTGTGAACTTGCCCCAAGTTTAATCTCAGTGGAAAGGTAGCATTGGGCACAAGGCTGTGGCTGCTGTAGAAGCAGGGGCATCGCTGAAGAAGTGCAGGAGGGTGCAGTTGCACCGGGCAACAATCTTTAGGGGGCAACAAGCTAAGCCTGACACTAGTGGCCAAAATTGTAAAAACCTTGGTTTGTATGAATAAGACCATCATGTTATATATATCATTGGAAAGCTAATTTAGTGCAGAATGCAATGAAACAAACCAGAGTGTAATATCTTTATCAAACTTTATGGCCAAAAAACCCCCAGAAAATGAAAATACAACTGTGATGTCACTTCCTGTTGTGATGTCACTTCCGGGGCAACATTTTGCTCTCTGCACCGGGCTACACTTTCATTAGCTACACCCCTGTGTAGAAGTTGCCCACGTCTCCATAGGGAAATGTGCTTTGCTGTTCCAGAAACCTAATACTGTTATTAGAATAGCCTTTTCTGGTCAATCATTATTTTTCTCTATTATGAAGTGATAGAAGCACCACCTGGTGGCCATATCTGTGTATCTGCAGTGTACAGCAGTGGTTCCCAAGCCAGGAACCACTTTTTAGATGGCACTTACGTTGTGCCCACCAGAAGTGATGTCATTAACCTGGAAGTGATGTCATGGCCAGAAGTGACATCATTAAGCAGGAAGTGCCATCATTGTGACGTAATCAAATGACACTCCTGGAATGCAAATTGGCATTCTTGGACTGCAGCAATTGCACAACTGTGAAACATCCCTGATAGAAAGCAAGATTCGGACAATATATTATGTAAAGATACTGAACTAAAAACAAAATTTTAAAAAACTTACTTGAAAGTTCAAATAGTAAACACTCACAAAAGGAATATAGTAAATTTCTGTAACTTCCAAGATAGCGACTTCCAGCTTTCTACAATGCACCTGACATCAGATCGCGGCCCACAAAGTGGTTCCCGACCTACAGTTTGAGAAACACTGGTGTACAGTATTGCACAGAACTTGTGGTAGTGAAGCTTCAGAGACAGGGCCAAATCCTATCCAGTTTTCCACCCCAATGGGGTGTGTGCTGCATTCTGTGGTGGTGGTGGGCAGTCATGGAGGCCTCCTCAAGGTAAAGGAACATTTGTTCACTTACCTTGGGGCTGCATTGCACCTACATCAGCACCAGAAAATTGGACTGGATTGGATTGTGCCCTTAGCTAGCTGACTGAGTTACTGAGAGAACATTCCAGTTCCTCAGGAAATAAAGCTGGCGGAATGTTCACAGCCCTTCTTCTGTGAGGGAAAGACGAGATGTCAGTTTGGCTTGGACTAAGACCTAGCACAGGCCCCTTGGGAAAGGAGTAACTTCGTGGGGCAGATTGAGGGCTGGGCTGAGGTCAGATTGAGGTTTGGATTGCAGCAGGAAGGTATAACTAAGAGACAGAGAGCTTAGAACCAAGGTAGATGAAGGGTTCCTTGATGTAGGGCTGCTAAGCCAGGGGCTATGTTGATAGAGGTTGATTCTCAGTGGCTGGAGGTCACTTGGACAGGAAACGCACTTAGTCCCTATCCTAGCTTTCATCACAAAGGTTGTATTTACTAATTCACTTAATTAATTGCAATTAATTATCTGCCCCAGAGGATGTTCTGTGCAGATCTGAGGGTGCCAAATCGAGACCATTTTGTTTGCTCTGGAATTGAACGATGAAAATTTGAGACTACCATTTTAGATTGTACTGATGATTCTTTCTATCTTGAACAGTGGTTTACATTTGCTGTCTTGTGGTTTATAGTTTTAGGGGACTGCATTGTAATGTTTTGTGTTCACTTGGTCTTTTTTAAAGCTGTCTTGAAAATGTTTAATTTGATGGGGGCCTAATGTTGTGTGACATACAGCACACTCCTATATATGTTTACTCAGAAGTTAATTCCCGTGGAGTTTTTGCATGTATTCTTGGTATACTGCCAAAGGATTAAAATTGGAGTTGTCTTCCATAAATGTGAATTACTGGATTTTTTTTTTTAAATAAACTTTTGTTCTCTCCTTGGGTCCTTCGGCTAGCAGAACAACAAATCTAAGCAATCTTCACATCTCTGAGCATTGTGCTCTCATCACTGAAGTCTCTCACTTTGAGGGTGTTGATATAGTTTGTCAAGTTGAAGGTTATTTTTGCTCCACGCATTTCAGTATGTGTGATTTTAAGGAAGGCGGCAGAATCCAGCAAAAGGGCTACGATAAAGCCCACATGTTTGCTGTAAGGAGACGCAAGAACAGGGCTGTCCTGTCCACTAAGCTAAATGAGGCAGTTATATTGGGCAGGTTTGGCGACACAAACCTTAGTGATGCCTCTGCAATGTGCTTGTTTTTGGTTGGCACGGCTGCACCATAAAGGCGTGAGGAAAGGATTGGGCCATTAGCGTACTGCAATTGTTGTAGTCCAAGAATTCTAGTTTGCATTCCAGAAGTGTCGTTATGTCACAGTGACAGCACTTCCTGCTTGATGATGACACTTCCGACAATGATATCACTAACAGGTTAATGACATCACTTCTGGTGGGTTCCGACATGAATGCCATTCTAAAAAAGTGACTCTCTGTCTGAAAGGTTTTAGAACCACTGGTGCAGTGGTTAAGGAATGAGTGCTGAATCAGGAAGTCTTTGGTTTAGTTAGGTCTTTTCTGCCTGAATTTGGTATGTCACCTTTTGGTGAAGCAGTGTTCCTCAGCTTTTCAACTGCATTTCATAATAGTAAGTACTATTAACTTACTATGCAGTTCTTCTAAGGAGCTGAGTGCAGCTTACATTTCCCCTTCCTTATTATTCCCATGACAGCCCTGTGAGGTAGGTTACTGAGAAAGAGTGACCGAATGAAGGTCACTCAGTGGGCCTTAAAAAATGATTGGAATTTGAATCCAGCACTCTGACCTCATACTACTGTGTGATGTCAGTCAGTCAGTCAGTCAACAGGTACTTATATACCGCTTTTCAACACAAAGTTCACAAAGCGGTTTACAGGCAAATAGTAATAATAAAGTTAAATGGCTCCCTGTCCCAAAAGGGCTCACAATCTAAAAGAAAAAAGAAAAAAAGGGCAGACCGCCCGCAACAGCCACTAGAAAGACTGCGCAGGGGTGAAGAGGGACAATTACTCTCCCCCTGCTAAATATAAGAGGAACACCACTGGAAAAAGCGCCTCTTGCCCAGTTAGCAGGGGTATTAATGTTTAGGGCTATTAATACTGACCTACTGACCTAATACTGGCTGTTACAAAGATCGCTGACATACTTGAATGTACTTAGTGCTGAATAAATGCTAAGCTTTTCTTAAAAAAAAAAACCCAAGCAACCATAAATGTTTAACAAAATCGCCCATCACATGTTGTGCTTCAGATTGCAACACGGGGTACACATCAAACAATGGGGTACATTGCCCTGGGTACCCTGCCTTGGGGGGTGCCAACCCACACCTCCACAGGGGATCTCAAGGCAGGCAGGCCACATATCAATCAATCAACAGTATTTATATACCACTTTTCAGCACAAAGTTCACGAAGTGCTTTACAGGCTAATGCTAATGCTAATGCTAATAATTAATAATAAAAAATGAAGTTAAATGACTCCCTGTCCCCAAAGGGCTCACAATCTTAAAAAAAAAATGCAGAACACCACTAGCAACATCCACTAGAAAAGACACTGTGCTGGGGTGAGGAGGGACAATTCCCACCCCCACCCCCCCGCTACATATAAGAGGAACAGCACTTGGAAAAAGTGCCTCTTGCCCAGTTAGCAGGGGTTATATGCTATATTGCCACCCCAAGCATTAGAATGCCTCCTGAAGGCCTTTGAAAGGTACCTCTGGTTTTCGGCTGAAAACCATGCTCAGTCCCTGGTGTATGAGGGGCATTTGTGTGTGACAAAAATGTATGTCTCCCCCCTCTAGCACCATAGGCCCTAGCTATTCCACTACCTATATGCAGACTTTGCCTGAAATGTTATACTTTGGAAAGACAGTTTTATTTTAACAATTTACACAAGGAGGGAAAAAAAATAAAGAAAACAGTGTTTCTTTTGTGTTGCCTCAGCTGAAAGTTGCGCGCGTGCGCGCACACACACACACACACACACACACACACACACACACACACACACAC
>JAJKFI010000020.1:11356781-11369372 GCA_029204185.1 Lerista edwardsae | reverse complement strand
GCCGCTGGTCCTATCCTATCCAGGTCAGCTCCTTTGTTGCTGGCCCAGCGCTGTCCCCAGGTGTCTCAAGCATGCCATAAAGCGTGTTTGCTCCACCGCCAGAGGCCTTACCGCCAGCACTGGGCCAGCGCCAGCCAATGCTGGGCCTAGCGCCGGATTGAGGCGGACGCGTAGCTGCCCGCCAATGAATGCTCCCGCTGAGCAATGGAACGGCATTTCTGGATGAGGGAGGCGGGGCTGGGTGGAGGAAGAGGAGGAGTAGGCTGAGGTGGGGGTGGGGCCAGGGGTGAAGGCTACCCCAGGAACCAATACCCCGCTTCAGGCCATGGAACCTGACATGGTGCTGCTCTGTTCACCAACCGGTGGCTGGCGGTGAGTGGAGTAGTTCTATTGCAGAGCCTGCTGCTTTCTTTGGAGGAAGAGGATGAATGTCCCCTACCCGCAAGGAGACCCCGGCGGCGGTGGCTGTGGCTCCCATGGGAAGCAGTGGTTGCTATTTTGTCAACACTGCTCCTTTGGGAGCCTGGCAGTCCAGGATTGGGCTAAAAGTCTTGTTAAACTCAGTGGGGCTCACTTCTGAGTAGGCAAGCCTAGAGGTAAAGGTTTCCTCACGACCAAATGGTCTAGTCGTGGGCGACTGTAGGGGGCGGTGCTCATCTCTGTTTCAAAGCCGGCAGAGCCGGCGTTTTGTCCGAGGACAAGCTTCCGTGGTCATGTGGCCGGCATGACTATACGCCGTAGCACACGGAACGCCGTTACCTTCCCACCGAAGTGGTCCCTATTTATCTACTTGCATTTAGGTGCTTTTGAACTGCTAGGGACAAGCAACAAGCTGAGCAGGAGCTGGGACAAGCAATGGGAGCTCACTCCATCGCGCAGTCTTGAACTCCCAACCTTGCGGTCGAAAGCCCAGCAACAGCGGATTAACTTGCTGCGCCACCAGGTCCCACCACATCTAGGCAAGCCTAGAACTGCATTAAAAATCTTGTGGCAGATTTTATTTGTTTATGTTGTACCAATTCCAAAAGGAACCTATACCATTTTTCCTCCAAAAAAAGCCCATGCTGCTGGTATTTCTCGCCATGGGGGGAAAGTGGGCGAGTGGAACACATGCATGCATTAACGGCATGTATACATTGTTATTGCATTGTGTGTGAACACGAGCAACTGGATTGGAAGTGGTGCGCTTTAGCAGGAACCATTGTTTTTCGTCTTCCTTTGGCATGCTGACCCTCGAGGCCAACTCTGCAAATGGAATTGTCACTGGAGGCAAACAAATGGGGCAAATTTAGCATCTGGGGTTCATGTGCACCCTTTTTTGGATAAATCACAAGGAAGAACTTGGTGACCAATCGCTTGCCAAGGCAGGCACAAAATCAGTATGGTTTGAAAATGCTTTTAACGTATTTGAATGTAAGTTATGAGACAAAAAAGGAAAGAAAGGAAGAAAAAAGAGAAAAAGATAGAAGACGCTTGGCTTTGTAGGGATTTTTAATTAAAAATGTCAAATATCTCCCTAAAGCATAAATTAGTTTGGCGTTAAGCTGACAAAATATTCCCCATCTCCTTCTTTTCCCCAAGTCTACCACAATTTATGTCTGTCTGCATAGTTTATGCTAATTGGTATAATCTCTAATGACTTGTGAACAGCTACATTCTTTTAAAAATGGTGCAAGTTTAGGGTATGGAGCGTAGGCTCTTGAAGGATTGTAGAGGATGGCTGTGGGAATTCTAAGTGGTTCAGATATTATTTTTTATTGTGTGTCTTTTGGAAAAATTTTTTAGTAGTGGCTCAGAGTAAATAAATTGCTTTACAGCAATACATTCTTCTATGTCTTGCTGGAAAGAAAATGGTATGTGAATGTTAGGCTCGTGTTCCTTGTCCAAGCTGTGAGGCCTGGAGGAGATTGGCTTTGAACATTTAGGGCACAATCCTAACCTGGAGTTAGGCCGGCACAAGTTAGACTAGCAAAGTTTGGCCGGCACAAGGGCTATTGTAAAGCGTGTTTGGACCACTCTCAAAGTCAGGGAGGATGGCACATGCCAGTGTGCTCGCCTCTCTGACTCGAAGAGTGGTCCGAACATACTTTATGGTGTCCCTTGTGCCAGCCAAACTTTGCTGGCCTAACTGTGCCGGCCTAACTCCAGGTTAGGATTGCACTCTAAGTTATATTGGGATTGGGGCTGGCTGCAGTGCAACCCAGGGTAACGGGAAAATTCCCTTTTATTTACCTTGTGTCGTGCGGCAGCCACCCCAATAGGGATATTTGGATTTGCGCCAGCGAAATCAGTGATGCAAAATCTGAGGGGCTGGGAAAAGCCAATCAGGCCAGGGATGGGGGTTTGGAAAAGCCGATCAGGCCGGGGATGGGGGTTTGGATCTGGCTTAGGCTGACCAGGCTGGTCCCACCCTCTTCCCCATGCCTGGCTGTCCATGGATCCACCCTTTCCTGCACCAATCCACCCACACCCTGCACTGCCCTTCCTCAGCTGACTTGAATTAAGTACATGCGCTGGGAACTTTATATGGACTCCTTCAGCATCAGGTGGCATCTTGTTGGTGCATGGAAGAGGTGGTTCCCTAAGTGGTCAGGTTTCAAGGGCTTGGGGAGGGTGCTGATGATTGGACTGGGGGCAAATTGCACCATCCAGGGAAAGTCAGGTATGTGCAATGGCAGTGAAAGATAGAAGTGTTGGAAAATGTGGTCTACATCAGATACAGTGTGTCGCATTCCGGAAGGGAGCAGGACAAGAGTGACGCAAGGTTGGAGCAAGCAGCTGGTCTGATCCTTGCAGCTCCACAGTGACACCCTGGTAATGGCTGGAAGGGTTACTGCAGCTTGTCATCCCAGCTTGGAGCCTTGTTGGCCTTATATAACTTGGCGTTTTTTTGGCACCTCCAGTATTGGGCCACATCATTAGCTTCTGGCCTTTTTGCAGCTTCAGTTGCAGCCTTTGGAAGGTGTCCTGTTGCCTGTCTTGAAATTGACCCCTTTGACTACTTTATTTGGAAGTTGTTCTGTGCTCTCCACAGAACAAAACCAAGGTCCCACAGGTAAAACCAGGTCTACTTCCCCAAGTTATAGAAAGTGTGGTCACGTTCTAAAAAGTGGATCCCGGTGCATAAATGTTTGAGCACTACTGCTCTAGGTTGTTTAATACCTTGTAGACCACAGCACATGGCTCATGCATTCATGGGGTGTTGGTTTGCAGGCCTTTTGGAGTTTAGTTGTATTCTTCCCTTGTAGCACCTCAGCCAGAAAAACGCTGGAAGTCACATAGGGACCTTCAACCCTTCTTAATTTTATTGTGGCCAGAAAGCAAATTGGAATGTTGATTTCTCTTTTTTTTTTTTGTCTCCGACCCCATTAGGCACTTTTTGCTGGGTCCTGGCTAGCTCAGCATCATTAACTCTGTCTGTCAGCACAGTCTGCTTTCCTTGCATGCCGGCATTTCGGCAAATCTCGTTCCAGAGCTGCTTGTTCATTCAGGAAGCATATCCAGAAACTGCTGCAGTACGACACGACAGTACATCGGGTCGCTGCCATAATTGGCATTTAGCCCTCGGGTTGACTCTCTCTGTAAGTGGTTTTTCTCTAGGACTCTCAGAGCCCACTCTAGGATACCTGTGGACTATTATTCAGGCACATTAGAGATGCAGCTCTTAGTGGGCCTTCAGAGGGGGGTCCAGATTGCTGCCATGGAAGGCCCAAATGTGCCTCCTGTCTTCACAGTACATGTGCATGGATACCCTGCCTCTTGCCAGCCTCCTGAAATAAATAACGCAACTCCAGGTGTGAGATCGGTTCCATCTTGTGGTGTTATACGGTAAATTAGCAGTGAGCAAGAGAATCAGGCCTGGGAAGAGGGTTTCGATATGGCGTGCCCTGGCGCTGCTGATCCCGGCCCCTTCCAGGCTCGATCCACCCACCCCTGCCCCCATTGCTGCCCACAGCTTTTCACAACCTGCCACCTACAGGATTGCTCTTTAGTGGTGTAGTACCTGCCAGTCATGCCACTGAAACAAGGCATCTGGAAGCCCACAACAAATATACTCGGCTCCAGATCAGGGTGCACAGGAGCAGTTAAGACCCAACGGCAGCAAACGTTGGCCCACAGTGCAGATGTTGCATCAGCTCTTGCCCAAACCAGGATTTTGGTTTCCAACTCTGTTTTTTGGTTAGCCATGGTTAACGTGACTGGGGGTCATAATACCAAACCATGGTTAAGGAGAGCGGCAGGTCGGCAGGGAAAATATGAACAGAAGGATAAAGGGAGTGTGCAATTCCTCCTCCTGTAGTTAGGGGGTGGCTATGGTCATGTCTGCAGCAGCCCCAAATCTGGATGTTCATTCTCTGTCTTTCAATTTCTTTTTCTCAACAGGCTGCAGTTTACAAGGTCTGAGTATTTAATGAAGATGGACAGGCTTGGGACTCTTAAACACTTCCCTTGATCATTTTGCTGATTTGATTTATTTACTCTGATGGAAAGGTAAAAGGGGTGATCAGTTCTGGTTCAGGAGGCCTGTTTTGAAATTGGCAGCATGCTCCAGACGCCTGTTAGGCATTGTCTTGAGTGTATCGATTGTACTTTACAAAAATCTAAGAAGGCAATCACAGGAAAACAAAAGTGAGTGTTTAGGAGTCGGAAGAAGAAGCAGGTAGCTTTTTGAACTTGCTCTGGCCCACTTATTTGTACTTCCCCTGCCACCGTTTCATTTGGTCCCAGTGAATTAGAAAAGCTACAAAGCGAAATAAGTAAATGGCTGAGAGCTTCCTTTGATTCAGTGGCCATAAGAGCATGGAAATGTTCCATCGGAACAGGCACCAGTTAGAAATGGCCAGGAGTCACCTTGCGTGCATCTTGATTGGATGCCGTTCAGGCATTCGGGATTGTGTGTGTGGACATCTGAATGAAGTCCAAATTGCAGCTTTCAGTACTGGAAAGGGCTGCCTACTGGATCACAGTTCTGAAAACATGAGGAAAGAAGGAAAGAAGGCTTGGTGGAAAAACAGGGAAGAACTGGCAGTAGTTGGGGGAGGCTAGGAGAAAATAGGTGTTGAAGAAATAAGAGTCCTGCTGGATTGAAGATCCATTTAGTCCACCACAATGGCCAGCCAGATTTCTCTGGACAGCCTCTAAGTAGGGCATGATGGCATTAGTCTCCCCCTGTGCTGCTCTCCTGTGACTGGTATTCAGAGGCAACCCATCTCTGCACATGGTTTCATTTTACTATCATGGCTAATAGCCACAGGTTCCTCCTCACAAATGAATTGGCTGATTCTCCATTGAAACCCATCTAAGCTAGTGGTCACCACACTGTAAACCAAGTGAGATACCGAGAACCCAATCTAATCCTATTGTTCCTCCTTTCCCAACTGGCACTGATTGCTTTAGGATTGGGCCATGAGTCATTCTGAGGTAGCCTGCTTCTAAAACCTGGAGGTTGCACATACCCATCATGTGATGGACTTTTCTTCCAGAAATCTGTGCAATCCCCTCTTAAAGGCATCCAGGCCAGACGCCATCACAAGATCCTGTGGCAAGGAGTTCCACAGATTACTCACCTGCTGGCTAAAAAGCAGTATTTTTTTCTAATCCTAACTCTCCCAACACTCAATTTTAGTGGATGTCCCCCTGTTTCTGGTGTCGTGAGAGAGGGGAAAGGAACGTCTCCTTATGCCCTCTATCTACCCTTTGCGTAATTCTTGCTGTAAAGTTTGGAAGGGGGGAGGCTTGGTCATCTCTAGTATAGGCCAGTCGTTCCCAAGCCATAGAAACCCGCCAGGGGATCTTTGCTAAAAACCCACCCACCACCCTATACAATGCATAGGAGTGTAGCCCTACTGGGGAGCCGCGGCCAATGGCCCGGTAGATCAAGGGAAAAAGTTTGGGAATCACTGCTGTAGGCCACAATGTGACACTTGCAGCTTTCGTGTGACAAAGTGGATGGAGGGAAGCAATTAATTTTCTTCGTAAACTTGCCTATAGAAGTGATGCTGGAGGACCCCTCTTCTGCCTGTGTGGCAGTAATTAATTCCACTTGCAAACCTTGACAGACTGAGGCTTGCTGAGCGATGCCGGGTCCGTGTACCTGGCAGGCGGGTTGAATTATCCGTTGCTCTTTTTTTCTGGTGGCATTTGCAAAGGAGCAAAGAGGAGAGACCGTTCTCATTTTTCACCAGGCTGAGATGTCCGGCTTTCTCAATGCAGGTCAACAGCTTGTGAAAAGGGGCAGCAAGTAATTAAATGTAAACCTGTCCTGGTTGAGTTCCTACCGCTGACAAGTCATAAAGACACTGTGGCTTGTGTTGTGAAGTTATTAACATTCAGGTGCTTATATAAATCTTGGGAACAGAGTTGGCTCCAGCTATTTTGCTCCCCCAAGCAAAACCTAACGTGTTGTTGATTGAGTTTTTTTCTCTGAAGGGTCCAGGAGATAGGTTTCCCCTTTATCTTTCCAATAGCCGAGTGGGGTAAGTTGGTTGAGAGATAGTGACTGAACCCAAGATTACCCAGAAAGCTTTCTGACTGAGGTCACAATCCTAACCTGGAGTTAGGCCGGCACAGTCAGGCCAGCAAAGTTATGCCGGCACAAGGGACACTGTAAAGTGTGTTTGGACCACTCTTGGAGAGGCCAGCACACAGACGTGCACCATCCTCCCTGACTCTGAGAGTGGTCCAAACTCGCTTTACGGTGTCCCTTGTGCCGGCATAACTTTGCTGGCCTAACTGTGCCGGCCTAACTCCAGGTTAGGATTGTGACCTCAGTCAGAAAGCTTTCTGGGTAATCTTGGGTTCAGTCACTATCTCTCAACCAACTTACCCCACTCGGCTATTGGAAAGATAAAGGGGAAACCTATCTCCTGGACCTGTTCATGAAAACATACCAGAAATTCATACTACATATTTCAATTGTAGTATGTGTCCAAAGGTGGGTTTTTTTTAATTTATTCATTCATATTTTTATATTGTCCTTCCTCCAAGAAGCTCAGGGTGGTGTACATAGTTAATCCTTTCTTGTCTTCACAACAACACTGTAGGTAGGTGAGACTGAAATATAGTGACTGGTCCAACGTCACCCAGGAAGCTTTGTGGCCAAGAAGGGATTTGAACCTGGATCTTTCAGGTCTAAATCCAACTCTGGAACCACTACACCAGGGGTTTTCAAACTGGGGTGTTGTGACGGCCCAACCTGAACAGCCTGCTGCTTTCCCCTTAAAGGGCCGGGGTAGGGAAATAGCAGCGACGCGATCACAATGATCACGTCGCTTTTGGGGACATAATTGGTCTGGGGGGACTTACCACAGGCTGCCCCAGCATCCTGGAGGGTTGGGGAGCCCCATGGACCCCTCTGCAGGGCTCCCTATGTGTTAGAAATGAAAAAAAAATGATCACATAACAAGCCACTTCCAGTTTCACGATCGCAACCAGGAAGTGGGTTGCAATAGTTTTTTTTAATGGAGAGTGAGAACTGCTGCACCACACCAATGCTTCCAAAATTGTGCGCCACGGCACCTAAGGGCACTGTGGCAAAGTCATAGGGGCACCACGGGTTGTCCCTGGTGGCCTTCCTGGCTTTCCTGGGACCACCATCTTGGACTGCGCACGATTTTGCACAATCAAAGATGGCGGCACCTGGGTGAGCTGGGGAGAAGAGGCTGCCATGAAAGAAGGGCGCCAGGACCACTGTAAGTTTGTGAACTGCTGCACTGCACCATCCTTGTTCTCCCCCCCCCAATCATATATTTCACAGTAGCTGAAGACCGAGACTTTGCTGCATATTGGCACGACAGTGGCTTCAACATTTCCAAACAAACCGTGTCAAGCATGGCAGTGTTGGGTATAATTATGTAAAGAACTGCTTATCCTTCCAAATCGCTTCTTGACGGTTTGTGTCAGAGAGGGCTCCCGTCCTCCGCGTGTGCAGAAGCTGTGAAATTGCATCCTTTTGAAGTTGAGTCATCATGAGCTCCTTGCGCTACTCTTTAATACGCGGGGCACCTTCAGCCGGGCTTGAGCGTTCCTGCTTTGATTAGATGCGCTGTAATTGTTTTTACGTTTAAATTATTTACACTCTCAGTTTGCTTTTCATCTTGCAAGTGTTTGGGTCTTTTTTTTTTTTTTTTTGTAAAGAGAGGTAAAAAAGGAACACATTTTCCTGTATTGTGCTAATACGTCTCTTCCATGGGACGTTGCTGTTGGTAGTAGTACTAATAATCACATTTATAGCAGTGTTATTCAAACTGTGGGTCAGGACTCACTTGGTGGGTTGTGACCTGATGTCAGCTGTGTCGTGGAAAGCTGGGAGCAACCATCTTGGAAACTGCAGACCTTACTCTTCTTATTTTCCTTGATAGTAATTTTGTAAATTCGTTGGCAGTCGCCCAGTTTTGTTCAAGGGCTATAGTGATTCGGAACCAAATAAGACATGATATAAATTTAATCCATGTTTGAGGGTCAAATATTTTAATGTATCCTATATTAAATGGGGTTGGTTAGTAATTGAAATATGTTGTGATATTTTGATGCCAGAGAACTAATTGAGAGTCTTAATTTATTCTTTTTAATCAGGTTGTTTGTTTTGTATATTCGGCCCATGTAGACTCTCTATTGTATGTTTTAACTTTTGTGCTGGTCCTTGACCGTAAATAAAGATTACTACTACTTTTTATATTCCTTTTGTTATATTCCTTTTGTGAGTGTTGACAGTTTGAATATTGAATTTTCAAGTGAGTTTTCAAATTTTGTTTTTAGTTCAGTGCTTTTCCATCATATTTTGTCCTAATCTTGCTTTCTGTCATAGGTGTTTCATGGTTGTGCAATTGCTGCAGTCCAAGAATGCCAGTTTGCATTCCAGGAGTGCCATTTGATTACGTCACAATGATGGCACTTCCTGCTTGATGATGTTGCTTCCTGCCACAACATCACTTCCGGGTTAATGACATCACTTCCGGTGGGTTCCAACATGAGTGCCATTCTAAAAAGTGACTCCCGGTCTAAAAAGTTTGAATACCACTGATTTATAGAGTGCCATCAATAAATCATGCCATTTACACAATGTGGCGAGGCAATTCCCTGGCCCAAGAGGCTCACAATCTAGAAACAGGAACTATGGAGATGACGAAGGAAAGTGTTTCAGTTCTGGGGATCCCTGGCAGGTCTATTTCTAACCTGGGTCTTCAGTCTCAAATGCTCCACCCTTCCTGCATTCTAATCAGGCTTCAGCTACTACTCAGGACGCAGAAGCGATGTTGGAAGTTAGAGGCCATGCTCCAGTAAATCTGTGTCTGGGTTGTGCCACTTCCAGATTGCAGGCAAGGCCTTGCAGGGTTGGATGATGATCCATACATAAATTCCTTGCACTTAGCAAACTAGCATGTCAAGGAGAAGGGTAAGCTGGATTCTTCTCCCTAACATGCTAGCTTTCCATATGGAGAGGATTTTTCTTGTATGGAGAAGCAGTCAGTCATATGAACCCCTACCTGCATGCTGAAGTGGTACAGCCTAAACACAGGTTTTCGGCCTCCAAACACAATGTTCAGTGTGTGCGTTCTTAAACATAGGGATATCTGTCTTCCTCATCTGAGGAGGTGGAACCTCAAATTGTCCTGTTGTATGGAATTTTTGTGGCAAAATTCACTTTCTGAATTGCTTTCCTCTCCCCACGGAGACTGATGTAAGAAGTATCCTACATATAAAATGTTATGTCCTTCAATCTCAGGCTTATCCTCTAGTTCATGCTTTTTATTTTATTGGTCACAATGAAATGTCACATTAGGCAAAATATGTGCATTTTGCACAATGCAGTTTCCATTGATTGTGCATCATGCTTTGGTGATCAGATTATATTTTCTGGGGACTCTGGGGTTATTGATAGTGTTCTTTTTTATAATAATTTTTTATTTTTTATACATAAACAAATAGACTACATAAACAAATTTGAGAGTGGAAAGTACCATACACCACATTTGCAATATATATCGTTCTATATCTTATTAACCTAATTTTCTTCTGATTTAACCTCTTATCACTTATACATCATTTATCATTTATATATCAGACATATATGTCATTTATCTACCTACTGTACAATACACCGTAAGTTCTATTATTTCTTAAAAAGGAAAAGGATCATCCTTAATTGCCCCAAATTTCACTCTCTAGATATTCACTTTCAACCAGGCGTAAAATGGCTTCCAATTGTTCAGTCTGTGTCAGTCTTTGTTGCTGAGCCAACTCTCTCTATTTCTGAGAGCTTATTCATTTCCGCAGCTTCCATTATTTTTGGGGGGTCCTTGATAGAGGTTGTTGATAGAGGGTTCTGCAAATCCCATGCTTCATTTCCCATCAGGGACGGCTTAGTCCCTTCTAGATAAGCTATTCAGGACGTCATGGAGGGTGCAATCCAACACGCCCGAAGGGCCGATGCAATCTGCTTGCGTCGGCCCTGCACTGTCGGCACTTTTGTGCTAGCGCTGCTGCCGTGGGGCCAATGCAGGCAGCAGTGTTGGCCAGTAATGGCATCTAAATGATTTAGCAACAGGTACTCACTTTTGATTGGCACTTGTGTCGGGGCCCGCCCGCCAGAAGTGAGGTCATAGCCGGAACCCAGGAACCGCCCCCAGGAACTGCCGCGCTGGGCCTTCCCCGGGGCCGCCGCGCGGGCTACTGATTCCCCCCCCAGGAACCGCTGCACCTCCTCGGGAGGGAGCCTGAGGCAGCCTACCTGCTCACACTGCTGCTGCCGTCAGTCTCCCTCGCTCCGCTGCCTGCCTGCCTGCCTGCCTGCCTGCCTGGCTCTGAGAACGTGCAGGCAACTCAAACGTGCAGGCAATTCAAACGTTGCAGGGGGCAGAGCGGAGTGCCGACAGAGTCGACGAGTGGGCAGGCAAATGGGCGGGGGCAGCCCTAATCCTAGGAACGGGTACTCGCATACCCCCGCGTACTCGCTACATGACATGTCTGGTGTTGGCCCCATGGAGCTGGCAGAAGCTGCTGGTGTGCCGCTCTTGTGTCAGCCGAGTTCTGCTGGCACAGGGGTGGTTCTGGGTAGGGGGAGGGAGCGGGGAATGGGGTGGGCGGAGGATGGTCCAGGAGGTGGTCCGGCCCAGGGATGGGGGTGGAGTCTTAGGGTCTTTAGGCCACATCCAAGCCCCCGTCCTTGGCCTGCGTGGCCCTGATTTGGGCCGTGTGGGGAACTTGGATCTGCACCTACTATACAGCAGGTGCAGATCCAAGTAGCCTGGGCCGGCATTAAGCCATTGTGACCAATGTCGTCACATCGGGCCCTGCACTTCAGGGGGCCCCACATTAGCAGGGTGAGCATATTGCCTGTGGCTGCAGCTGGGATCTCTATGGGCTGTAAGTCAGTGGGGTGAGCAGAGCAGCTTTACCTTGGTCTCTCCCACCTGCCTCTGCCTCTGAACAGCCCAAAATGGGCCACCTGGAAGCAGTTGGCGGTGATGTTATGGTATCACCACCAACTACTTCCACATGCCATGCTTTGCACGTGGCACGAACAGCGCCCTTCTTGGTGAGTGGGTGGCCCCACAGGGAGGGTTGGGGGCCCCGCAGGAATGCCCCACATTGGGCCCCACCGCTGCTAGGGCCGGCCCTGCAAGTAGCCCATCGGACTGGCCGGCATCTTCCCCAGGGCAAGGGCATGAACATGCCCTTGCCCCATGGAGGCTCCAGGCTGTGCGCCCAAGCTGCGCTGGATACGGTGCAGGCCCGCCCGCCCGCCTGTTCCAGTGCAGCTTCGGATTGCACTCTGAAAGTTTTCCGGGATGATGGTGCGCTCTCAGAGTTCAGAGCAAACTTTATCAGGTAGCCTGTTCATCTTTCCCAAACTAGAAAGTCTCTGAAAGCTTCCAGGTCCTACCATCTTGGAGGAGATGAATGGGCTACTTGGGTGAGTTGAAAGGGTTGTCCTGTTCCTTGAGAAAACATCATTGTCCTTGGATTGTATGTATCTCAAATTAAAGCCACAACAATAATAGCTTGATGAGGAAGAAAGGCATGGCAGGGGGAATATTGTGCATTCAGAGTTTTGAACATGGTGAAGGGGTGCAACAGGCTGGTCTTTTTTGCAAAGACCCATGTGCGATAACAATACATGATAACCATCTGATTGATGCTTTCAGTGGACAACAATACAAAGACTATTTCACTATGTGCAATAAGAAGCCTGTCAATGCGTCCAACAGGCAGAAATAGAGCAATAGCCCAACACGTCTGATGTGCAATAGCAAGCTGAACAAGACAACAATTATAAGCAACGGCAAATGGATGAGTTCTTTCACTGGGGGAATTGCACACTTTTCATGCTGCCAGGGGTCAAACCCTGTCCTTGTGAGAAGTGTGTGCCACCCCCTTGCCAGGTAAATGCTCCTAAACATTGAGATGCCAGTGTTTGGTAAGGTGGAAATATCTGTAAATGGTTGGAAGTTTTCACACATCCCTAACCAAGGGCTTTTAGAAAACAAATCAGCTAACAAACAAGCTCTGTGAGCTGTGAAACCTGGGCTGTGCCATCTGGAACGTGTGTGTGTGTGTGTGTGTGTGTGTGTGTGTGTGTGTGTGTGTGTG
>JAJKFI010000020.1:11338192-11351915 GCA_029204185.1 Lerista edwardsae | reverse complement strand
TGTGTGTGTGTGTGTGTGTGTGTGTGTGTGTGTGTGTGTGTGTGTGTGTGTGTGTGTGAGTGAGTGAGTAGAAGAAAGAGACAAGGCAAGAATGCAGATATTATAGCATTTAATAATGGCCACCCTGGGGGTTTGGGGATTGCACAAATGCTTGGCTCAGTAGCCACCCATAATTTGTGGTTGCCACTAACCCCACCACCTTTAAGGTGGGCAGTGCTTCTCAAACTGTGGGTCAGGACCCACTTGGGCAATTTCTGGTGGGTCCCACAGAGTCTCCAATGGGTTGATAAAACCATTGGAGTCCTCCCTGTTCATGTGATTGTTTCAGTCATTTCTTATCCCATAAATGGCAATGACAATGAGACCTCCAGGAAGGGGAACTATGTAGTGTTGGAGGGTTCTCCTTTCCAGAGGATTGGGGGTGTTGTCGCTGGTGAGCTACAGCTAGATAAAGAATCCCTGCTGGGGATCCTGTCCAAGCACCTATCTACCAAGTCCCATTTTGTCAGCAATGGGCTCACGGATCAAAACGTGCGACAGAAACTGCGGCACGAACACTTCGAAACAAGAAAACAAGCAGCAGTCAAACAGAGCACTAAATTCAAAGTCCTAAACAGTTAAGGAAGAAGCAGATCCAAAACATAACATGCTGGAACAGCAGTTGATTACAGGACAAGACACTGGGAGGAAAAGGTCTGGGTGAAAGGAGAGAAGTTTTAGTGGGTGCCTAAAACTCATATGACGTGGTGGCGCAGCGGGCTAAACCGCTGCTGCTGGGCTTTCCGACCGGAAGGTTGGGAGTTCGAGACTGCGTGGCGGAGTGAGCTCCCGTTGCTTGTCCCTGCTCCTGCCAACCTAGCAGTTCGAAAGCACCTAAATGCAAGTAGATAAACAGGGACCACTTCGGTGGGAAGGTAACGGTGTTCTGTGCGCTACGGCGTAGAGTCATGCTGGCCACATGACCACGGAAACTTGTCCTTGGACAAACACTGGCTCTACAGGCTTTGAAACGGAGTTGAGCACCGCCCCCTACAGTCAGTCATGACTAGACCATTTGGTCGTGGGGAAACCTTTACCTTTTTATCTTTTTAATAGGCGTCCCAGTATCCATGGTGTTCATGCATAACTGAAACCCTGGATCCCGGGGCACGTTTGTAGCAAGTTATTGTCACATGGAAACTTCTTTTTGTTTTTTAAAGAATTTTTTATTAATTTTAATATAAAGGAACAGTATAGGATAATAGCAAACAGGGAAAAAGGAACACTAAGGATAACACAAAAGGGTTACTGTCTTGGGATAGCAGTATTTCTAATCTAATTTACCTTAAAGTAATCTTTACAATACATAAATTCTTGATCGTATATCTATCCAGTCATAAAAAGGCTTCCAATAATTTTCTATCCTGCACAGATTTCCATCCGTCTCTCGGTCAAAATATCCATTTCAGCCATATCATATAGTTTATCAAGTTCTCTAACTCAGGGGTTTCATTATTTTTCCATACCTGTGCATATACTAATCTTGCCACAGTGGTAATATGTACCACTAAATATCTACTTTGTCTATCTTGTATTGACGACACTATATTGAGAAGAAAAAATTCCAGTCTAAATGGGATATCACATTTCTAAATGGGATATCACATTTCAATATTTGAAACATTCCACGTCTGTTTCTCCTCGTTCTCTTGCTCTAATAACCAGAGTGGTACCAGTGGAGACCTGGCCCCATTGCCGATATCCTAGGGGCCTCTCCTGCATTCATCTTCCATTTTTTTTAAAGGAAGTTTCTAGTTCCTTTTACTTATGAAGATATAAAGAATAGCATGCTGGAAAACGTTTAACCCATCGCTTGTTAAGCAATAATATCATAACTGTAAATTCGGCTACTTTTTACGTTGTAGCTGTTTTGAAATAATCTACCCTTTAGGATCTCTGATCCACAACCAGATTTATGAATATAGGCTTGGTTCTGCTCTGTAGGTTTCAAAATGAATAACAAAATGGAGATTTTTTTTTGCATAAGTATGGAGGTATGCCTTGTGGCAACTAACCCTCAGCAGGTGTAGCTAAATCCAAATGCAAATTTTTCCCTTTCACTCCTGCTTCCACTTCCCTTCCTCTGATGTCTCCCCTATGTTGAATATTAGATTGCATTTTCCATGGGGCAGGGATCTGCCCTCTTACACTCTGTAAAGCTCCATGTGCACAGACGGCACTCGGGAAATAATAAAATCAAAAGGGAAGAAAAGAATCAATCGGAGCGTTCATTCCAGTAATGGGACCAATTCACAGGAGTCAGTCGATCAAGGCCAAATCAATTAAAACAATTGCCTGACTCCATTCTGTTTCTGCTGAGGAGTCAATGGAAGGGAGAGCCTTGGCGGCTCAGAATAAAGGTGGTTGGTTCAAGTTCGTTCTTTCCTCCTATTTTGGTTTGTTGGCCCAGTTCCTCACGTTCCTTTTCCTCTTAACTGCATGTAGCTCAGGCAGTTCCCATGACCTACTGGGCCATTGGCGACAGCTCCCAATTAAGGCCACAATCCCATACATTGTATAGGGCGGTGGGTTTTTTCGTGAGGATTCTGGAGTTCCCTTAGCTGGTTTCCATAGCTCCTAAGGGAGCCACGGCTCACAGTTTGGGAACCACTGTCCTAATCCCTGCATGAAGGTTTTCCCCAGACATTTTTTTCTTTTTGTTGCCTCACTCAACTTTCCCCCTTCAACCTCAGTCGTCTCTTCCCATCCTCTGTGCTTCACATCTAACAATGCAATTTTATGTAGGCTTATTCAGAAGTCTCACTGGGGCTTACTCTTAGATAGTAAGAGTAATCCAATCCACATTGGATTGCAGGCTAAGGTTTCCTTTTGCCCCACCGTCTTGTTCCAGCTGATCTCCTCCTATCCTCCTTGAAACTTGCTGTCTTCAGTCTTCATACACATACAATGCACCTGTATTTCTCTGTCCTTCTGGCGAAAAGTGCGCACAGTTTCTGCAGCCTCTCATCATTGTGTGAGGCTTTTCACCCAGTGAAGCTGACCTTTCCTTTCCTTTCCTTTCCTTTCCTTTCCTTTCCAGAGGCTCAATTGTTCTGTTACCATTCAGAAGCTGGAATCTTCCCCTTTCAGCAATAAGGATGTTTGTAGACATTCCGTGACATCCCAATAGTCGGGCCACTGACTGAGAGGAAGGGCTCAATATCCTGTTTTTGGCCTCATTTTCTATCAGTGCAGGGAAGGAAGACATAAGCTGAAGATGTATTTTTCTAGGCACGATGGTAATAATTAAAACTACTCTAGCTCACCTTTTAGAGGAATAGTGTGTGTGCGTGCAGGCGTGTGACGTCTTGAATATATGGAAAATGATTGACACACCATTTATCTTCCAACCAGCTGTAATAATTGGAAAGGATTCTATTGGTGCACAATATTATGGCTTCTGGAGACACTGTGAAAAATCTTTTTAAGCTTGTTTTTCATGTGCAGAAGATTATGCACTGAGGAACAGTGCACCTGCTACACAATCTGCTGACGGCTATGGGTATTTCTAACAAAGTGGTTTGCTACACGGGACCGTGCTACAGTTTGCTGCTAACAAAAAGCCTTCTGATTATCTTGCACATTTACCGGTCTGAACAAATCAATGCGTTGTGAAATGCGATTTACTTACTATCTTGCCAGTTGCTGATGATGATTAAGAAAGAACACAGGAAAAATTTATGCCTAGAGGTTTGGGAAAAAGATGGTAGGGCTTTTTTTCCTGTGGTGCATCTTTTATAGATTTTATTATTTCAGAGTGGTTTGCAGCAAAGCTGCAATAATTTAAAGCATGCATGTATGTATTTCTGGGGGGAAAACGGAACTCTAAGGCGGGGGAAAGTGTTATAATCCTCTTATGTTAATGGACTGGATTCTCATGATGGGTTTTCCAAGGTTTGATAGAAGTTGGAAATTTGGGCAGTGAAAAAACCTGACAATTGAGTTTCATTCATTTCCATTTTAATGATCCTGGGCAGGCTCTCATTTCCCAGTTCTTGCTTACCTCTTCTGAACATCCTGTTTCTATTTAATGCATTCTAAAGCAGTGGTCCAAACGGTGCGTCATGAGCCAATTTCAGGTGGGTCGCGAAACACCTAGAGCAGCCATATTGAAAATATGGGAAGATAGGATGCTAGAAAAGGGGAGAGCTGTGTGGTTGTTTTGCTTGTGTCAAGGTTGTAAATAGGCTTTTTTTCTTTCTGATTCTCTTTGCTATTATTGGAAAATGGCTTAGAAATAACCCAACTTATTTTGGGGAAAGCAGCAGGCTGTGGTGTCATAATGACGGCACTTCCAGCCATGACATCACTTCTGGTGAGTCCTGGACAGATTGTCATTCTACAAAATGGGTCCCTGTGCTAAAAAGTTTGAGAAGCACTGTTCTAGAGGGAGAAAAGTGTAGATTCCCCTGAGCGCCCCTCTTTCTTGGCAACCACTCCTGCTATATATTTCAGAAGTCCCTATTTTCTGGTCATTGTCCCTGGTGAACAGGTTTGTCGGGACAGACTCACCCCCAAACCTTTATGAAGCAGGTCTTGATGATGTTGCAGGATGTCCACTCTTGAAAAACAGAGGAAAAAAAATATGTTATTGGGTGGGCCCCCTCAGGAGCAACTTATAAGGGGCTGGAGATTGGCTTTGCCATGTGGCTACCTGAGGGGGGAAAAAAAACTGGAGAAACAAGACCCACAACACTAGAACCAAGGAACAACCACAGATATTGTGTGTTGGAAGAGTTAGAACAGATGAAAGAAAACCCCTTTTTACCCAGCGGGTAAAACTCCTTGCCATGGCATGTGGTGATGGCATCTGGCATAGATGCCTATCAAAGGAAATTGGACAGATATCTAGAAGAAAAATCCATCATAGGTTACAAGCCATGATGGGTATGTGTAATCTTCTGGTTCTAGAAATAGGCTACCTCAGAATGCCAGGTACAAGTGAGTACAGAATACATGTAACTTGTTGTCTGGTGTGCTTCCTGAGGCATCTGGTGGACCACTGTGAGATACAGGAAGCAGGACTAGATGGGCCTTTGGCTTGGAGCATCTGGTTCTGGTGGCTGACAAAGAGAAATGCTGTGGAGAATCTTGAGAATCTTGCTGTGGAGAATCTTGGCCACCAGTGTGTTTTCCTCAGAATGCCAGATGCAGGGGAGTGGCAATGAGATGCAGGTATCTTGTTGTCTTGCATGTTCCTTGAGGCGTTTGGTGGGACACTGTGAGATACAGGAAGCTGGACTAGATGGGCTTTTGGCCTGATCCAGCAGGGCTCTTCTTATGTTCTCTGGACAAACAGGCAACCTTCTTTTTGCCTTTTGTGGAAGCATTGTTAATGCAGTGGCTAAAAGCCCGTTCCTAGTCATGTCTGCTCAGAAAACAGCCCCATTTTAGTGAATGTGCAAATAAATGTTCATAGGATTAGAACCTGACTTGTGTGTCGGGGGGGGGGGGGTCCCTGGTTGGAACCTGGCTTCTACCATGAATTCTTGGTGGCCTTCAGCCAATGATGTCTACTCAGCCTCTACCTTCGCCTCTTACATTATATTACCTTGTTTCACTACCTTGTTATCCTTGTACATGAAGTGCTGTGCAGCCTCAGGAAGCGTTCTATAAATGTGAAGTATGTGGCTGTTATTCATTTGTAAGCACCGCACTTCAGCGCATGACTTCAAGGGCAGCATATGGTTCTCAGAACAGGCGCTTATAAAAGGACGTAAACAGGAAATAATAAAACCACCGGAAAGAGTAAAACCTCAAAAGCAGCAGCCCAAAATATTGAAATCTGGAAACAGGTAGTGTTTAACTTGATGGATGTGGGATGGGCAGTTAGATGGAGTTCTTACTGCAGACAACCTTGGATTGCCAGTGGTGCTCCCCCAGCCCTAGCCGAAGGTGGCAGGGGTTTTGCCTGGGACTTCTTACATGCAAGGTGCGTGCTCTATGGCCAAGCTGTGGAGGCTTCTGATAACTATAGGAAGCTGCTTTCTGCTGAACCAGATCATTGGTCCATCTAGCTCAGCCTCATGTGCACAGATGGGCAGCTGCAATCCAGAGGTTCAGAATGGGCTTTCCCAGACATTACTGGAGAAGCTACTAGGAATTGAACCCCCTGGCATACAAAGAGGGTGGTTGGTGGGGGTTGGCCCCGGTGCCAGGCTGCAGGGCCGCCCCAAGAGGTTTCAACTTATTTTTCAAGAAGAAAACGTTTTCCTTTTAACTTTATTTTTTCCAGTAAGTTTCTTGGTATCATTATGTATATGATTTCAATAAAAGAAAATGAAGGGGTGCCAAAAATATATGGGCCCCAGGTGTCAAATGACATTGGTATTTATTCAATTTGAAGAATTTATACCCTGCCTTTCCCATGCCGAAGCAAATGCCCAAGGAGGCTTACATGAGCAGGCTAGTCTAAACCACCATTTTTCAATGGGTTTTTTACAACTATACAGTATTCTGTGATTCACCGAATCCTCAGTCCCAGATGTGGCCTCACAGTGTGGTTCTCTCCTCTGGCCGTGTGACATGGAGCTTCTGCAGGTGATCGCAAGTCCAGCCTTGACAGATCCTAAAGGTTGGACTCCGTTCTTTTACCGGCTGGCCTTCTCACAACATTGCCGCACTGGCTAATCAGCTCCACAGTGACTCTGTTCTTCCACAACAGGTACTTCAGCTTCTCCCAACCTGGCATTCTGTCTCCCATCCAAAAATAGACCACAGATTCTCCTGCTTTGCTTTAGGCAGTAGCAATAGCTCAACCATCAGTCCACACCTCCTGATTAAACCCGTGACCTTTCACAGACAAAGGAGGGGTACTGCCATGGAGCTACAGGACCCCTCTCTTAACTGTATGATACGATGAAAAAAAATATTTAGGGGAAGTTTTTGATAAGTTTTGTGGCACAGACATGTGCTCCATCAGTGCTTGATGGATAATGTACTTTCACTGAAACCCTGCCTACACTACACACCTTATGAGTGCCGCCAGCTGTCATCACCTGATAATAATTTTACAGCATTTGCTCTAAAGTGGTGCATAAAATGCGTTGGAAATATGCAAGAGAATTTAAATTGGCTTGTGCAACGTTTTCATGGTAATTACCTCTACTTTTCAATGGAGCTTCTCCTCTCTGCACACAAAATAAACAGCAATTTGCTGGCATATGATGCCACAATAATAAGTTTTGATGATTATCTCCTTGTTTATTATATTTAGTCAGTATAAAACAGCTGCCGTTTTTGCCGTGAAGTCGAGGAGTTCAGCGTGTAATAAGCCGAACAAAGATGCAGGGTTTTTTTTTTAAATATAATTTTTTAGTTTTTGCTAATGGTTTTCAGTGGCAAAGAAGGTGACAAAAGGACAGTTTTCTTTGCTGATTGTTTTTCCGTGCTGCAATAGATGAGCCTTCTTGCAGTTGCATTATGCCACAGCTATGAATGCTGTCATGTGCCTGAAAGCCAAGCTGGGGCGAAATCTGAAAATGTCCCATATTTTATTCAGGCGTAGGCACCAGCCCATCAATTGCATGCATCAACTCATTAATGTACGCTAATGTACGAGCAAATGCAGTAAATGCGTTGTTCCGTTTAAAGTTGACAGAGCCAGTCAGTTTAATGGATGGGAAAGGGGACCCTTAAAGTTCAGAGCTCAGGAGTTGCTGGAAAGATGGGCTCAGAGAGAAAGTGGCCTTATATGGAGTCTGACAAATGGTCCGTCTGGCTCAGTATTGTTGACGCTGAACGGCAGCAGCTATCCAGGTTTTTAGGGGTGTTTTCTGTCATACCTGGGAACATCAGGTAATTGAAATAGAGACCTGCATGTAATGCATGTGCTCTACCACTAAGCTGCAGGCTAAAGAGGATGGGCTCAATCCTGAGCCCTCCAGTGTTCTTGGTGTGAGTGTACTGTGGGTGCTGGTGTTGCAAACATGCTGTAAAGCATGTCCAGTGCAGGTGGTAAGGGCTTACCGTCCGCACTGACCCAGCACCAGAGCAGAGCTCCAGGAGTGGCAACGTAGGACCAGTGGACAGTGAGTTTGCCGCTCCCTGGCATTGTGATCTTTCCCAGCGGATGGGGAGATTGGTGGGACCAGTGGTGACCTTCTGTGTTGGGCCGCCTGATCCAATATTGAGCAGACTCACGTTTTAAGAGGTCCTAGGGCCAACCCAAGAACCCCCCTTATCCGATGATATACCTGCCTCTGCTTCTCCCACTTGACAGTGGTCTAGCTCAAGACTCTCCTCCCCTCCGCATTTGCTCTTCTTCTCCATCCTCTTCTTCCTTTTCTAATCCATTAAGTAAAAGATCAGTGGAGGCAAGTGGGCAAGCTGAAGGCCCAATCCTATGCTGCCCTAGCACCCAGGGCTACAGCAGTACCAAAATGGCCACTGTTGTATCCTATGGGGCCAGGGAAACTGCCAGAGGTCTCCTCGGGGTGAGGGAACAAACATTCCCTTATCCCATGTTGACCAACAGTGGCCCCAGTGGGTCTACTCAGAGCTGTTCCTGCTATTGAGCATAGGTTTCGACAGCAGAATCTGGGCTTGACCTGCCCCCCCCCCACCTGGCTTGACCCGTGTCCTAATCCATCCTCCCTCTGCCTGGTTCCACACTCTCCCCCGCCCCCGAATAGGCTTACCGCTGGCTGGTGGTGAAGCTGCTCTGTCCTGTCGTTTTCCTGGCACTGAGGCCCAGCACCAAGTGGTGCTGACCTCAGTGTTGGCCCTATATTCTTACCACCAGCTTTGGAGTGTCTTATGGCACTCTTTACGACACCTGGAGCCAATGGTAAGGCGCTAGTGCGCCTGATTGGATTGGGGTGTCTGATGGGCCAACAGGTTCACTTGGCCTCATGGGTGGGCCAGTCGTGTGTGTGTGTGTGAGAGAGAGAGGGGGGGGGGAGAGACTATTCTATGATGATGCCAACCAATAAAACTAGTCTGTTGCACCTATAATACTCTTGTTTCCAATGTGTGCTGCTGCTGTTTTCTGTTCTGTTCACATGAATATTCACAGGTGGATATTCACAGCATCGAAAAACAAGAACAGTGCATTTTCTCCCCTTCAAAACTATTGTTTTAGTCATATGCAAATTTCTGCAGATTAAATTATGAAGAATGAAAGCTCATTTGATTAATGGCGGAAGGTGTCTTTAACCGGGTGCAAACCCAACTTTAAAGCACCTTCTTTCATTAAGCCCATGCTTTCCCTGAAGACCATAAGATAGGTAAGATAAAATATGCGGTTGAAGGACTGTATTTAACATTTTTGTTAGGAATGTGTTACGGATTCCCGTAAAGATGTTTGCATTTTGTGTTTGAAATGCTTCTCGCGCTTGAAATACTTTCGTTTCATATTTGAAGTGTGCTTTTGTGAAGTATTTCATATTTCCTTTCTAAAATTGAATTACTCAACAATATGTGTCTGAGTAATATGAATTACTCAGCTCTGTGCCCCTAACAGTGGCTGGAACAATAATGCATTTCATTATCCCTGCTTTGGAGATCTTTGCGGAAAAAAAAACCCCCTTTGTCTCATCCGGAACTTAATATATCTTAAACACAGATGCAAACATTAGCATTTGCTTTGTATTGCATGTTTTTCTGTAGCAAATCAAGGACATCTTTTTTTTTAAAAAAAAGAAACAGCCAATATTATTGTCTATAATTTATCATCGTGACAGAGAAACAGACTGTGTTGATTAAGGCCTGCTCTTTGTTTTCTTGTGGGTGTGGGTCTGTGTCTCAAATTCAGGGATCCACAATCTGTACCTGACCTTGACAGTCAATCATTATTTGCTAGCCGCCTGAGACAAAGTTATTACCAGATAGGTAAGTCTATCCTGACCCATTGGGCCCAGTGCTATTGCTTCCTGTCTCCCACTCCACTAAAATATCTACAATAATCAATCAAACAAACAGTATTTATATATAGCTTTTCAACAAAAAATTCACCAAGTGGTTTACAGGCAAAAAAATGTTAAATGTCTCCCTGTCCCAAAAGGGCTCACAATCTTAAAAAGAAAAATGCAGAATACCCCCAGCAACAGCCACTAGAAAAGACACTGTGCAGGGCAGTGGTGTCATCTAAATGATTTAAGAACAGGTACTCACTTTTGATTGGCACGTGTCGGGACCCGCCCACCGAAAGTGACATCATAAGCCGGAAGTGAGGTCGTGGCAGGAAGTGACACGAAAAAAGCCCTTTTTGAGGCCTCAGACAATTTTAAACTGACCCAACAGTTGCAACAGTATTCCACAGCACCCCCAGAACATGTTAAGGAGGCCTGGCATCATGTTAAAGTGACCCAACAGTTCCAAAACCCCAGAGCAGCTCATTTTTCAGTGGCAAGGCAAGGCAAGGCAAGGCTCCGCTCGCTGCCTGCCTGCCTGGCTCTGAGAACGTGGAGGCAACTCAAACGTGCAGGAAATTCAAACGTTGCAGGGGCGGAGTCGACGAGTGGGCGGGCGAATGGGCGGGGCCAGCCGTAATCCTAGGAACCAGTACTCGCGTACCCCCGCGTACCCCCTGCATGACATCACTGGTGCAGGGGTGAAGAGGGACAGTTACTCTTCCCCTGCTAAATATAAGAGGAGCATCACTTGGAAAAGTGCCTTTTGCCCAGTTAGCAGAGGTTAAGTGCTTTCCTTTGAAGGAGATGCCCAGGTAGCAGTGTTATGACTGTTTCTCTTTGACAGTACAGTGGGCCCACAGTATCCTCAGGGGCTGACAAGGTGATGATTGATTGATGGCACTCTGTCAATCAATCTGTGCATGGGGCACTTTATGATAGAAGAACAGACAGATCCCTGCCTCACCATCACTAAGGCCAGCCTATCCATTAGGGAAGCTTAGGTCGCTGCCTCAGGCAGCAAATTGGGGAGGACATCCACTCATAATATCTCTGGGAAAAGGAGCAGATGAGACAGTGTAAAGGGAGGGAAAACACTCTAGCCCAGGAGTGTCAAACTAAAAGCCTGGGGTCATCACCTGCTTAATCACCTGCCACAAGAGGTGGTGATGGCATCTGGCCTAGGTGCCTTTAGAAGATGGTTGGACAAATTTCTGGAGGAAAAGTCCATCGTGGGCCATAGGCCGTGATGGGTGGTGCAACCTCCTTATGTTAGTAGTAGGCTACTTCAAAATGTCAGGTGCAAGGGAGTGGCAACAGGATGCAAGCATCTTGTTGTCTCATGTGCTCCCTGGGGCATCTGGTGGGCCACTGTGAGATCCAGGAAGTTGGACTAGATGGGCCCTTGGCCTGATCCAGTGAGGCTCTTCTTATGTTCTTAAGGCCCAGATTGGGTTGCAAGTTATTATTCAGAATTTTACCCCAGAAATGTACTTCAGAATGCCTGATACAAGGGAATGGCAACAGGATGCAGGCATCTTGTTGTCTCATGTGCTCCCTGGGGCATCTGGTGGGCCACTGTAAGATCCAGGAAGCTGGACTAGATGAGCCTTTGTCCTGATCCAGCAGGGCTCTTCTTATATTTTTAATGACGTCACTTCCTGCTTAATATCATCACTTCCAGCCCTCAGCAGGCATCATGAATACTATTCGGCCTGCCGTATGAAACGCGTCTTGACACCCATGCTCCACCTCAATGCATCCTCTTTTCTGTTCCCTTCTTCCTTTTGTAATCTAAGGAGTGGAGGTGGGAATTAGCATCCCTTCTCAGGTTCCGGGTCAGCTCTGGCTGCTGCACAAACTTAGCACTAGGATCAGTCAGGAAGGGTTGTTCCTTCCCGGTTGCCAGAGCAAGTAGCTTTGCATTCACAGAGAAGCTGAATGACAGTGCGGACAGGAGCAGATAGTAGCCTGCCTTCATCTCTGGAGAAAGCGACATCTTTCTATGCCGGCTTCAAACATTTCCAGCAGTGTTCTCTGTTTTTAGCCTGGTTGTACAACAGTGCCAAACTCAAGTGTTCCTCCCTGCAGATTACACTGATAGCACAAGGAAGCTTGGGAATCTGTCCACCTCTTCCTAATTTGTATGCTTTTCATGTTGATCCGTTCCAATTTCCCCGAGCAATATTTTATCCCGATGACAAGGTCACCTTCTTCACCGAGTCAGCAAAAAAAGAAAAAAAAAACCCATACAAAATCCTGTCCCACGATTTCTTGGGAGATCAAACAGGCACAAACCACCTCGAAATTAATTTCCTGTTAAGTAGACCGCAGGGAGCCACCATCTCTTTTATCATTTCAGAAGCTCTTCTGATGGCAAACGAGCTCACGGCACAAACTGCATCTTTGCCTGCACGAGCTCTTGGGTGGGAGTCATTGCTAGCAACTTTCTGTTCCTGATCTGTGGGGATTTTGGCAGCGCTTAAGTTAATGCAATGCTCTAGGATCCCAGAAAGATCTGGGAAAGGACACCGTAGCACTTGGCTACGACAGCCGTCTCATACTTCCGATGCAAGTAAAGCCAGTTCTTTGATGGCAGAGAAAATATTTGCCCATTGGGCAGCTGAGTCTGGCAGCAGCTTTTCAAGGTTTCAGAAGGGAATTTTTTTTTCTCTCAGCTCTACCTGGGGGATGCCAGGAATTGAATCTGGGACCTTCTGCATCCAAAAATATTTCTTTACCCAATGCATAATTAATATGTGGAACTCTTTGCCACAGGATGTGGTGATCGTGTCTGGCCTAGATGGTTTGAAAAGGGAATTGGTTAGATTTATGAGAGCAAGTCCACTGCAGGTTACAAGCCATGATGGATAAGTGCAACCTCCTGGTTTTAGAAGCAGGATATCTCTGAGTGCCGGATGCAAGGAAGTGGCAACAGAATGCAGGCATCTTGTTGATGTGTGTGCTCCATGAGGCATCTGGTGGACCACTGTGAGGTACAGGAAGCAGTACTAGATGGGCCCTTGGCCTGATCCAGCATAACTGTCCTTATGTTTTCCGTGAATTCATGCACAAAGTTTCTGGCTGTTAAGAGAAACAAGAGGAGTTCCATCTTACGGTCACTTGGCCCTGCTTCCATAACATGGTTTCTCTCCAAGTTTGTTCAGTTAAGACACTTCATCCTTACAAAAATTGGCAAGTCAATTACTACTAGTAATTGCAGAATGTAAAAAGCCTTGGCTTGGCTTTAATGTCGGACCTTGGATGTAATTGAGATAATGTGCATGTTTGCACACCCAGTACAAGCCAGTCCTCTTAGCCTCACAGTGCAATTCAAGTGCTGCATTGGGCTGACGCATGACCGCTGCGTCAGCCCAGCGCTGTCGCAAACGTGCCATAAGGCATGTTTGTGTCGGGACAACAGGCACTGGGCCGACAATGTTGCTCCAGCACCGCTAGCAGGACCACCAGGTATGTCAGTCCTGCGCTGGCCAAGTTTAACCAGCGCGGGGCCATTTCTGGGCAGGGGGAAGGTGGGAGGAAGGGTGGAATGGGAGGGCGGGAGGGCGGTCCAGTGGGCGGAGTGGCCTGGGGAGGGGGCAGGTATGCTGGATCCAAATTCCTGTCCCCCGGCCACATGGCCCTAATCTGGGCCACTGCGGGCTCGTCAGACTTGCACCTGCTGAACACCTCGTGAGCGGAATCCTAACCTGGAGTTAGGCTGGCACAGTTTGGCCAGCAACGTTTGGCTGGCACAAGGGACACAGTGAAGCGTGCTTGGACCACTCTCAGAGAGGCCAGCACACAGACGTGTGCCATCCTCCCTGACTCTG
>JAJKFI010000020.1:11235462-11338182 GCA_029204185.1 Lerista edwardsae | reverse complement strand
CCCTGACTCTGAGAGTGGTCCAAATGTGATTTACGGGGTCCCTTGTGCCGGCCAAGCTTTGCTGGCCTCACTCCAGGTTAGGATTGCGCCCTGAGTTTGTTTGCAGTTCCTCACAACCTTCAGCTCAGTGTGATTCACATAATTAGCTCCATGCATGGGCTAGTTGTGCTCCCTTTTCATTAGACTTGGTGATCTCTCTCTCTCTCTCTCTCTCTCTCTCTCTCTCTCTCTCTCTCTCTGTCATCCACAGATCAGGCCCCCTCCTTTATTCTTATTTAGGCTCACTTTTGCTTGGGGGGAGAACCCTATACTTAACAGTGTATTGGCCCCACCATTCCTAACAATAGGGTTCCCTCTTATCCAGTTTCAGGTATCTATAGGGCATCAAGGAGCCTATTTCTCCCCCCCAGCCCGAATACCAGGGCACACCTATATTGCATACACACTCTTGGAGTATGTTCTCAATGGCACACCCTACCACTTCTAAAACTAAGAGGCAAAATTAAAAGGATGCTAGCCAATTTTTTTTTTAAAAAACAACATTTCTTTGTTTTCATTATGCATAAACCCATCCGCATGTTGAGAAGTTCATCCCGGAAGCTGAGTTTTGGGGCTATCAGAGTCTGGCAGAGGGCCAAATGTTTACAAGCCGAAATGCAGTACCAAGTTTCTCTCTGCGGGAAGAGGTTCATTTTTGTGCACTTTCTCCACTGATCATCTCCAAAATTTCCTAACCACTGGAAACTTCACAGGTGGCCTTGCAACGGTAGATTGATTATCTCCACCAGCTGTGTCCCAGCATGGCCCGTGTTCATGCATGCCTTATGCAAATCGTCTTGCTACTCTGTGCGGTGAAATATGCCAATGAGCATCATCATTTGGGGAATGGTGGAGGATGCGGTTGGTCCATAGAGAATTGCAGGTATTGCCACTAAGGGCCACTCATTTACTTTTATTTTTTTTAGAAAACTGTCTTGAATCAATGATGATATATTTAGGATGCAATTGAAGAAGCAATTGCCTCCATTTAATAACTGTTTATTATGTGTAACCAAACCTAATAAGCATTGCTCAGAATTTAAAAATAAGAACTTGTATCTTTTCCAGAAAAATGTGCTTTTTACATCTCTGTTTCCAGAAGATTTTGAATACATTTGCACCTTCTTGCTGGAAGCCTGAAAACAACTTCCCAACTCTTGATGGGTTTTTGCATTCAGAGTAATTCAGGCTGCAATCTTATCCACACATACCTGGAAGTAAGCCCAGTTGACGCTAAGAGGACTGACTTCTGAATAGACAGGCATGGGATTGGGTTCTCGGAGTATTAAATTGATGCAACCTCCTCCTTTTAGATGTAGGCAACCTCATGCCAATGGGGACGTGGTGGCGCTGCGGGTTAAACCACCGAGCTGCTGACCGGAAGGTTGGCAGTTCGAGACCACGCAATGGAGTGAGCTCCCGTTGCTTGTCCCAGCTCCTGCCAACCTAGCAGTTCGAAAGCACCTAAAACTGCAAAGTAGATAAATAGGTACCACTTCGGTGGGAAGATAACGGTGTTCCGTGTGCCTTGGCGTATAGTCATGCTGGCCACATGACCACGGAAGCTTGTCCTCAGACAAACACCGGCTCTTTGGCTTAGAAACGGAGATGAGCACCGCCCCCTACAGTTGGTCACGACTAGACCATTTGGTCATGGGGAAACCTTTTTAACCTCATGCCAGGTGCTAGGGAGTGTCTACAGGATCCAAGTATCTTGTTGCTTTGTGTGCTCCCTGAGGCAGCTGGTGGGGCACTGTGAGATACAGGAAGCTGGACTAGATGGGCCTTAGCCTGCTCCGGTGGGGCTCTTCTTATGTTCTTATTCTGAAGCAGGGCCTGGGTAGATGCAGGGGAAAGTATCAGAGAAGGTGGTCTTCTGAGATATCTGGAACCCCGGCTATGAAGCATCCCCATCCAGTTATGAGGATAACTGCAAGCAGCATCTTCAGGTGTCAGAATCGTGACTTAAGCAAGTGTAGAAGAAGGCAAGGGATGTGGTGTCAAAGACTGGGGGATGTTATTGGGGGTGTATGGGGTTGAAAAGTTTTGGTGCCCCGGGTACCAGAAGCCTTAGCTACGCCACTGCTGTCTAAAGTGGTGCATTTCAGAAGCATCCCTGCAAGTCACTCTAGCCCAACATTCAACTCTGTTCCTTTCAAATTCTGCTAGTCCAGGAGGGGGCAGAGGCAGATCTCCACACCAACAGTGTCTGGCACCCGACTTCCCCACCGACCACCTGAGGCGACAACCACAGTCTACCTTCATGGGTGGACCAGCCCTGCCATTCTACATTCAAGCTTTTGTAATTCACCGCACTGCTGCTGAATACTTTGCAAAGAGCTGGGAAGGAAAATCTCCCGTGTGTGTGTGTGTATGGATTTCTTTCTACTGCTAATAACTAGTTCGTTTCTGCTAACCTAATGGAACCTGGGAGAACTTTTTGTTTCTGTGCCTAAATGGGACCAAAAGGAATTGCATTGCAAATTACACATCAATTTCCTTTATGTTTTGGGAACGTGCACTAGACGTTACTGATCAATAGGAGCCGCAGTCATTGTTTTTAATTGCTATGTGATCATTTCTGTTCAGATATGGGGGAAGGAAATTAACTTGATTTTCTCTCCCCTTCTCTCTCCCTTCAACCAGCTTGGCAGCTTTTTATTTTGTGCAAACTCAATCCAGGTTTATGGTGCTTGTTCCAATTTTATAATCCCAAGAAGCTTTTGGCCTGCATGGATCTTCTGCTTTCCTCTATCGGCAGCATCTCAAACTACTCTTCCTGTTTGGCACAGCGCAGTTAAATATTATGCCAAGTATCCTGTCGTGTAAGGCCTTGGGTACATTGATAATGATAAGGGACATGGTGGTGCAGCGGGTTAAACTGCTGCTGCTGGGCTTTCCGACCAGAAGGTTGGGAGTTCAAGACTGCACGATGGAGTGAGCTCCCATTGCTTGTCCCAGCTCCTGCCAGCCTAGCAGTTCGAAAGCACCTAAATGCAAGTAGATAAATAGGGACCACTTTGGTGGGAAGGTAACGGCGTTCCGTGCGCTACGGCGTAGAGTCATGCCGGCCACATGACCATGGAAGCTTGTCCTCGGACAAAACGCTGGCTCTACAGGCTTTGAAATGGAGAACACTGTTCTCCTACAGTCAGTCATGACTAGACCATTCAGTCGTGGGGAAACCTTTATCTTTTTACATTGATAATACTGGAGCAATTCGGTTTCTAGAGGATGAGGTTTTTCCAGTATTATTCTTTCCAGTATGATATATGATGTTGTTCCAGATTTCCAGTATGATGAGGTCTTTTCTGTTATTTCCGCATTGGGTTCTGCCAGCTTAGTGAGGCATTGCTTTTTACAACACTACCTTGCACTTTTGTCTGGTTAGGGAACAGAAGCATGGGTGACACCTTCAACATAAGGCAATGAGAGGATATCTTGGAAATGCCAAAATGGAAATTGTGTTCATTTATTGTCATACTAGTGCATGACAGAGGAACAGCAGTCCTGTAAGTTACAGTACTGTAAGCCACCTTGTAGTCTTCTCAAAGGGAAAGGCGAAAGTCAAGAGAGAAGTATTTAATAAGTGAAAAGCAAGTCTTTGGCCCTAGGAACTTGATGCTGTTGAAATATAGATTGTGTATAGATGTGTGGAAGAGAGAGCCAAAGTTAATAATGAATAACAATAAGAGGCAAAACACAGGGGTAGTGAAGTTGGCAGTATTAAGGTGGTAGCAAACATTTCGACAGCAGAGAGAGAGAGAGAGAGAGAGAGAGAGAGAGAGAGAGAGAGAGAGACCCTTTGGAATTGTGGACAATATCTAGGGTTGCAGTGCGAATTGTACAGTATGGTTGCGATGTGAATTGCAGTGCACTGGGGAGTCCCACCCATGATGCCAAAGGGCTTCATTTGCTCCAAGAAGAGATCTGCTTTATGATTAAGGGAACAACCCTAATATGGAGTTAGGCCGGCACAGTTAGGCCAGCAAAGTTTGGCTGGCACAAGGGACACTGTAAAGTGGGTTTGGACCACCCTAAGAGTCAGGGTGGATGGCACATGTCTGCTTGCTGGCCTCTCTGACTCCAAGAGTGGTCTAAACATACATTACAGTGTCCCTTGTGCCGGCCAAACTTTGCTGGCCTAACTCTGCCGCCCTAACTCCAGATTAGGACTGCGCTCTTGGGGAGACAGTTCTTTCTGTGTTCTTGTGCTTCCATAAAAGTGTGTGAGGTATGTGGGCTAAACAACTATCCATGCCTACTTTCCAGAGACTTCTATGTCTGTGGCAACAGGGCTTACAAGACTTGCCTGCATTATCATGCAAATACTGTACTTATTTTAACTCATTTCGCTTCTCACATGCCTGACAGGGTGGCATTTTTTATTTATGTACTCTTTCCTTGCCTGCTGAAGAGATAAGTTAATCTCTTCCTAATACATTTTAACTGTTTTAAAAATGTATCTATATTTAAAATGTTGACCGTCATTTGCATTCTTACGTTCTGTTCTGCTGGGACTTGGAGGCCATGGTGTTCTAGGAGATGCTGGGGAACTGACCTGAATTGAAGTGCAACCAGCAGCAGGCCATAGTCAGACAGAAGAGAGCCAGCTTGAAATCAGTACCTGGGACAGCTCCTAAAGCTAATGGATGTTGCTCTGAAAACAGGACACTTTCATATTACTCTAACCAGAATCTAGGGAAACAGACCAAATGGAGAAGTGTATCAGGAATGTTCTACACACCACATTCCTCCATGCTCTCTGTCACTTCCCCAGTTTGAAATTCACCTTGAAATCCTGATTCCCAATACAGTCTCTTTGTCACCATGTGCCACCAGCATGATACTGGCTAGTTAAGAACATGTGTGTTAATCATGAAAAACCAAAATATGTTTCTTGCTTCAGAACTAAGATTTTTATCAACATGCAAACTTTAATCAAGAAATTGACTAAAACCCGTACGCTTATATGACAAGGATTTTTTTTTAAGTAGGGGAAAGGCCAGAACAAGAGATATCTTCCGCCTGTTGATTTTAAGAGGCACCCTGTACTAAATAAAGCAGGCATCAATTTACAAGTGTTGTCAACTTGAAGAAGATTAAAGGGCTAGGTAGCCTTGGAAGACATGTTATCTTGTGACAGCGACTAGCAGTCTAATTAGTATTCCCTGTTAGGAAGCATGACCATCTCTTCCTTTTTAATCATGTTAATAGTGATAAATCTATATAGCCTGGAACGGCACTTTTAACTGCTTGATTTAATATGAACGCTCAGTAGCAATCTCATCGTTAACAGAGATGGGGGAATGGTTGTTTCCCGAGCAGTGTGACATGTTGAAGCTTCCTTTTTAATGTGCTATTTTTTCTCAAGCTTGCAGTGCTTATTCCTTCTGACCTGATTTGTCTTGCTGCTTCTCCAGGCTCCTGGTCCCCCGCCCAAACTGGAATGAACCACGCTAGTGGTCTATGTACTAATTCCTTGTGTGTAGGGTAAGAGGCCTAGAGGGCAGGCAATTTGGGGAGCTGGATGCATTGTCTTCAATAGCCATCCTTTTCCGTGATCAGTGCTTGTTTTACTTTTTATCTCTGTGTGCCTAAGCCAGAGGTTTTCAAATTGGCGTGTTGCAATGCCCCAGCCTGAAAAGCCATGACCCTGGCCCTTTAAGGGGTTGGGGGAGGGAAGAAAGCAGCAATACTGTCAGGAAGTTCACACTGCTGTAGGGGGTAAAGGATCTTACCCCAAGCAGCGCTGGCCTTCTGGAGGGTCTGGGAAGCCTGCAGACCCCTCTGCAGGGCTCCCTATGCCTCCTGACAGCTTAATAAAGTAAAATATGGCCACTTCCGGTTTCATGATGAAAACAGGAAGCGACAGTTTTAAAAAACGTTTTTTAGCTGCTAGGAGATGCGGGGATCCCTGCAGAAGGGTCTGCAGGCTCCCTGCCCCCCCCCCACCAGAGGCCCGATATGCATGGGTTAAGTACTAAAAATACCCCCATCAGCTGCACGATCTTCCCAATCACAGTGCTGCCTTCTCTCTTCCCTGGCAATAACGTACAGTGGTTTGCAAGCTCCCGAGGAGTTCAAGCCACTGGCCTAAGCCAATGCCATGGTGATGAGAAAATAGTGACTGTGGTATGCTTTTTTTTCTTTATTGGTTATGTCTACAAGATGGGATGAGGACTTCCTGATAGTGGAGCTATCAACGTTTCTTACACCATATCCCATTTCTTAGCATCATTGCACTGCCACTTTTCCCTAACCCATTGATATGGAGTGGGTTTGGGAGCTACTAGTCATGAGAGTGTATGCTCCCTTCAGTTCAGAGGCAGTACGTCTCCTAACCTACAGTTAGTCTGGCCTAGGTAGGCCAGCAAAGTTTGGCTGGCAAGGACACCGTATAGCGTGTTTGGACCACTCTTGGAATCAGGGAGGATGGCGCCTGTCTGTGTGCTGGCCTCTCTGACTCCGACTGTGGTCCAAGCATACTTTACGGTGTCCCTTGGGCCAGTCAAACTTTGCTGGCCTAACTCCAGGTTAGGATTGCGCTTTGAATGCCAGTTTCAGAGGTGCAATAGTGGGAGGGTGTGTGCGTGCTTCATCTCCTGCTTGGGGGCTTCCCAGAGACAACTAATTGGTCACTGTGGGATCAGGATGTTGAAGTGGATGGACTTTTGACCCAAATCAGCTGGAGCTCTTATATTCTTACACACAGCATAACGATGCTAAGGCATGCAGCAAGGCTTTCTAGTCGTTGCAAGGCATCTCTTCTATAGGGGCCATAGTTTCCAATTGCTGCTGGTCCTTGGTCCTTGGAAGCAAGAGGAAGCTCTCCTCCTTTCACTTAGGTAGTGGATGGGGATTTACTAAAGTAGAGGTTTTCAGCCTGCAGAAGGGCTTCCCACACATTCCCAGAGCCCAGCGCTGCCACAGGTAAGGCAATCACAGCCCCTGTCGTCCTAGGCAGTGACGCGATCCTGTGGATCACATTGTGACCTTCACCCCGCACAAATTTACAGTGGTGCAAGCTCTCCCTGATTGTTTGAAAACTGCTGGATTAAAGAAAAACACATCAAGCCAATTCAACAGGAACAAAATCCCTTCTCTTCATCTGCCTGTTATGATGGGGGGGGGGTGCAACTCCCCTCCCCTGGGTAGCTACCGCTGCCACCAGCCCAGACTTAGTAAAAGAAAGGGAAGTTCCTGGGCAAAACCCCCTTTTAAAAAAAGCCAAATATAAGTAAAAAATCCAATTTTATTCATATACTTTAAAATTTACAACTAAAACTACAGAGACTCTGTAATAAAACCTGAATACTTAAAATAGCAATAATCAGCCCTTCTACTTAACTTGACTGAGCAGGACCCAGGGAAGACAGAAAGAAAAAAAGAATACCTATAAGCGCTTTGCCTTACTAACTACACTTAACCTCCACACCAACCCATGGAGTTAACCTTCCCTGAGAGCCGACGAGAGTTCTGTTCCTTGAGGCTTTTATCTGTAGCTCAATAACTAACCACCCCCACCTGAGGCATTTACACACGAGTAGTTCTCTTAAAACTTACCAGGTTCCCATGAAACTACAGTTTCATAACACTGCCCAAGTTTTAAATTCTGTTGAGTTTGCACTTGCTATTTTGACCCAGGAGGGGACGTGGTGGCGCAGCAGGTTGAACTGCTGAGTTGCGAGCTTGCTGACCAGAAGGTTGGGAGTTTGAGACTGCCCGGCGGTGTGAGCTCCCGTTGCTTCTCCTAGCTCCTGCCAAACTGGCAGTTTGAAAGCACATAAAAAATGCAAGTAGATAAGTAGGTACCACTTTGGTGGGAAGGTAACGGTGTTCCGTGCATATAGTCATGCTGGCGTATAGTCATGCTGGCCACATGACCACGGAAGCTTGTCCTCAGACAAACACTGGCTGTTCGGCTTAGAAACAGAGATGAGCACCGCCCCCTATAGTCGGTCATGACTAGACCATTTGGTCATGGGGAAACCTTTACCTTACCTATTTTGACCCAGAGTAATTGTACAGGGTACTTTCTCCTGCTGCCACCAACCCCACTGTCTCATTTCCAACCTGGGATCATTCCTCATCTGAATGGGTTCATTCACCCTCTCCTCATTTCATGCAGCCAGAACAACATTATAGGTAGCCCTTTCCTCCCTTGCAGTCATTTTTCTATGTCGGCCCACCCTCCCTCTCCATTTTTCATGAATGCTAGTACAAGACCCCTTCCCTCCACCCTCCATTTTGCCTTACTGTCCCCCCTTTTAAAAAATTCCTTTGCTTAACTCACTCCTTATGTTTGCTCCCTTCTCATATAAGCTATTCATTTCCTCTGAGATCACTAACTTGAGATAACAGAGTGCATGTGTCTATCCGTGGCAGATGAAAGGAAATAGAACAAAGCCTGCATCTGTGTATGGAGAAACATCTCAAGTTTGTAGAAGCCGTCATCAAACTTTCAGTGGCCCAGGCAAGCAGGCTCATGTGGGATTCTTTTCTAGCTCTCCTGATGCTGTGTTCTGGAGAGAAGAATCCTAAAGCACTATGAAAAATGGATGGGTGGGAGAAGCACAATGTAATCCATGATACCAGCTTGAGGTGATATATCATTCAAAATGCGGTCATGAGGCGTGGGCAGGAACCCTAGACGAACGGCATATACAGAAGCTGCCTGGTTGAGGACATCATTCCTAGCCACAGACAATTTATGAGCTTCAGAATTAATAAATTTGCATCTCTTTGGAGTGGGTGGATGTCTTATCTTATCAAGCAAGGCAGGCATGATTCCTGTAAATAAATACAGGCATAGAAAGTAACATCTCATACATATTTTATGTACTTTGTGAACTTTGTGTTGAAAAGCGGTATATAAATACTAGTGATTGATTGATTGATTGATTTTAGGCGAGAGCATTGTGAAATTTTAAATGGATAGGTAAAGGTTTCCCCACGACCGGATGGTCTAGTCGTGACCGACGGTAGGGGGCGGTGCTCATCTCCGTTTCAAAGCCTGTAGAGTGGAGGACAAGCTTCCATGGCCATGTGGCCGGCATGACCAAACGCCGTAGCACATGGAATGCCATTGCCTTCCCACCGAAGTGGTCCCTATTTATCTACTTGCATTTAGGTGCTTTCGAACTGCTAGGTTGGCAGGAGCTGGGACAAGCAACGGAAGCTCACTCCGTCGCACAGTCTTGAACTCCCAACCTTCCGGTTGGAAAGCCCAGCAACAGCGAATTAACCCGCTGCGCCACCACGTCCTTTAATGGATAGTTTTACCCTTTTTTTTGAAGCAATTTAGAGCTCAATCCTAACCTGGAGTTAGGCTGTCACAGTTAGGCCAGCAAAGTTGGGTTAGCACAAAGACCACCGTAAAGCGTGTTTGGACCACTCTTGGAGTCAGGGAGGATGGCGCACATTTGTGTGCTGCCCTCTCTGATTCTGAGAGTGATACAAACATACTTTATGGTGTCCCTTTTGCTGGCCAAACTTTGCTGGCCTAACTCCAGGTTAGGATTGCGCTCTTAGTTAGACCCTCATTTTCCTCATTCATTTTGTCCAGGAGTATCTTTACCCTTTTGATAAGTCTGCCACGGAACTCTTGTGTATTGCAAAGCATTCTGGGACACATTCTAGAACTTGCACTGGCTGAGATGGAGGGATGGTGAGAGCCTGCAGAACTGAACCGAGCAGCGTTGGCCTGTTCATGCGGCTGACTAAGGGCGCAATCCTAACCAACTTTCCAGCACTGACATAGCTGTGCTAATGGGGCATGTATTGCATCCTGCAGTTGGGGGGAGGGCAGTCACGGAAGCCTCCTCAAAGTAAGGGAATGTTTGTTTCCTTACCTCAGAGCTGCATTGCTCTTACCCTGGTGCTGGTTAGGATTGTGCCCTGAGGCAGTCATCTTAGGTGGCAGTGGATTGATAGAGGCCAATCTATCTGCCTGTCCCCCTCCACAGCTCCTCCTCCTCCTCCTCTTTCTTCCTGGATTTGAAATGGAAGAAAGAATGGAGCAGAAGAAAAAGTGTTGAAGAGAGAAGAATGACGCTCTGGTCCACCACTCTTCTGTCCTTCACACTTGTTCTTTTGCTTTGTTCCTGCCTTCCTGGATAAATCAGCAAAGGGAGAAGTGGTAGAGATGGGAGCTGACACTCCCCTGGGTAAGGGTGTTAGCACCGGCTCAGGAGGTCTTGGGCAGCCCAGAAACCGACAGAACCTGCCCCAAACGCTTCTGCAGATTGGTTGTGGTGGGCCAAACCGCTTTTACGGAAGCTTGTTTGCCCCTCAGTTAAGCTATTCCAATATAAAGGTAAAGGTTTCCCCACGACCGAATGGTCTAGTCGTGACCGACTGTAGGGGGCGGTGCTCATCTCCGTTTCTAAGCCTGTAGAGCCGGCGTTTTGTCCAAGGACAAGCTTCCGTGGTCATGTGGCCATGTGGCACAGAACGCCATTCCCTTCCCACCGAAGTGGTCCCTATTTATCTACTCGCATTTTAGGTGCTTTAGAACTGCTAGGTTGGCAGGAGCTGGGACAAGCCACGGGAGCTCACTCCATCACGCAGTCTTGAACTCCCAACCTTCCGGTCGGAAAGCCCAGCAACAGCGGATTAACCCGCTGCGTCACCATGTCCCTTCTATTCCAATATACCTTTTCTCTTTTGTCCAAGTTTGGATTGTTTAGTGACATTTCAGCATGCCCCCTGATGTGTCATTCCTCAAACCTGTCATGCTAGCATGCTTTTGTTTTTGATGGGATGATTTATGAGACTTTCGGGTCCCCTCTGACAAATTATTTTAAAAAATGTCAATTTCGGTGTGTCCCAGTAGCTTTGCTGGGGTTCTTGTTTGCTGACCTTTTGATAAATGATAATTTTGTTGTTGTTGAATCTTCCCTACAGCGATTGCTCAGAAATGATTGTCATATGAGAAGTCAGCCATGTCAAACAGGAAATGTCAAAACGCTACAGCAGGCATGCTGGATCACCGAGCGAGAGCTTGCCCTACTTCATCTCATGGCAGGGAAGTTGAAAATGAGGAAAACAGTCTGCCGATGGAAGAATACACTGGGAAGGAGACGGAGGTGACAACGGTCCGACAAGGTAGCCCGACTCTGGTGGAACACGAGTGCAATGATAACAGTGGAGATGGAGACTCCAGTTCCGATTATGTCAATAATACTTCAGAGGAGGAGGAGGATTACGATGAGGGACTTCCAGAGGAAGAAGAAGGCATCACCTACTACATTCGATACTGCCCAGAGGATGACAGTTACCTTGAAGGAATGGACTGCAATGGGGAAGAGTACGTTCCTCATGAAGAACATCAAGTTGTGACCGATGAATGTCAAGAAGCCGTGGAGGAAGAGGAGTGGTCGGAAACCAAAATACAGCACCAGGATGAACATGATGCCACAGAAGCAGCAGGGTACCATGAGGGTTGTGTTGAGCTTTTGGAAGGTGAGGTGGCTTCTCTCGAGATCCAAGACCCAGAGGAGAACATTCAGTATTGTCATCAAAGGGAAGAAAGCTACCAGGGTTATTACTCGCCCGAAGCCAATGGCAATTCACACAGGATGTCTCCGTATCATTCTGGCAAAGAAGAGGTTGAGTTGGAAGAGCAAGAAGAAGATATTGACCAGATAGTGGCAGAGATTAAAATGAGCATGAGCATGAGTAGCATCAACAGCACGTCGGAAATGAGCCCAGAGCATGCTGGGACTGAAAATGTCCCCAATGACTATGTAGAGACTTGTCCAAAAGGAGACTCTGGCCATGGCACCAACAGACATCAAGGGAGGCCAAAATCGCTGAACATCCCCCCTGCGTCAAAGCCAGTTGGAGACATACCCAGAGGCTTCAAGTCCAAGTTGAGAACTCCGGAGGAAAGGCAGACGTGGCCGCAAGAACAGGTACGAGTCTTGACTGCCTTTCTCTATTATGATTTGCACAAAATTGCAGGTAATGTTCCACACCTACCCAGAGTGTATCTGAGACTTCTCAGTGGGATCACAAATGTGTTGACTGTTGGGTATGTTAAACATTTTGAGAGTGGTCCTTGCATACATCAAGGATAGCAAAGTTCGTCATATCATTGCTGTTAGTTCTTGGTTGGTTTGGGAAAGTAATCCATACTATGTAGCAGCTTATTTTGGATTTCACTTGTATTGCCAGTGTAGTACAATGCCTAGCTCCACGAATTTCTGAGTTGTGATGGCACTACCTTGTGCAGCCTTGTGATTGCCTTTCTGGTGAGGCATTTGGTGGCGCCATAGGCACATGTGCTTACTGGCACATTCTAAAAGAAAAGATTACTTTCAGGAGCTTGCTGCTGGGAAGGTTACCAGCATTTCAATTGGTAAAATTATCACTGCCTGTGGAAGTATGGGAAAAAAACCTTAACAATAAAAAAGATGAGTGCCCCATTGCAATCACTCACCTGGGCATAAATTCAAGATCGCCGCTGGCGATCAGGCATGTGACTTTTTATGTGAAATGGGCTGCTCCAATTGGGACATCTCTGGGCATGTGACCCTTGACATGTTACTTGGTCTGGCTGTTAAAGGATAGAATACTAAAATGATCCTAAATGTGGAAAAAGGTTTACTATGCCTGGTTTATGGGCTATTTGTTTATTTATGCAGGTGGCAAAATATGGTGGAATCCTGAGATTCCAGGATTCAGGCTGCAGGTGGGGAATGCCATCCAATTCTCTTCTCCATTCATGCAGTCCCTGCAACAAAGTCTAGCACACCAGGGGAAAAGGTTCTAAACCAACCCACTGTCTGCTGTGCTAGTTTTCAACTTGAAAGGATGACCTATGCCCATTTACATCTATCCATGCATATAGGAGAGATGAACTAAATAATATCACCCCTCCCCTGGTCTATCTATGAGGTGACTAAGATTTTTGTGTCAGGTGGCGGATTGTGGGGTTGCCAGCCTCAATCCATCTTCCTGGATTCGATGCTGACCCTCTTAGCCGTGGTGTGCCAGCCCCCATTGCTGCCCCCATTCCTACTCTTAGATTAAAAGAAGAAGAGGGGAATAGATCTGAAGAGGATGTGTGGAGGAGAAGAGAATGACAGACTAGAACAGAAGAAGAACAGAAGAACTATGGAGGAGAAGAGAATAACAGACTAGAGTGTCTCCCCACCATCCTCTCTCCACACTTCTGATCTGTTGCCCTCTTCTTTTTCGCATCCAGGAGCGGGAGGAGGAGTGGTGGTTGCGACTACAGCTGTTGCACCACTGGGCGCAACATTTGGTGCATTGCCTCAGGCTCCAGGAGGTCTTTGACCATCCTGCTCCTTCCTCCTGTAGTCTGTAGTGGTACAGTCCATTCTTCCACCCTGCCATGCTGCATTTGTTGGTCCAGCCTTTGAAATTGGTTCCACAAGGTAACCAATAGACTCGAATGAAAGCATTTGGGCCTGTTCCATTTCAGACCGTAGGTGAGTGGGTAATATTTTTTTGACTGCTCTCCTGTGTAAAATACCTTCCATGTGGTAAGCGAGCACAGCAGGGAGCCAGATTTAGCATCAGCCTTTCCCTGACAGCTTTATTTACATGCATGGAGCTTTTTACAGAAAGGAGCATTCAAAAAAAGATGAAAATGTCCCCCAGTCAAAAAATGGTATGGACTAGAATTCAAGCACTGCATTCTGCATAATGTGCAGAATAGCCCTAAGGGATGGCTCTAAGATTCTCTGGCTCTTAAGCTTCTGACTGAGTTCAGCTAGTGAATGCAAAACTCAGTACCAAATCCTCTTCCTCATTGTCTATGGGAAGCTGTACTGATTTCTTTAAAAGATAGATGATTAAAGCTGTGATTGCATTTTGATGCCTTTTATTTCCACTTGAAGTTGTGCCCAACAGAGGCAAAATTTTCCACCGTGTGCATACCAATGACTCATTATGAATTCCTAAGAAGCAGAAGATTTTCAGATTGTAAGGAAGAGGAGGATAGTTTCGCCTCTTCTGTGCTAGGAAAACACGCAGTCTTCTGGATTGTCTCTGATTTCACCTTCAGGATGGCTCGTGCCTGAGTGTTTGGGAACTCCTTGAGGCCCTCCTCCTCCTCCTTCTTCTTGTGGGGGTGACAGGTGGGGAGAATAATACTGAAATATGTGCTCCAGTGACTAAACCTTTTTCATGGCATTGGAGCCATAATGAATTGTGGTGGGTCAATGATGCATTGACAAAGCACCTGCTTTGCAAGGGGTAGATCTTGGGCTCCAATATTGGCAATTGCAATTAAAAGAATCTCGAGAAACCAGTGATGGGAAAGGGAGATCCTTCTGACCTGGAGAGCTGCAGCCATTGGGAGTAGCCAACAGTGGGCTGGATGGATTAATGGTTCGAAGGCTACTGCTTCATTGTGCATGAGTGTTTGAACAAATTGGAGGCTCATTTCTGGTCAAGAGGGGAGTGGAGGTTTATTCCTTTGTAACGACCACTCTTCCAGGGTCCTCTGTTCATGCCTACATATTGAGAACATGATGTGCCAGTATGGAATTTCAGTTAGGCCGCAACATAATTCTTCAGATTGCCTCTAAACGTGGGCATATCATGTACCAACCATGGCTATTAGCCATTGATTAATCTCTTAGTTTGTCTATGCCACGTTTTAGTAGTCCTCATAGAGCTTATGGCAATGCCTTCCATCAATGAAGTATTCACTATGTGAAGGAGCACTTCCTCTTCTTCCCTGAATCACTTCCCTTGTCCATCACTCTCATTGCCTAATCCTGAGTTGTTGGGCAACAAGGAAAGAAAAAAAATCTTCTCTCTTTACTTTCTCTACACCCTGCATAATTGTTTACCCTTGGATCATGTCCTTGCACCATCCTCATGGAACAGTAGCAAGGAGAAAAGAGTAGACTCCAGATTAAGGGCCCATGTTGACATCATTGCCCTCCAATTATTTTTTCCTCTTTCTTGTCCTCCGAGGTCTTATTTTCTCCCACACAAATGCACTGACGAGATGCAACATTGAGTTGCACAGTTTGACTCTGAGCCAGCGCTCTTTTCGGGACTGTTAATGGTCGTGTCTCGACTGCTGTCGCTCTGCGCAGCACGTCTGTGGCTCAACTGGAGTGACTCAAAAGTTCTGATGAATTCTTTTGGTAGTGCTCAAAACATCTCTCCTTCCACCTCATTCCCAGCATAGTAGAGAGGACAGGGCTGTTATACCGGGAGATCAAAAAGAAAATGATTCAAGATAGGTCTGTCTTAAGGAGACATCCTACAATTGAAGAAGCAAAACATTGGTTACTGAAATAAATGTACATTATTATTATTATTATTATTATTATTATTATTATTATTATTATTATTAATTTGATTTCTACCCCGCCTTTCTGCCCGAAGGCACACAAGGCGGCTTACAAACAATTAAAAGCAATACAAGCCACACTATATACAATTAAAACATATTAAAAACAATATTAAAAACAGTTAAAATTTAAACAAGCCCTGTGGATTGAAAGATGTAAAAAATACCAGTCTGCCTGTCAACATATAAAAGCTTGTTGAAATAAAAAGGTCTTCAACCCCCGCCGGAATGTTGCCAAAGAGGGAGCAGTTCTCAATTCTAAGGGGAGGGCATTCCAAAGTCAGGGGGCCACCACCGAGAAGGCCCTATTCCTGGCTGCCACCCCTCTCACCTCTCCCGGTGGCGGCACTGTCAAAAGGGCCCCCCCCCCAGAAGACCTAAGAGTACGGGCAGGATTATATGGAAGGAGGCGGTCCCTCAAATACCCAGCCCCGAGCCGTAAAGGGCTTTAAAGGTCAAAACTAGAACTTTGAATAATAATATAATAATAATAATACATTTTATTTATATACCGCCTTTCTTAATATCACTAGATTTCTCTAATGATTGAACTCAAGGCGGTTTACATAGGCAGACTTTCTCACAAACCCGAAGGTTTTTACAATTTACAGAATGTTCTATCTTCCAAGAACAACACTCCTACAGATCTTTCTTTCTGGATTTAGCCTTCTTTCTTTAGCCACCCGTCTGTTGTCTGCTGGCTGATGAGGCTTCCCTGCTGCCACCAGAGATGCAGCTGATTTCAGCACACTCCTCCTCCCACGAGGCGGCTGAAACTCAGCTTTTAATCAGCCGCAGTTTCCAAGGTCTGCTGCTCGCAGAGACTTCCGGCAGTCCCGAGCTCACGACCTTGAGATCTTCAGGTGTTATCTTCGGGCAGACGGAGGCATTAACCCTCTCAGCTAAATCTTCTGCCCGGAATAGGGCCCGGAACGGAACTGGCAGCCAGTGTAGTCGCCGAAGCAACGGCTCGACAGAGTCAAACCGATGTGCCCCAGCAACCACATGAGCAGCCGCGTTCTGTACTAGTTGTAATTTCTGGACCGTCTTCAAAGGCAGCCCCACGTAGAGCGCATTGCAATAATCTAATCTAGATGTCACTAGGGCATGGGTCACTGTGGCCATGGGGGAAAAAAAACCACTGCTCTTAATTTTAAGAGTTTGATGGCATTCAATGTTATTTATACTTCACCAATTGGTGAAGATGGAGGTTTTTAATCCACTACCAGCCCAATCCTAACTAAATTCCCACGCAGTGATACAACGGCAACGGCCTGGGCTCTGCTGCATCCCATGGTGGAATTTCAGTTGCTGGAAGTCTCCTCAAGGAAGGGGATATTTGTCCCCTTGCCCTACTGTAAGCCTTAGAAGCTGCAGTGGGTCAAGATGGACCTGCATCAGTGGAATTGCTGGTGCAAGTCTGAATTGATCTGTGCAGGATGATTGGGCCCGGGAAGGGGGCTAGGATATGGTGCATGCTAGGACCGCTGATCCTGCCCCCACCCAGGCCTGATCCTCCCCTTTTGCTGTCCTCCCTGCTATGTTCCACCCCTCCTTCTCCCTGCCTCAGACTTACCTAGTCCAGCTGGCCTCTAGATGTCCACTGGTGCAAGCGGAAAGACCCTGGTCTAGTAATGCTGTTAAAAGGTAAAGGTTTCCCTGCAACCGAATGGTCTAGTCATGACCAACTGTAGGGGGCGGTGCTCATCTCTGTTTCTAAGCCTGTAGAGCTGATGTTTGTCCGCGGACAAGCTTCCGTGGCCTTGTGACCAGCATGACTATACACCGCAGCGCATGGAACGCCGTTACCTTCCCACTGAAGTGGTACCTATTTATCTACTTGCATTTTTATGTGCTTTCGAATTGCTAGGTTGGCAGGAGCTGGGACAAGCAATGGGAGCTCACTCTATCGCATGGTCTTGAACTCCCAACCTTCTGGTCAGAAAGCCCAGCAGCAGCGGTTTAACCCACAGCGCCACCACGTCCCTATAGTGATACTGTTACAAAGTGCTTTATGCTGCTTTTCGATAGCATGCGCTGGCGGAAATTTTCTTCCACCAGTGCAGCACTTCAGTAGGATTGGGCCATAAGTATTCTTTTAAGCAATCAACTGCAATAGTGGAAACCCAAATCTTTAATGCACCTTGCCCTTGGTCATTGTGGGCCAAAGTCCTCTACTCTTGGCTGTTACTTTTCAGTCTGTAACCTTTCAGTCTATTCCTACCTGATGGTATTTATAGTTGCAGTGAAGTCAATGCTGAACACTGAAGGTTTATGTTTGTTTCTCTATTGATTACTGCCCTTTTGACCCAATGTTAGCCAGATTTACGGCTTCATGAGTTATTGATTATGCTGTTTATGACTGACAGATATATTGTCAGGATTAGACCTTGCCATTGGGATGTTGCCATGGCTTAAAAAGATGACTCTCCTTGATTATTTTTATCCAATATCGATGTTGGGCAATGTGGTGACTGAGGTGTCTTAAGAATAAATATTTGTGGAAACATCATTCTTCCGAATAAAATCTCTTCTCACCACTGGGGAGGAATTCAAGACAAACCAATGGAGAAAACCATCTTGTACGCTGTTCTGTTGATGTGATGCTTCAGCATGTTGTACCAATTCCTGGTCTACTGTTCACCTCTAGTCTTGCCATCTTGACCACATGTTTAGTTTTATCCGTGGTTTTGTGCCTTAAACCTCTTGCTCTCATCCACCCTACTGTACACTGTAAACCAACTACAGGCTGGTTCCTCCAAATACAAACTCTTCTCAAAAGTGCTGTATAAAGACATAGGCCAAACAGGGTGTCCAAGAGGGCGGCGCAAGATGTTTTAACTTCTTTTTCAAGAAGGAAACTGATTTCTTTAAACCTGTTTTTCAGTTGTTTATTGGTATGGTTATACACAGGGGTGGTTTTGTTGTTGTTGTCGAAAACCGTCTTTTGGGCATTAACAACCGCCTTTTGGTGGTTAAAATATCTGAATAAAACACAAAACACCGCATTTTGGTATTTAAGATATTTTTCAGAAATTAAAATAGACTACTTTTCCAATTAGAAATAATACTGTGGCTGCATCTGCTGACACTATACTATATCACCTGTATCATCTACAGGTGATATAGTATTAAATGCTTTTAAAGCATTTAAAAATAATAAAAATGAGAACTTGGATTTAGAATGTAGAAGAAAAATACATAACACAGCAATTTGCTATTTTAGTTTTGGGAAAAATATCATCAAAAAACACACCCTCGGTTATACAGGTCAGTTCTCTATTTATCCACGGGTTCAGAACCCGCAGATTTAGCTCACCAGAGATTCCAAACCCACAGTGGAGGGCCTGACCTGACATGTAACTGGAAACATGTTCCAGATGCATCCATGAGGCTTTCTGAGGCCTTGTTTTGCCTCTAGGCCTCAGAGGTGTCAGAAAGACAGTGCCCTTCCAACAACTACAGGGGCCTCAGAATGCTTCTGGATGTGACCAGAAGATGCTTCTGGTCATGTCTAAAGGTCTAGTGAGCGCCCAGACCTGTGGGTTCGCTTATCCCCATGTTTCAGAATCCACAGGGTTTCCAGAAATGGAACTCCCACAAATGTCGAGAGCCAACTGTTATATGTGAAGTTACAAAGTTATATATAAATAAAATATACAAACTTACAAAGTTAGTATACATATTTATATATACAAAGTTTAATGAAATAAAATGTTCATCGCCTGTGTTTCTTCTCTGGCTATTATTAATATTAATAATATTAATAAAAATAATATTTTCATGCCATGTATTAATTTCATGTTTTAACTTCTTGTCATGGCTATTACTGAAAATAGTTTTGTCTTGGGACGGGTGCCAAAAATTTATGGGCGCTGGGTGTGAAATGGCCTTGGTAAGGTACCACTTCACACCAGGAAAAGACCCCTGCTAACTGGGCAAGAGGCACTTTTTCAAGTGGTGTCCTCTTATATTTAGCAGGGGGAGAGCAATTGTCCCTCTTCACCCCAGCACAGTGTCTTTCTCGTGGCTGTTGCTGGTGGTGTTCTCCATTCTTTTAGATTGTGAGCCCTTTTGGGACAGGGAGCCATTTAGCTTTATTATTACTATTTGCCTGTAAACCGCTTTGTGAACTTTGTGTTGAAAAGCGGTATATAAATACTAGTGATTGATTGATTGATTGAAAAGCCTAGAATGCAATACAATGACATTTTTGTCGTCTTTTTGCACTGTTTCTCCCCCCCCCCATCCAGTCCATGTTGTTATTTTTTTTCCTTTCGTGACTTGAGTGTAGCTAACCATCTTTAAAACCAATTCTCAACAGAGGCGTTAATTTTTGATTGGAATCAGCAATAGCTAGAGAGCAAAGGAATGCCTGGGGGAACTGCAACACATTGCTTGGTTCCAAAAGAGAAGTTTATGGCCAATTCCTATAAGGTATTTTGCAGTGCGACAGCCTGCTGGTAATGATCCTTTGTTCGGGGAACAGAGATGACGTATCCATATACAAAAAAACACCCAGTTCGCTCTATTTTTAAAAGTAGAAGGTGGGAAAGCATATGGTGTTGTCGAAATAATGTGTAGCAAGCAGCCCTGCTTTATAACAACTATATTACCCATTAGTAGAGGTGAGAGAAAACGGTTTTATTTCTTCACGGATTTTGGTGTTTTCCAAAGGTAGCCATGCAGAAAGTGGTGTCATGTGTTTTTATTCAAAATTTACATTATACTTTTAATCACTACAAAAGTGTGCTATGCAGGTTATATAGGTGGTATAGTTACTTCAGTAGGGACGTAGTGGTGCAGCGGGTTAATTTGCTGTTGCTGGGCTTTCCAACCGGAAGGTTGGGAGTTCAAGACTGCATGAAGGAGTGAGCTCCTGTTGCTTGTCCCAGCTCCTGCCAACCTAGCAGTTCGAAAGCACCTAAATGCAAGTAGATAAATAGGGACCACTTCGGTGGGAAGGTAATGGCGTTTCGTGCGCTACGGCGTAGAGTCATGCCAGCCACATGATCATGGAAGCTTGTCCTCGGACAAAACAGGCTTTGAAATGGAGATGAGCACCGCCCCCTACAGTTGGTCATGACTAGACCATCCGGTCGTGGGGAAACCTTTACCTTTATAGTTACATCAGATGCAGGCGCAGTCATTACCTATGCTAGTGGTCTTGAACCTTTCCATGCCACGACCCCAATAAACAAATAACTGAAATATGGGACTGGGGTCCCACCGCCAATCCCAGCCCCCTCCTGGGATCTGATCTGCCCATCTGCCCCCACCCCCTGTCCCTGCCTGTCCCATTTCCCCCTGCCTCTTGCATCTTCATGGCAACAGCCTCAGCAAGGCTGGCCTTAGGAGCTGCAAGACAAGACAGCAAGAAGAGTGCCGCCTTGAGTGCCTTCGGGCATAAAGGCGGGGTAAAAATCTTTTAAATAAATTAAATAAATAAAAGAAGAGGCTGTGCAGGTTTTTATCAGGAACTCGGTTTTGATAAGGCAGTGCCATTAGTGGATAGGATCCAAGCCCTCTGTTGCCCAGGCTTTTAAAATGAGGCTTTGCTACGCCAATGGGGTCCTGACCCAGAAGTTGAAGAACACTGACCTATGCATCCCCATTAAATAATAAATAAAAGGCTGGGGTTTTTTTTGGCAGATCTTTGGATTTTTTTTTTTTACCAAAATGAGAAGTGCTGAAAGCGGCGTTGCGTGTTTTTATTTCGTTTCCTCCCATCTCTACCTATTGGGGTTTGTGTGGACTGTTGAGTGGAGCGTGCACAAGCTTGTTCACTGCACACACGAGTTGGAAGAAATGGCCGATGGGTTGGATCCAGTGGTGTCATTCAAATGATTTAGGAACAGGAACTCACTTTTGATTGGCACTTGTTGGGAACCCGGAACCCAGAACGCCTGTGTTAGGATCCGGAACGCCCATTCTGGTCCGTTCCCCCTGAATGACATCACTGCCTTCACTGACATCACTGCCTAGGAATCCGGAGTCGCTCCCTTTAACCCTCTGAGTGCCGGCCAACCAAGAAGAAAAGCTCTTTGCAGAGGAATTGGGAGGGGGGAGGAGGGAGAGTGAAGTGGGCGGAGTCAGCCCTAATTTTAACTAGTGGAACTGAGTTCCCCCGCGTTCCCCCTGCATGACATCACTGGTCGGATCCAAAGAGCGGAGGACAGGAGGAAAATGGCTGCCAGCGCTGTTCCCCCCCAACACTCGTCCAGCTGCCGTCAGATGTCATTCCTTTTCCAGCTGTGCTGCTTCTGCTTCTGGTGGAAGCAGGTGGAAGGAAGCTCTTTCTGAGGCGGTGGAAGCTCTTTCTCAAGCAGAGGAAAAATCTTGGGATCAGTCCCACTTTTCTCATACAAAGCTCTGGCATGATGTGAAATAACAGTTTTTTCTGTGAGTGGCAGAGGCGTTGGCGGGATTGATCCAAGAGCTCTTGACGCCTGAGGCAGCATGGCAAATGCTGCTGCCCCTCCCCCAATGACGTGCCAGCCTCTGCTCCTCTCACCTTCCTAGATTCTAGCTTGGCACTCTTCTCCCCTCCACCAGTGGTATATCTGATACCCTGGGGCACAACATTTTTAACACCCCCCCCAATATAAATAAAATCAAATTTGTGCGGGCCTTTTGTGCTGGCGGCCCTTTTGTTGCGCACACTTGTCGTTGCAGTCGCAGCACCGATGGAGTGGGCTTGCAGTGGAAGGCGCCCCATAGGATTGCCTGTAAGCCAGTGGTATTAATGCCCTAGAGCACTGGTCAGGGAACAGGGGTAAATTACCCCAAATGGGATAAAAATGAAATTCCTGGGGGTAATGGACGGCAGCCGGGCATGCATATGAATCTAAGCAATTCCCTGCAAAGACTTGTTCCTCCACGCGCCCGCTGTCTGCGCCTCCGTCTCTCTCTTTAAACTCGGGCGACAAACCCTGCAGCGTGTGTGTGTGTGGGGGGGGGTTTGACATACCAGCAGAGCTGAGTTACGAATGTTCCAAATTTCTGACACACCAAGCCCAAAAGGTTCGCCATCACTGTTCTATACGCATGCTCGGCTGTGTCTGTTACAGTACTGTGGTGTACAAGGACCTGACGCAGTGCAGTGCATCAGGCCCTTGTGTATAACACGCTTCCCTGCGTGATGCCCCGGGCCCCGTCTCCAAGTCCGCCCACTTCTTCAGTAGAGTCGACTAGTTGCTGTGCCATTGAGAGAGACAGGACAGAGAGAGGACACCTATCTTTCACTGGTAGTTTTAGTAAGTATCTGTATTAAAAATCAAATCAAGGGGGTAACATCGGCGTATCTAAATATATTTTGGGGTAAAAGGTAACAAAGTTCCCTGACCCCTGCCCTAGAGGCTGTCAGTCTCCTTTCCAACTATCACATGAGGACATCAAAAGAACCCTGCTGGGTTGAGTGTCAGGTCCATCTAAAGCAGCATCTGGACTCCCACAGTGGCCCACGAACCTCTGGGAAGCTTCCAAGCATCTCCTTTGCCTCGCCCAGCAACTGGTGCTATTTCAGAAGGCAGAAGTTCTATTTAACCATCATTCCTAATAGCTGCTGATAGGTCCATGAATGCGAAATTATTATTTGGGAAGTAATCTTATGTATTAACCATCTGCTAAACATGCTGTCTAACTCAATCTGGTCTGATTCCTGCCCACTTTGTCAGTGTGTTTGGTCTTTTGGATATATATTTTTTTTGTGTGCCGCCAAAGGAACCTGACGCAGCCTTTAAAGCGCAGAGGAAACTGCAGCGCCACCATTCTGCATCCTATGCCCAAATATACGTGGCTGTCGTTCTTCTTCGGCAATCATTTGTTTCTTCCCCGATGGCTGTACTAGCTTTCCGCAAAGCCTTTCGGTTTCAGTCCTGGTTTCTGAAATAATCTGCCTGCCGTTTGGCAGCGTGACAACCCTCTCCCTGCCGGTCCCTTTGCATTAATGCCGTTTGCTGGACATCCACACGCGTTGGACCTTAATTAGCTTAATGGCGCAATGTGATTAGATTGCTCTCGACTTTATAGGCCTTCGGGGAATGCAGAAACCATCTTGCAGTTCCAGCCATCTGCTGCGGTGGCAGGGTGTTAGCCAGCTCAAAAATGCCCATTCAGCAGCGCAAATGTGCAAGAGGAAGAGGCCTGCAGAGAAACTGCAGCTTAGCGGGTCTTGAACTAGCAGTTCCCAGTAGCCAGACTGCAATGCATTTCCACGATACCACCTCTGCAGAGAAAGTCCCCAGAGGAGCAAGGCTAGATAGTAGGCCAGCATGGGGACATCATCATCATCATCGTCATCATCATCATCTATTTATTTATTTATTTAATTGAATTTATACCCCCTCTTTCTGCCCCATATTAGGGCAGGCGGCTTACAATAAGATAAAAATAATACAAGATAAAATTGAAACAATGACAAAAACAATTAAAAGCAGCAGACCCCAATGGATTTTACAGTCATTTAAAGATTAAAAATTAAATTAAAATGCCAACCCAACATGACAGCAACTAACAAAATGCCTCTTTAAAAGGAAAAGTCTTAAGACCCCGCTGAAACAGTGCTTGCGAGGGAGCTGTTCTTAATTTCAAGGGGAGGGAATTCCACAGTGGTTGGAGCCACCACCGAGAAGGCCCTATTGGAGAGGAAAGGCCCATCCCTCTCAAATCACCTGGTGGCGGCACAGTCAACAGGGCCCCCTCAGGTGACCTGAGAGCACGGGTAGGATTATATGGAAGAAGGAGTTCCCTCAAATACCCTGGACCCAAGTCGTAAAGGGCTTTCAAAGTCATAACTACCACTTTGAATTGGGCCCAGAAACGAACTGGCAGCCAGGGTAGTCGCTGAAGCAATGGTCCAACAGAGTCAAACCGACAAGCCCCAGCAACTAAACGGGCAGCCTGTGGCCTAGGATATGGTTACCTAGCACCCTTTCATGTTCTTCCGGCCATGGGTACCTGGTGCACAGCAAGTGAAACACCTGCATAGGTCTGAAGACATACAATGCCTCTGAGTGGAAACAGATTTTTGAGGAAAATAACTTTTATTGCCACGTGGGTTCCCCTGGTTGTTCTAATCTGACCCATAATCGGAGCAACATACTGCTAGACTCCGCGTTATCTGTAATTGCAGAATGACATTTTCTACTTATAGTTTCTCATTGTCTCATGATGGGATATTTTTATGTATGAATGAGTTTATTTTAAATTTATAGGTTGAGCCTAATTATCCACGGATTTTTAATCCACAGATTTGGCTCAATGCGGATAACCCCGGAATCCAAGGAAGCCCTGCAGCCCGAATTGGGGCCTTGGAGCCCAGCTACAACCCCTCCCTGGGCTTGTCCGCCCGCTGGTCTACCCACCCCGCCCAACGACGCCTCCCACCCACCCTCCCTCCTCCCAGAACTTCCCTTGCGCTAGCCGAGTTTGGCTAGTACAATGGAGGCTCCCTGTCGGTCTCCTCACTAGTAGCGTCAGTCCAAGCACTGTAGTGCCGACATGGGGTGCCGGTTGGCGCCCCCACATCGGCACTAATGATGTAGCACTGACACCACCATATTGCACCAGCTCCAAGCCATCTATTGGATTGCACCCTGAATCAGAAAGGACAAAGCCTGTTTGCAACCTTGACATAAGCAAAATAGCCACGCAGCTATTCTGTGCACCCCATCTGGCACCCCATTTCCCACATTTGCAATATCATTGCTCTAGGCGATTTGCAACCCACCTGAAATTGGTTCTCGACCCACTGGCGGGTCCCAACCCACAGTTTGGGAACCACTCCTCTACAGATATTTGAAGACGGTGTTTTTCATTTTTCTCATCCTGATACGTTCAGTAAGTCTTGGGGCGCAACCCTAACCAACCTTCCAGCCCCAGGGTAAGAGCAATGCAGATCTGAGGTAAGGGAACAAACATTCCATGACCTTGAGGAGGCCTCTGTGGCTGCCCCCTCCCCCAACTGCAGGATGCAACACATGCCCCATTGGCACAGCTATGTCAATGCTGGAAAGCCGGTTAGGATTGCGCCCCCAGGCTGTAATCCTGTCTTATGGACCGGAAACAAACACCTCAGACTGCAGCAGAAGATGCAGGAGCTTCTTTGAGAATGCCACAACTTGCATTCCAGCTGGTATTTAGAAAAGAGCTCTTTTTAGAGAAGTGCCAGGGAAGAAGAGCCAGGGAAGAAGAAGGGAACACTCTCTGTAGCTGCTTTCTTCTGTGGCCAATGGTTGGCCAACCAACCAACCAGGCTGGTTTCCCCCTTCCCATGATGTTCATGTGTTTTCCTTGCTGAGGCTGAGTATTTGTTGGGTTCTTTTTTGTTCCATGTGTTTTTATGTGGCTTCGTCATGGTCGATGAGTAGGTCAGCGCTTCTTGTTGCTGTGCAAGGAACAATAAAGACTCATGATTGAGCGTCTGTGATAAATGAGGGGGCTATTGATCTCCTCCACCCCTAAGCTATTGATCAGGACAAGAAATGAGAATCGGCATCTCTGTTTGTTTCCTTTGCAGGTGTGCAATGGCGTGGAACAGCCTAGGAAGCAGCAGCGTTCCGATCTCAATGGACCCATTGACAACAATAATACGCCGGAGGCAAGTATTGGCACCCAGGCGGTCTCCTGTGTTTCCCCTTTTTCCTTGTTTGTGCCACATCTATTCGCTCCAAGGGAGCCAAGTGTTGGGTCAAAGAATGATGCCCATCACCATTGCAAGCTTAGCGTGAAGTGGGATGTCACAGCAAATGCACAGTTTTTGTCGACAATGTTGGGTTCTTTCTCTCTTGACATTGGCAAACTTTCTCCCTAATCTTCCATAATGCAAGACAGATTAAGATGGTTGCCGAGGTGCCGCAGGTGCCGCAATGCCCCATGTATGCGGCCCCTCCTGGTCGCCATCAGAGCCATTCTGGGCTGCGACAGCAACATGCAGCGCTTTGATGTCGCTGCCCCAAATGGCTCTGATGGCAAACGGGAGGGGCCAAATACATGGCGCTGTGCGGCGCCTGTAATACCATGCTGCCCCCTATAGCTATGCATTTGCCCAACACAACAGATTGGTAGGAGGTGCCCACCTCCAACTATTGGCCTGCCCATCTCCACTGCTCCTCCTCCTCTCTGGAATTGAAAAGGGGAGCTGAGCGGATGCTTCCGTACCTGGTCTGTTCCCATCTTCCTCTTTAAATTCAGGAAGGGCAGGAGGAGCAGCCAAGGCAGTCAGCTCACCATTAGATAGGGGGTGAAATTACATATAACAGTAACTCCATCATTCCTGCTATTTGCCGCTGGGACAGTTCAGACCAGCAATTTTCAACCCTTCAGGCAGCGCAATCCTATTGCGCCCGTTGTGTCGACGCTACGTCATAGCGTCGACGCAAGGGGCGGAGCGCTGACGCAGGGTCATCGATCAGCACCCCTACGTCGCGCTCCCGTTGTGTCCACACTCTCTTGCGTCAGCTGAAGCCAGCTGACGTGAGGGAGACTCCACACGGAGGTGGCAGCAGGATTGGCGGCGGAAGGGAAACTGTGGGCAGGATGAGGGTGGGACTTGCGCGGGATTGGGAGGCAGCCATACGACCACATCCTAAGCCCATCTGGGAGGCTGCATGGCCCCCTTGGATCTGCACCTGCTATTTAGCAGGCGCAGATCCGAGGAGTGCATAGGGGAGGCTGGAGCCTCCCCTACAGTAAGGGAGCACATGTTCCCTTGCCACGGGGAGGCTCCAGTTGCACCTATACGCCGTTAGGATATGGTGTTGGCTGGCCGGCCTTGCCATTCCAGGGCAGTATAGGATTGCGCTCTCAATCTCATGAGAATCTCAATCTCATGGCAAGGTGGTAAAATTGTCAAGGCACACCGTCAGTTTTTTGACGATTGACAAGGCACACCATGATGCTGGTGGGGGACTCTTCACCCCAGTTGTCCTACTAATAAAAGACCCTCCCCCAAAACAACTGTGGCACACCTGTAGATGATTCACAGGACACGAATATGCCATGACATTCTGGTTGAAAATGGCTGGTTTAGACAAAACAATTAAGATAATTAATGGAACAGACTTAGTGACAATAGATGAATGTTACTTTACTAGTTTGTTATCCCTTTGCATCTGGACCAGGGTAAAAATAAGCAGAACTCAACAACATTTTAATTTGGAGAGTATTTCCTTTTATATCCTCTGGCAAGATTACAATTCAAAACAGGATTTAACTTCCCAAGCGGGAAAGAATGTGTGAGAGTATAAAAATATCAACCCCTCTTTGAATATCTTTATCTGCTTTGTTTAAATGTTCTTTCTCCTTTTGAAAATGGTTGGTTTTCAAGTGCCTTTTCTGGTATTGTGTTTGTGTCAATTTAGCCAGCTTGGATTTCTTTCTGGAAAAAAGGCAAGATATAAGTATACATACATGAATAATTTCCAGGCTCAGTCAAGAGAAAATCTTATGATCATTAGACAATTGGAGATTCTCAATCAGGGCTAACCCAACTGTCTAAGCCAGTGCTATTCAAACTGTGAGTTGGGACCCACTTGGTGGGTCGTGACCTGAAGTCAGGTGGGTCGCGGAAAGCTGGGAGCAGCCATCTTGGAAACTGCAGACATTACTCTTGTTATATTCCTTTTGTGAGTATGAACAGTTTGGATTTTCAGGTGAGGGTTTTTTAAAATTTTGTTTTTAGTTCAGTGATTTTGCATCATATTTTGTGCTAATCTTGCTTTCTGTCAGGGATGTTTCATGGTTGTACAATTGGTGCAGTCCAAGAATGGCAATTTGTATTTCAGGAGTGTCATTTTATTATGTTACCGTGACAGCACTTCCTGCTTGATGATGTCACTTCCAGCCACAACATCACTCCCAAGTTCATGACATCACTTCTGGTGGGTCCCGATATGGGTGCCATTCTAAAAAGTGGGTCCCGGTCTTAAAAATTTGAATACCAATGGTCTAAGAGCTATATGTGAGGTCAGAATTCAAGAGGCACTTGGCCACTCTGGAATATGTGTTGTTGAGAACACAGTTGGGGTCCTGTCCCACAGGTTGAAGAACACTGCCCTACTCCATAAAGTTCCCAAGTGCGGTCCCTGTCAGGTAGTGGCAGAAAGCATCCTTCAAATCTGGTCTCCCTGCAGTCAGTTTCTTTTCACCAGGGCCAGCCTTAAGCCAATGTGACCAGTATCACCACTTTAGGCCCTTAGTTTTGGGGCCACCCACATTGCTGCTGTGCCCAGGATCCCTGTGGGCTGTCAGTTGGTGGGGCGAGCAGAGAGGCTTTACATTGGGCCCACCTTGGCGGGTCCTACCTCCGGGCTGAAATGGGCATCCTGGAAGCAGTCGGCGGTAATGTAATTATGGCACAACCAACTATTTCCAGATGCCACCATAAACGCTCTTCTAGTTGCCAGCTATAAGGTGAGTGGGGAGCCCCACAGGGAGCGTGAGTGAGCCCCCCACAGGAATGTCCTGTATTGGCCCCCGCCACTTCTGGGGCCAGCCCTCTTATTGCCTACACCAGCTTTTTTCGACATTTGTTCTCTGCTGTACCACTTCGCATGGTCCACTGATTGGAAGTACCACCAGAAATAACTGGCAATGGTCACCAGTTACTTCTGGATTGGGAGGCCAGATTCAGGGTGCAATCCTATTTGTGTTGTTGGGCAGGCGCTAGCCGCTAGTGCCAACCCAAGGGTGCCAACCACTAGCAGCAGCATTGGCCCAATGGCACCGACCCACGCACCGCGCCGCTTCTGCACCATACAAACTCAGCTGGCACAAGAACGGTTCTGGGCAGAGGGAGGGAGGGGGAACTTCTAGGGGGGTGCACATGGCAGGAGTGCCAGCCCAACGAGGGGGTTGGGATGCGGCTGTTAGGCTACATCCAAGCCTTCGTCTCCAGGCCATGCGGCTCCAATTTGGGCCATGTGGCGCCCTCGGCTCTGCGCCTGCTATACAGCAGGCGCATATTTGAGGAACCTATCAGGGAGGCTCCAGAGCACTCCAAATCTGTGCTGGATACATTGCAGATCTGCTGGCCTCGCTGTTCCAGCGCAGCTTAGGATTGCGGCCTCAATGGGACCAACACCAGAAAGAGGCTCAAGCGCTTGAAAAGCACAAGTTGGAGCTCTGCCTGCCAAGCTGAGCCTCCTACCGCTGCATATCACATTGCGTGGCTGGTCTTGTTGCCTGACGGCAGGAATCTGGGAATCCTGAGAGTACCACCAGACATCACCTCAAGAACCAGTGGCTTATATATGGTGGACCTGTCCTAATATGCAGTTACATTCTAGTGCGAGTCATTTTTTCCCACAGGAAATTAAATTTTAAACCTTGAATGCCAGGATGGTGTAAGGATGGTGTCGTGAATCGAGAGTTAGATTCGGATCCAGAAGACTCAGGTTCAAATATGGCCTGCTCAGCCGTAAAGCTTTCTGGATGACCTTGGGCCAGTCGTTATCTCTCACGTACCTCACAGGGTTGTTGTAAGGACAAAAGGTGGGAACTATAAAAATGTGAAAAATAAATAAAATAGCTTTTCCTTCCAAAACTGTTGAATGTGAATATAGTGCAGAAAGAGAGCAAATTAGAAAATGGTGGAAAAGAGGGGGCCTGAAGCAAGCTCACATGTGTTTTCTATTAAAATACATTTGTTATAAATATCTTACATGTCATGACTTTTACCTTAAGGGGATGTTGTTGGATCTGGGTTTTATTTTCTCATTCTTTTTATTTCCTCACAGACAAAGAAGGTATCTTCCTTCCCCAGTTTTGTCGACGGTAAGTACATTTTCACAGTGCGCTTAATATTTCTAGCATCAACGCTCCTGAGGAAATATGTCTAATAAACTCTGAGATTAAATTAGTTTTATTACACATGATGTGATTTTTGAGGCTGAGGTGGATATATCTTGGTTGGGGCTGTTCAATAGTTTCTGCCTTCAGAGGACTTGTTGCGAATTGCCTCATGTGCCATGACGTCTGGACAGGTTGTAGAGCATTGCTTCCCAAACGTTTTAGCACTGGGGCCCACAAAACAACTACATGGGGACACACACATACACGCACACACGAGATATAGAAAGATACATTATTTTATTAATGGTTATTAATTAATAATAATTGGGGTCCTGTGCTCCTGAGGCTGCTAGAGACCTTACCGATGGTATGTGTTTCTGAACATTTGCCAGACTCTCCCTAGAAATGGAGTTCAAGGACGAGCGGGCCCTTGCCCTGGGGAGGCTCCCAAGCTGAGGCCCGCCAGCCTGCCTGTTCCAGCGCAGCTTAGGATTGCACCCTAAGTTGCTGCGGGCCAGATAAAATCTTGTGGTGGGCCAAATTTGGCCCCTGGGCCATTGTTTGGAGACCCCTTCTCTAGCATTACAATCTTCTCATTTTGTTGCTACATTTTCAGTTTGAATTCAGAGAGTGTTGGAGGGAGCAGGTGTGGTAAAGACAGGGGACAGACTCCTCCCACTAAACTTCTGCTTGAGGCAGTTACCTCAGTCACCCTCATGGATGGGCCAGGTCCCAGGCCTTCATTAGCCCTGCCATCTTACGTTGCACCCCAAATACCTGCTTCCACATAAGAACATAAGAAGAGCCCTGCTAGATCAGGCCAAAGGCCCATCTAGTCCAGCTTCCTGTATCTCACAGCGGCCCACCAGATGCCCCAGGGTTGCACGAGACAACAAGATGCCTGCATCCTGTTGCCACTCCTTTGCACCTGGCATTCTGAAGTAGCCTACTATTAATGTAAGGATGTTCTACCACCCATCATGCCATATAGCCCACGATGGACTTTTCCTCCAAAAATCCGTCCAGTCCCCTTTTAAAGGCATCTAGGCCAGATGCCATCTCCTCCTCCTGTGGCAAGGAGTTCCATAGCTTAATTACCCGCTGGGTAAAAAAGTATTTCCTTTTATCTGTTTGAACTCTCCCACCTTCATTTGAGTACCTGAAATGTACTCCTTTGTAACCTGGGGTGAATTGTTAATAGCTGGTTTCCCTGGCTGCCTTATATTAGAAGACTTCGAAGGAACAGTGCATTCATAATTTGGAGGTGAAGTTTCTCTTTGCTTCCAGCCATTTTCTGTAAACTACTTGATAAAGAGTAGTTTTCCTCTTTACAGGGGGAAAAAAACCAGTGACTGATGTATGGGCTAGAAAAACTGGCATTTGGAAATCTCCCACGGCAAGGCGTATTATTCAAACCTATTTCCATGGTTATGGCACCCCTCTGACTTAGGGCTTTTAATTATTACTTTAATAACCAGCACTGATGAGCGGCTTAATGAAATTAAATTTGTCTTCATGATTGATCTTCTGTGGGGATTTTGTGGACGACGGAGGGTGAAAGGTTCACTTGGCTGTGCCTCAATTGCCCTTTACGGAGACAATCATCCATGCTTTCTTTATCTTTCATTAAATCTAGCAGAAGGAAGAGTCAGGTTTTTCTGCAAACAAACACTTGTTAAATCAGAGGTTGCAATTGACAACAAGAGACAAAAAACATCTTGCACGCACCAACATTCACATTGCACTTAGGAACAGCTTAATATGTAGGACCAACTGTCCAATCCTTCCTAAATTTTCCTGCACCTCTGCAGCAGTGTTGGCACAGATTATGGGTGGAATCCTAAACTGAGTTAGGCTGGCATAAGCTAAGGCAGCAAAGTTTGGCTAGCACAAGCGACACCGTAAAGTATTTTTGGACCACTCTCTGAGTCAGAGAGGCCAGCAGACATACGTGCACCATCCTCCCTGACTCCGACAGTGGTCTGAACGCGCTTTACGGTGGCCCTTGTGCCAGCCAAATTTGCTGGCTTAGTTTATGCCAGCCTAACTCCAGTTTAGGATTGCACTCTATGCTGCATTCTGCGGGGGAGTTTAGCAAGTGGAAAGTCTCTTTGGGGAAAGGGGACATTTGATCCCTTGCTCCGGGGTAAGCCTGTGCAACAGGTCAACTCGACCTGTGTCAGCTATATAGCTTGTGCAAGTCCGTTCTGATCTGTGTTTGTGGATCAGGCCCAGAAAGGGGGATAGGATACGGCATGTGCCATGCCTACCCTCCTCCTGGGCCAGATCTGCCCACCCCGGTCACTCCCTCCCCAGGCCACTTTTAGCCCCCTCCCTGCCCATCCCCTACTCCTGTGCTTCTCAGAGAAGACCTTACCAGTTCTGGTGGGCATCTGCCGCTGTGCCAGCACACATACAGGAAGGCTCTTGCCTTCCCTCTGACGCTAACCGGTGCACAGTCTCAACATGCTTTACAGCACTTTGCATCAGCTTGTGCCAGCGGGGCATGCAGTCCACTGGTGCAAGCCACAAATGGTGCCATAAGGTCGATTTTAACCAGTGGTGTCAGCCTACCGGTTCCCTGGGCGGAGTTTTTGCGGTCGCTGGGCAGGTTTCCATGGTGATCGGCAGCGTGCTCACTGTGTTCCATTGCGTAATGGCGAAAGCCCGCCCGCTGCAGCGGGTGTGCTTTTGCCATAACGCAACAGGACGCAGCGAGCACGCTGCCGATCACCGTGGAAACCCGCCCAGCGACCGCGAAAACTCCGCCCAGGGAACCGGTAGGCTGACACCACTGATTTTAACCCGGGAGGTCTAGTCCATGACAGCAAGATTTGGGGGGGCTTCCATAATTAATTTGTTGGTTAATTAATCATTTTTTAAACAATCGCCTATTTGTGCAGTACTTACTGAAGTGATTTGTAACTTGTCCTTTAGACTGAAAACCTCACGGGGAGACTCACAGGGTGGTTTAAAATACAAAAACAAAAAACAGAAAAAAGAACCCCAAGAATACAGAATCCTTGAAAAAATTGACACTGCAACTATTTAAATGACTACCAACAGAAAGCCTTCTAGAATAAAAATGGACCTTTTGAAAGCTGGAAGAGGATTGGTAGATCTCCCTGGACAGGGTTCATGGTGTTACCCCAGAAAGAGCAGTTTCTTGCCCCTGAAAAAACAAATTCATACTAATAGCTGGCCACCGAGCTGAGCTTGCAACACCCAGGCAGACTAATGTGGGCAAAGGAAGTTCCTAAGGAAATGTGGACCCAGATCATGTTGACCTTTGAAGATCAAAAACAGTGCCTTGAATAAAAGAAGCCATTAATAAATCAGACAATTTCCAAAAATGGCTCTGAACGCAGGGCCCTGAAACACTCACAAGTCCCAAGTTGGAAGCCAATCAACCATTCTTCCCACCAAGTGGAAAGATCTTGGATGAGGACTGTTGCTCCGAAACACAATCCAGTCCAAAGTATGTCTTGCATGTCAAAGGAGGACAAGGGAGAGAAGAATCCTAGGGAATTGAGAGCAGTCAGTAGAAGCACCCCCCTTTTGACCCCAAACAGATTCATGTATTAAAAACCATTCTATTTGCTTTAGTTGAACAAAACGTCAGGCTGTTCAAGGGTTAAATACTAATTGGATGCAGTCACTCATAGCATCTGAATGGAAATAATTATAATTACGTGCAAGTGTTGCGCTTTCATTTTCTGATTGCATGTAGTTAAGTCAATAAGTTAATTATTGTGCCGTGATGTCAGTGTCGGGCTCGGTGTAAATGTGACTTAGAAAGTGCGTATTCCCACTTGTATGGCCATGGATAATGTATAGCCGTCATGGCTGGCAGCTGTTAATCGTCTGGTTCTCTGCAAACGTGTCTAATCCTCTTTAGATGCCATTTAAGGTAGCGGCCAACCACTGCATCTTGTGGTTGTGAATTCAGCGGTGTGATGAACTATGGTGGGCCCTCCTTATCTGTGGGCTTGGCATCTGTGGATGCCGAGCCCACAGCTGGAGGACGTCAGAGGACCTCTCAGATCTGACCGGAAGCGGCTTCCAGATGTGACAGTGTTTGGGAGGTGTTCTGAGGTGCAGAGAGGGGTCACATACTGCCCCCATGCATCTCAGAAAACCTCCCGGATGCGCTGAGGACTTTGGGGGCGCAATCCTAACCTGGAGTTAGGCCAGCACAGTTTGGCCGGCACAAGAGACACTGTAAAGTATGTTTGGACCACTCGGAGTCAGAGAGGCCAACACACAGGTGTGAGCCATCCTCTCTGACTCCAAGAGTGGTCCAAACATGCTTTGGGATGGCCTAACTGTGCCAGCCTAACTCCAGGTTAGGATTGCTCTCTGGGTTGCATCTGGAGGTGTTCTGAGACTCAAGGAGCCTTTTGGTCATGTCTGGGAGGCCTTCCGAGGAGGCCAGGAGGCTGCATGCGGCCCTCAGGTAAGTCGTTGCCGTGACAGCCCCTCCTCCACGGAATTGGGTATCTGTGGGGGATCCTGGAAGTCCCACTGTACTTTTGTTTATACTGAATCTCCCACCAACCAGTTTCATGGGATTACCCCTCAATCTATTGTAGTGACAGTGAGAGAAAAAGGCGTGTGCACCTACTTTCTCCACACCAAGGATAATGTTTATAAGCCTTAACCAGTGATGTCATGCAGGGGGAATGCGGGGGAACTCAGTTCCACTAGTTAAAATTAGGGCTGACTCTGCCCACCTCACTCTCCCTCCTCCCCCTCCCAATTCCTCTGCAAAGAGCTTTTCTTCTTGGTTGGCCGGCACTCAGAGGGTTAAAGGGAGCAACTCCGGATTCCTAGGGGGGCGAAGGCAGTGATGTCATTCGGGGGAACGGACCAGAATGGGCGTTCCGGATCCTAACAGGCTCCGTGGCTGGTTCCTGGTTCCTGACAAGTGCCAATCAAAAGTGAATTCCTGTTCCTAAATCATTTGAATGACACCACTGGCCTTAACCCTGTCCCCTTAGTCACATCTTTCTTTAAAAATAAAAAGTTTTATAAAAGTAAAAGATAGGCTTTCCTCATAAGGGAGGTGTTTATATTATTGCCTCTCCCCTTCTCCAGCACAAACACCCTTTTTCTTGTTCACTGTGGGGTACACACAAACCATGTTTTTTTTGTGGCAAACCATGTTTTTTTTCCAAGCCAAGAATTTCTGCAGGGAGTTGGAAACTACATGCAAGTAGTTTCCACAAACTACAAACATGTATCTACAAACATGTCAACACACATGTTATCTCTTTGATACCAGTTTTAACGCTCACAACTGCGTTCACAGTTCTTCACAATCGAAGAACTATAAGAATTGTAGTTTGGAGAGAGTGAAGAGAATTCTGTTAGAGACCCCTAAAATTGTTCACAGAGATTCACAATTTTCAGAGATTCACAAGGAGGAATGATGATTAAGCCTGCATTGTTAGTAGAGGTGGGAGAAAATGGTTTTATTTTTTTCACAGATCTAGGTGTTTTCCAAAGAGCAGAGAGCAGAAAGTGATGCTATGTGTTTTTAATCAAAACTTACACTAGAATTATAAATTATAATGGCTTTAAAAGTGTACTAGGTAGACTATATAGGTGGTATAATGCCAACAGACAAAGCCACAGCCATTACCTACACCCACCTATTAAAATAATAAAGAAAAAGGGTGGGGGGTTTTTTTGCAGATATTTCTGGTTTTGTTTTACAAAAATGAGAAGTGCAGAAAGCGATGTTCTGTGTTTTTATTTTATCACCATTTCCCCCCACCTTGATTGTAGATTCCACAAATTATCTTGAGTGTTAACTACAGTAGCATACTCATTTTTAATGGCGCATATTTGTTTTCTAGTTTCTTGACTTCTCATCATGGAATTCAAATGCCCTGTTTAAACAGCTGCTGTGACAATTGTTCAATTCCTCCTGTAATTAGGTGGGCATTTACAAACACAAAAGAGAGAGAGAGAGAAGGGGGGCGTCTCTTAGGGAAAGCTTGGGGAAGTCGTTCTTGTTATATCCCTCGGCCTCCTGACGGCTCTGCCTTGGAGGGAAATAATTGCCTCTCATTTGCCTTCAGTTCCAGGGCCTTGTGAACCCGAAGACCTCATTGATGGCATCATCTTTGCCGCCAATTACTTGGGCTCCACGCAGCTGCTCTCGGAGCGCAACCCCTCCAAAAACATCCGCATGATGCAAGCGCAAGAGGCCGTGAGCCGCGTCAAGGTAGGGGATGTTTTTGATCTGTGGAAGATCACTTGAGGCTCCCTTGTTGATTGAAGTCGGAAGAACAGGGCAACATCTGCTCCTGCGAAGTTGAAGTCGAGCTCTCTCCGGTGACAATAGCAGAACCCTGACTGCTCCCAGCCCCTCTGTTCTTTTCATTATGATGATGGTTTGATTTATTTTTAATACTGCCGATGTGCAATCTGCCTGAGGAATAGGATGTGAATAATGCACAGGTTCTTTTTGAGATGTCTCTCTGTTAGCAAGTGGGCACCATACCTGCTAGATGCAAAGATCCAGGCTTGGGATGCAAAATGGGAAATCAAGGAACTGCTTTCACCCAAACATCTGCTGACACCCAAGATCTTCTGGTGCCTGAGGGGACATGCTAAAACCAGTGATGTCATTCAGGGGGAACGGACCAGAACGGGCGTTCCGGATCCTAACGGGCTCCGTGGCTGGTTCCGGGTTCCCGACAAGTGCCAATCAAAAGTGAGTTCCTGTTCCTAAATCATTTGAATGACACCACTGGCTAAAACCCATCTCCCTTATCTGAAGGCACACCCAGCCGCAGCCTCCATCCCTCCTCCTTGCCCTAATCCCTGAGTGCAGACAGGAAGTGGGGAATGGGATGGAAAGAAATGCGGAGGAAATGAAAGCAGTGGGTTAGCCTACCAGCGCCATTTTTGAAGTGGCATTCCTGCCCGTGTGGGAGACAACGGAGAATGCCTCTTCTGTAATCCTTGCTTGCCACAGTCTTGGTGTATTAACAATACATTTTTTAAAAAAATCTGTTGCCCAATTAATCAGGACACCTTTGCAGCCAAACAAACATATTTGCATTGATTTAAATCTAAAAGGATTAGTTGATTTAAAGATTGCACTCCTAGTTTGCAATCATACATATGCATATAGCTGATTTGAACCAAAGTCTGCAACCAAAGGAAGATCTAGTATTGTGCCAATAATATAAAAACATTATTGTATTCATTGCATATTTGACCAACTTATGCATTAAGGATGCGTAAGGTTTGATTAAGGATGCAATCCTCTAATACCTTCCGCATAATGGGACTTACATCTGCGTAGGTATGCGTAGGATTGCACTGTGAATCAATCACAGATATTTGGAGTCAGTAGTTTCTGCAGGGGTGGCGTCAGCGGTGTTATTCTGCTGGAACGCTGGGTGGGACATCCAGGTGATCGACAGCCCGCCCGTCGCGTTCCGCAGCGTTACGCCGTTTGTGTAACCAATTACACCACTTGCGTACGTTACGCAAATGGCATAACGCTGCGGAACGCGACGGGCGGGCTGTCGATCACCCGGATGTCCCGGCCTGCGTTCCGGCAGCATAACACCACTGGGTGGCATCCAGGTTGAGTGTTGGCCAAGGACCCAAGCCCAATCAGAGGGCCTACAGGGTCAGGCCAATCCCTGAACTCTCATTACTGGAAGCAGTGATGGTGTCCAGTGCACCATCAGGGGTAGGGCGTGGGAGTTCTTCTCCTAAGACCCTCTCCACATGGCCAGTGGAGAAGAAGGTGAGCTGGAGAGCGATCAGGGTCATGATCTCAGTGGCTGACTTCCTCCTCTTCCAGCTGTGCTGCTATAATCTTTGGGAGCTGCACTGGAGGAGGCGGTAACCCTCTCGCACCCTCCTCTTCCTCGTTCTATAAGGAAAGTGAGTGCAAAGAGGATGGGACAGTGCTCAGATGTAGCAGATGGTGAACTGGGGAGGGGACCACCCCCTTGCCAATTGGCTGCCTCCCACAACCTGCTGGCGCCTCCACCCACCTCATGGGTGGGCTTTCCCCGATCTGGTTTCCCTCCCCCCTTTAGAAAGCACCCAACCTTGTTCCACGGCTGTGCATTGCTGCAGAAGAGTGATAATCATGCTGCCTTTTAGGGAAGAGTATCTATCTTGACTTGCCTTCTCTTTGAAGAATCTGTGATGAGCTCTCAGGGTGTCCCAGAACGTTGCTGACAACCATTTGCTAAGAGACGCAAACCACCTGGCACCAATAGCTAAAGACTCTATTTGGGAAAGTGGTTCCCCATTTGTCACAGTAAGAAAGCGATAAAAGACACCTTTAAAATTCATGGTATCTTTGAAATGTAAAGAGCAGGTAGAGATACAGCTGGGTAGGATTCAACAGACTGTGTTTGTGGGTGGTGGTTTGATGGGTTTGTATCTTTGTGATCTGTGTTTGTGGAGTAATGATTGGATGAATCCTGGGTGGGACATCCATGAAGCTTCTACAATTAGGATGGTGATGGAGGGTCTGGGATCTCCTCTTCTGAAATCCCTGAACTGCAGAAGTCAGTGGGAGTGATTGGAACTTTGGCAATAGCCGCTGGAGACTCTGCATGTATCAACAGCAGCTCCAAAGCACAGTGGAAAGTAGATGACAGGCAAGTGATGCTGTCAAGAAAGTAAGGAACAGCCAGGTTTCTTGTTTTATTATTAATCTGTATGCTGAAATTTGAACTTGCCCTTGAGTAACCCCAGGAGTCATGTGACAAAGGGGTGGCGTTTCTTGTTTGTATAAGATTTGATGAATAAAGATAAAATTTTACTCAGCCAATGGGATATTGCTCTTTTGACTGGAAACTTGGGCAGTCTTGGTTAAGTCGAGTCCAACTGAGAATTGTGGCAAGGAAAAGGGGAAGGAGTGAACCCGAATGCTGCAATCTCAGAGACACCCATGCTAGATTGTGGTGCTGTGTCTAATTGTACAGTTCTGTGGAGTCTCAGGCATGCCTTGTCCCAGGGACGTCATCCGAGCGCCGGAACTACCGGAACGCTCGGATGATTGACAGCCCCCCGCCCCTATGGCGGAGGGCTGCCACGCCCTCCCCCCGCCTCAGCGCGCCAGAATTGCTCCGTTTTTGAGCGATTCGGGACGCAAGGGAGGGAGGGCAGGCCCAGAAGCAGCTTGCCTGTCCTCCGAAGCGGCGGAGCGGCCCGGGACCTCCGCGGAACTAGCGGAACAGAGTTCTGGGCCGTTTCCCCTGAATGACACCACTGCCTTGTCCCCTTACATTCTGTCCAACAACCTCTGAAATCTAACGGTCTTTGGAAGCAATTGCCAATGTGTTTTTCTGGTTGAACTCATGAGGTCTAGAATCATGGGTTTTGTTTTTGTTCTGGGTGATAGTGGTGGATTGAAAATTTTATGAATGGGAGCCTGTTGCTAGTAGTGGATGTCACACTGAAACCCAGTTGTATTTCCACCTTGTCTTGGTGCGCAATCCTAACCTGGAGTTAGGCCAGCGAAGTTTGGCTGGCACAAAGGACACCTTAAAGTATGTTTGGACCACTCTCAGTCAGAGAGGCCAACACACAGATGTGCGCAATCCTCGTTGATTCAGAGAGTAGTCCAAACACGTTTTCTGGTGGCTCTTGTGCTGGGCAAACTTTGCTGGCCTGTGCCAGCCTAACTTCAGGTTAGGATTGCGCTCTTGGTCACGTAGTCACATGAATGCCCTTGGAGGTGATTATGAATTTGAAAGTAGAAGCCTATTGTTTCTTGGGTAGCAAGTAGTCTCGTGAATAGCCAACAGTGTCTATACATGCAAATATTTACATTCCTAGTCAGTTTTGATATTGGGATAAATGTACCACTTAAAATGCTGAATGTGAACATTCTCCCGTGTGCAGGATATTTTACACATGATCAACCCAACGTTCATGGAGAGAGTTTAAATGTGCTGCTGCTTAATCTCCATTTGGGAAAGAGCATTTTTTTTTTTGACTTCATTTGATTTGCAGTGATCTGCGTTTTGGGCTGCAGTATAGTCTGCAAGAGAGAGAGAACCTCAAATGATATTTGTTGCTGGGCTATTAGAACCGCAGGGTAGTTTCATTTTATTCCGGATGTAAGAAAAGTGCCTTGGAAATGGGCTCTTATGGCATTGCTTGGAATCCAGATTAGATGTAATTGGAAGGAACTGGAAGCCACAAGCAAGAGCTGATTGTCTCAGCCCAAACACAGTTTTGTAAATTAGCATTCATGTTGCCGTATCAGGTGGACATGGCAGGTGGTCTGGATAAAACTGCCCGCTGTCTCTGTTTTTCATAGCTTCATGATGGTGCACACGAGTCGCTCACAGACGGGGACTGCGAGACTTTTTAAAAACAAAAACAGTTTTTGCCTGAGAATTAGAATTCCTGCCTAGTGTTAGCCTTTCTTTCCTGTGGGAGTAGTTGCTTTGCCGCATTCATTGCTGCCACGGTTCTGGGGGCTGATTTCTTTAAAAATGGACTTCTTCCAGCCTGCTGTTCCTGGAGGTGAAGGAGGAGACACCCCCTCCCATCAGTAGTGTAGCCAGAGGATAAGTAATGCAGGCGCCAGAGCATGCCTATCACGATACCCGAGAGCCTGGCCCTTCCAGACTGCCCCCAGGGATCGTGGGATGCTGTTCCCTCCTGGCCACCAGCAACCTTCAGTGGCCCAGGAGGCATACCTTAGCCTAACAAGTAGTGTAACACAGCGTCAAGACTGGATTTAGCTAACCCCCACTCCCTACACATGAAGCACACATGGAGTAGAATGTAATGATTTATTAAAACTACAGGTTACAGCACAGAGGCTTAATAAGACCTTTTAAAGCAGGCCAAAGGCTAGCATAACTACATGATGCTTAATGCAAAATAAAAAAGTAGCTATCTCCTAGTTTACTTACATTTTTAACTATCACTTACCCAGCACAGAGCTAGGTGTGATGAGGGCAAAATGGTTTTTTTTTTTTTAAAGCCTTAAATGTCTGAGTCTTTTGTTCTTACTCCCCCCGCCTTCGTGCCTGTCCCAGGCCCCCTTGTCAGCCAGAAGCAAAACAGCTTCTGGTACAGTGAAGATGTCCTTGGGAAGGTTCAGTTCCTTGCTAGAGGCCCCCCTATCTCACCTCCGCCATTAGCAAGACACAGCAGCCTCCAGGGGAAAACTTTCTCACCGTTAGGAACCCAGAGGGAGATGGGGAAGGACAGGCCAGGGCCTCAAAATGGAGCCAAGCCAGCCTGTTTCCCTGCTGTTCATGACAATGCCTTGTAAGCGGCTCCTCCCACTTGCCGTGGGAGCCATTCTGGATAGCGATGGCAATGCGCTAGAGGCGCCATTTTGGTTTGGCCACTGCCTGCATATTGGTGTTGCTGCTTACACGGTGTTCTGCGCTGCCTGCAGTACTTACCATGCTGCCATCCCTCTGGCTATGCAACTGCTGTAGGGGAGGAGGAGAGGGAGAAGGCAGCTGCCTTCAGGATGAGCTGGCCCATCCATGAGGTGGTTGGTGGTGGGCCGGCGAGACGAGGGGCCCAGCATTTATTTGCCCACCTCCGCATCTCCTCCTCTTCTTCCTGTTCCCTGTTTTGAAAAAGAGAACAGAGCAGAAGAGGAAGTGCAGGGGAGGCGAGCACATGAGTTTTCACAACCCATGTGGGGCATTCTGAACCCATAGATTAAGAAGTGATAAAGGTACTTATCTTATTCTGCAGGGGGGAAAAAACTCATGGGTAGCTTATGGATAAGGACGCCCATGTGGGTTTTGCATCCAAACATGTGCTGCGTCCATGGGAGGTGCTGGTTTTCCGTGTTCATCTTCCACACATTTGTTCTGGGCCTTCCTTGATTCGGCCAAGTTTAAGCGCATCTTTAAATGCCAAATTCAGCAAGCACATTAAGATATGAATTTGTTTTTAACGTGTAGTCTCTTGTGAATGAAGATGTCGTTCTGACAATCCTGTGGGTCTGTTAAGAACTAGAGAATGAGGAACGTTCTCAAGTTGACTTGGAATTTGCTGCTTCTCCTTGCAAGAAGTTTGTGGTACTTGGTAGGTAGCTGCAAAATTGAGTACAGAGCTAGAGAGAGCCCGAGGGAGGGGGGGCATCAGGGAATTGTTGGCAATCATTCAGGTTATTTTCCTTTGCTAATGTGGAACATGGATCCATAACAGGAGCAGAAATGCCCACCCACAAGTCAAAGTGAACCAAACTGAGCTTGATGGTATCAGGGGGATGGTCTCACCACAGAAAGCAGCTTCGGATGTGCATAATATTGAAAAAGGCCCAGGTTCCATTTTTAGCATCTCTGATTAAATGGTCTCAAGTAGTAGCTGGTAGACACCCTTTATGGAGATCCTGGGAAACCCATTGGCATATGCGTTGGGTTATTCTGGATTTTGCAAATGTATTTTGGACTTCTGGGCTGGTTCTTTGGTATCTTTCTTTTTTGATGACACCATAAAGCAAGGCACAGGACATCCACATTTGCAACCAGGTTATGGACTGAACTACATCTCCGGTGGAAGACAGGAGTCCGGGAATTCATGTTGCCACCAAAGTGATAGCCATGCCAAATTTTTAAATTGTACTGAATCCAGCTTCAACTTATTTAGCTACAATTGTTGATAAATTGTCCGGTTTTAGTTTAGATTTTTTCCCCGTTCTAATAAGGACTAGCAACTTGCTTTCTGACAAAAGTATGAGTGGCATTGACAGTACTGTACTCCCCACCCACTTTCTCTTTTTCGACTTGAGCCATGTTAACCTTTGACTCATTGACATCACAAGGTGCTATGGGGGAGGATACAGCCAACTCCTCACCCTGCCTCCCGGAGTAGTGCTTGGACTATGTATGTGCAAGTGGGAATGCAGAACATTGTGGAGTGCATTGTGGAGAGGGATTGTAACTGTACATGCAGCAGAGAAATATATAATCTTCTGTTAAGCAACACAATTTATTTGTTATTTTCTGCAAGCAGTTGACAATGCACGTTAAACACATTAAAACCCACGTATCTTACAGTAGAGGGACTGGAGAAATCAACTTTTTCCCCTTCTGCGAATAATAGGTTTGAGATTCTTGCAACTTCGTCCGAAGGTTTCCCTGACTTCACCTGCTGTCTTTTCTCTCTCTTTTTGTTTTTGTTTACCTCTTTTTTTGGTGCATTTGTCTGTTTCCCTTTTATTTATTTAATTTTTATGCTTCTCCCCAGAGGATGCAAAAGGCAGCTAAAATCAAGAAAAAAGCGGTGTGTAAACTGTTTTTCTTGAATGCTCAGTGTCTTGTTTCCGTTTTTCCGTCGTACTTGTTCGTCCTGGAGTGTCGTGTCCTCCGTTGTGGGTTCTCCGTAAAGCCGTAATTTTGGTTTGCAACGGGTCTGTTTTTAAGCGTAGGCAATTGGATGGAGTAGGAGGAGATGCTGGTTAGTTTCATCTGTGCTGTCGAGCTTCTCCTTCCCTGCTGGGGAGCTTTTTCTTCTGCCGCTCAGCATCTGAATGTACTGAGTGTCCGTCCCCCGTCCCCCCACACTGGATAATCATTGTATTTGCTCAGTGGTAGAGCATTTGCTTTGCAGTCAGAAGGTCCCAGGTTCAATCCCCAGCAACATCTCTAGATGGGTCAGAGAAAGAAGTGTCTGAAACTTGCCAATCAGTGTAGAAATATTGAGCTAAATGACCCAATGGTCTGACTCAGTATTCCTGCATTCCCAAGAATTCCTTTTCAGCTAATGCCCGTGATTGCTTTATTGCAGCTCAGACCAGTGTTGCAAGCCAATCCTGAGTTTGTGTCTTGTAATGATAATCAGTCTGTTTTGATTGTCTTGTTTAATTTGTTTGCTTCCAGGATTCCCATTTGGATGAATATTTCATTTTGCATGCACAGGCCCCCCCCCCGGCCCCCGCGCTCTGTATTTCAACAAACGCTCCTGTAATGAGTTCCAGGCCATAGTTTCCTCCTCCCTTAAAAGCTGGCCGGAGTTCATCAGCTCCAAATTTCAGCCCTGCGATTCGACATAATGTGGATTGGACCACAGTGTCCAAACAATGTACTCCAGATTCATCTCACAGGGGTGGCTGAGATTGGAGTTTGCCCTCAATATTTGGCTACTCTAAGCAGTCGTACTGTGTGGGTTGAGAGGCGACATGATCCCTTGCAATGTTGTGGAAGATGTTGAGATGGCAAAATCTGCGATCCAGGTGTCGACAGCTGTGCTTGTCTAGAGGAACATTACTAGCAACCTCTGACAAATTCTTTTTGTATTGCAATTTGGAAAAAAAAAGAGAAAAGTAGGGGGTGGAAGCACAGGAAAGTACTGCAGCAAAGCACCCTTGCCACCAGAGCCATTCCAGGTGAAGACAGCAAGACTGTGCATTACCGTCACCACCCAGAATGGCTTTGATGAGAAGGGCTGCTTACCTGACACATTGCTTGGCCTGCAGTATTTACTGTGTCACCCCCCTGTAACTACTGTACTGGGGAGAAGCAGAGCAGGAATTTCTCTGAACTGCAGGTGAGATGAAACTGCTTCTCTTACGAGCGTGGAAGGCTCAGGGGAGCCGCCAAGCCGCTGCTCGCAGTTTTGATCAGGAAAGAAATACCAGAAGACACTCCTGCTGTGTTTTCCCTTTTTGAAACCTCACTGCAAAGTAGGCGAGATGCTGCCTGTCTTCCAAGCCTTCCACATGTGCTGGACGACTTGCGATGGAGCTGTGGCTTCCTTTTAATTCTGCAGGAGTTGGGAGCAGGTTAGAAACAGCAAGCTTTTCTTTCTTTCTGTATACTCACGCACAAATAGGGGAGGGAAACAAACACCCAGCTTCTCTTCAAAGCCTCTTCTGCACATGCAGGGGGCAGGAGAACTGATAGCGAGGAGGAATGGAAGCTCGGTTAACAAGCCAAGCTGATGCTTCGGGACAGTTTCACGGTCTCCAGTGTGAAATGCGGATCTCTTGATAGGCAGCTCAATCCTGAATCTGGTGGCACCCAGGGCTACAGAGGTACCAAAATGGTGGCCGCTGGATCCTGAGGACGTTGGGATACTGCTGGAGGTCTCCTCGGGGTAAGGAAGCATTTGTTCCCTTACCTCCCTGAGACTTCTGCAGGTGACAAAGAACAGGCACAGTTTTGAGAAGGCCCATGGAGAGCCAACTGGCTTGGGGGGGGGTTCAGGATTCTGTGACAAAGGCTGCCCCCATCTCCACTCCCCTCCTGGGCTCAATCCTCTGCTCTCTTCACCCTGTTCTGCCCATTCCCCATCTCCCCACCCAGTGGCGTTATTCACCCGGTACTCTGGGCGGGACTTACCTTTGAGTGGCAGTCCGCCTGTTGCGTCACGCCGCGTTCCCGCCCGCCCCGGCGGGCAGGAAAGCAGCGGAACACAGCGGAACGCAAGGGGCGGACTGTCGCTCAAAGGTAAGTCCCGCCCAGCGTACCGGGTGAATAACGTCACTGTCCCCACCCCACCCCAAAAGCCTTACTACTGGATGGTGCTGGACAAGCACCAGCCATCTATCCTCCCAGTGCTGAGGGCCAGAACTGGTACTCCCTCCTCCCTGACTCCCCAAATGTGCTTTATGGCATGTTTGCAACACTCAGAGCAGGCGGTACGAGTATACCGTAGACCGCTGGCGACAGAGCCTTCAGGGTCAGACTGTCATGGCACAATCCTAACCTGGAGTTAGGCCGGCACAGTTAGGCCAGCAAAATTTGGCTGGTGCCAGGGCCACAGTCAAGTGCGTTTGGACCCTTCTCGGAGTCAGGGAGGATGGCGCACGTCTGTGTGCTGGCCTCTCTGACTCAGGCTGCAGTCCTATACTCACTTTCATGGGAGTAAGCTGCATGGGACACAGTGAGACTTACTTCTGAGTAGACATGCGTAGGATTGCACTGTGAGAGTGGTCCAAACATACTTTACAGTGTCCCTTATGCTGGCCAAACTTCGCTGGCCTGTGCCGGTCTAACTCCAGGTTAGGATTGCTCTCTCAATTTCTTCATGTGTCCGTTTTTATGGGAGGCACTATGTAAACATCCGAAATCGTACATTTCCAGTGAAAGTCATCAACCACATTCTTAAAAAAAAAATGGTGCTCAATTTCTTTGTTTTTTACAGTTAGGTTCTATTCAAATACAACATCCAATACTGATTGTTTGAACCTAACTTTCAAAGGCCTGTCTGTGCAATAAGAGTTTGCCTCAACCCAGTTTTCAGTCAAAGACATTGAAGCGTGGGACTGCCATGTTGTTGGGCATTCCAGCAGAAATACTGAGGTCCTGAACAGTCAGGGGAACATAAGAAGAGCCCCGCTGGATCAGGCCAAAGGCCCATCTAGTCCAGCTTCCTGTATCTCACAGCGGCCCACCAGGTACCCCAGGGAGGCATGAGACAACAAGATGCTTGCATCCTGTTGCCACTCCCTTGCACCCGGTACCAGTAGCCCACCACCTTTGTAAGGAGGTTGCACAATCCATCATTGCCTATAGCCCGCGATGGACCTTTCCTCCAGAAATCCGTCCAATCCCCTATAAGAACATAAGAAGAAGCGAGGTATTGCCCCATCTGAAACTCTGGAAAGATTGAAGCAGTCTTGCTTTTGGGGAGGGATCACAGCTCAGTGGCAGTGCACCTGCTTTGCATTTCTAGATAGGGCTGGGAAGAAGACCCCCCCCCCCCAAAGACCTCGCAGAGCTGCTACCAGTGTAGCAATACTGGTGAACCCGACAGACTGACACAGCTTCCTGTGGCCATGTAGGGAAAGCCCCCCCAACAGGTAATTCCTGAAGCTGTGCATTCAGTGCCATACTTAGAATACCAGACATATACCGAGGGTGCAATCCTCTAAGTGCCATTGAGCCAACGCTAGCAGCAGCGCCGACCCAGCGCCACTGGCCCACAGCCACACTGCGCCGCTCATGCACCAGCTGAACCCGGCTGGCGCAAGAGGGCTCTGGGTGGAGGGAGGGAGAAACTGGGCAGGGGTGGACGAGCTAGGAGGGTCCGGCAGGCGCAGATCCAAGGAACCCATAGGGGAGGCTAGAGCCTCCCCTGGGGCATGGGCACAAACGTGTCCTTGCCCTGGGGAGGCTCCAGAATGCTCCAAAGCTGTGCGGTATACAGCGCAGGCCCGCAGGCCTCGCTGTTCCAGCGCAGCTAAGGATTGCGCTCTCAGAGACCCAAAACAAGGGCCCATTCACATGGTGTGCTTTTTCTGCAGCTGGGTGGTGCTTGACTGCATTCTATACAGACATGTGCCAGGAGATGCGCTAGGCCAGCTCATGACCCTTCTTCCGCTCCCCATGCTTTTTACAAATGGGGAGGAGGAGGAGGTGGTGCTGGAGTTTGCCCTGAGAAGGTGAGTGGGAGAGCTGCGAGGTGGCTGGCAGGGGGTGGGGTGCATGTGCTGTATTCCATCAGTTCCCCATTCCCTGCCAGCCCACCACTTGAAGCAGCCACGTCACCTGGAAGGGAGGTGATGCTCTGAGAGTGATGCTTTGCAGTCAGAAGGGCCCAGCAAAATCTCTGGCATCTCCAAGGAGGGCTGAGAAATGCATACCTGATACCCCACAGAGCCACTATCGGTCAGCGAACACAATACTGCGAATTGGTAGACAAAGTATTGCAGGCATTGCAACATGCCGTGTAAGAGGCCCCTCCCACCCGCTGTCAGAGCCATTCTGGGCAGTTCCATCACTGTCCAGAATGGCTCTGATAGCAAGCGGTAGGGGCTGTTTACACGGTGCGTTGGAGTGCCTGCAATACTTATTGCATCACCCCATCAGAGGCAGATCTAAGGGAGGGCAAAGCTCTAAGTTTTGCAAGAAGCCTTACCTTGCAGTGGAAATCACTCCTCTCCTGCACCGTTTTAGCCAATCCTCACAGGGAAAAGCAACATCTTGGCGTTGCTTACTGGCTACAGCAGCAAGGGAGAGGAGGGATTTACATGACAGGGCAAGGCTTCTTGCAACACTTAGAGCTTTGCCCTCCCTGTAGATCTGCCTCTGCACCCCATGTACCACTCTACTGCCAGTGTCCTGACCCATATCCAACAGCAGCCTCTGTTCTTATCAGTGGTCCATAAATCTGCACTGACCATAAATCTTTTGGGGTTTGGTAAGGAAATAGTTCCTCCAGTTTTATTTAAGGAAGGCATCTGTGCTCAGGTGTGGGGGGGGTTGGAAGGCGCCATCATACAGGCATCTATTATCCAAGGCTGCAGTTTTCAAACTCTCTGGGAGTTTGACCCCGCTGTAAGTGCTTGCGGGGGAGGAGAGAAGGCAGCAATGCGATTCCCAGGTGACAGGAGCTTCTATCTATTTACCAATCAAAGCATTATCCTGGGGGTATGGTGAGCCCCACAGATGCCTCTGCAGGGCTCCCTATGCTTTGGAAACTTGAAAAAAAAGCTATTGTGACCCGGTTCTGGTTTTGCAATCGAAAACCATAAGTGGGTCGCAATTGCTTGTTTCAGGTTTCCGAGGCTGCGGGAGCCCTGCAGAGCAGAGGCGGATCTACAGGGAGGGCAAAGCTCTAAGTGTTGCAAGGAGCCTTACCCTGTCATGTACATCCCTCCTCTCCCTTGCTGCTGTAGCCAGTAAGCAACGCCAAGATGTTGCTGTTCCCTGTGAGGATTGGCTAAAACGGTGCAGGAGAGGAGTGATTTCCACTGCAAGGTAAGGCTTCTTGCAAAACCTAGAGCTTTGCCCTCCCTTAGATCTGCCTCTGCTGCAGAGGCATGGGGGGGGGGCTCCCCACACACCGAGAATGACAGCACTTTGATGGGTAAATAGATAGGAGCCAAGGGAAGCCATGATCCTGGGAATCCTGTTGCTGCCTTCTCTTCTTCCCACCCCTTAAAGGGCCAGGACCAGAGTTTCTCTGGCTGGGGTGTTGCAATGCCCCAGTTTGAAATCCTCTGATTTAAGGCCGTGGTTCCCTGTGTGCCGCAGTGCCTGACAGTGCCACGGCAAACTCACGGGGGCCCTGCAGGATGCCCCTGGCGGCCTCTTCTTCCCAGCTCTCCCAAGTACCACAGATTGCACAATACAATACAAGATCTCCTGCGAGAGTGTGCTTGATCCAAGATCATGTCGTCATGGGAAGATGAGGCTGCTGAGAAGAGCTGGGAAGAAGAGTTTGCCATGAAAGAAGGGCACCAAGCCCAAGGTAAGCTTGGGAACCCACTGATCTAGGGAACGGAACTACCAAATTAGCATTTCTGTGCCCTGAGCAACAGTTACGCCATTCTCTTACTGGCCCCGTTGTCAGAGAGCCGAATGTGGGAAGACCCTCATCCTCATGCTGGGAGTCGTCATGCTGTGACCTAGGCCCTGAGGACTCTCTCTGGGGCCGAGTCCTTGCATGCAGTCTGGAAACGGACCCTTCCAAATAGCTGCTCTGTGTCGTTGCAGTCAGTTGCGCAGTGTGATCGGTGTACATCCCATTGTGTTTGAAGTTGCTACGTGGAGCCGCTGTTTCAAAGAAAGAAAGAAAAGGCTGGAGGTCTTTTCTCATCTTGCCACTCTCTTTTCTTAGAGCTCCGAGGGAGACGCCCAGGCTTTGACGGAAGTGGATCTGTTCATCTCCACGCAAAGGATTAAAGTTCTCAATGCAGATACACAGGTAAAGGGTGCCTTCCTGAAGCCGCAGGGTGGCCTGGGAGGTTGGGATTTAAGGGACAGGCTTCTGATCCAGTCCTGGCCTTTGCTCTAATTGTACAGATTGGTCTTCCTTACAGATTTCAGTTGCGCAAATAGATCTGGGCTAGTTTGGGGGTTGGGTTGGGTTGGGTTGGGTTGGGTTGGTTGGCTGGTTGGTTGTGAATCCAGATCTGAACTGTATGTCCTTCAAACCAGATCCCAGAGTTCCCTGGGGCAAGAAGACGTTTAGGGCACCTGTGCATTCTCTGCTGACTCTTTACCCCTCCCTTTAGCTTCCCCCCATATACTGGGCAGGAGGGCTTGGAGGCAGACAGGTGGGCTAGATGGCAGCAGCAAGAGGACAGTTCCTCTCACCCCATCAGTACCCCAGCCACACATGCCTCTGGAGATGGGAAGGGAAGGTCCTGGAAGGACTGTTCCTCCCTTCTCCAGAGACCATTAGAGGTTCTTCCAGGGCCCCACAGATCTTAGAATCCCATTGTTTTCTGCAGGAATCACAGCAGCCTTAAAAATTTGCATAGGAAAATCTACATGCATGGTGATGCATTTCCTACTTGGAGGCTGTTCTAACATCTGCCAGAGCCAACTCCAGGAGGATGGGACGGATGAAGCCCTATGGGAAGGATAGGTTGCCAGCAGCGGTGTCATCCTCAAATGAAGTTCTGGAATGCTAGGCGGGACTTACCGCTTGATTGACAGGCTGTCCGTGACATGTCGCTGCCTGCCTGCCCGCCGTGCGGGCTCCCTCCGGTTGGCGCGCCCCTCCGCTGCTTGCCCAGGCACCCGGCGCGCCCCTCAGGAAAGCGGGCACCCCCTCCGAAGCCTCTCGAGAGCTGGCATAGCACACCCCTTATTCTCTTCTGCAATACTCGAAAAGGGTGTCCCATGGAGAGGGTCAAAATACTCCTTTTAAGAAGGGCATGAATTGCAGAACATTTTGTTTTTAATAAAGCTAAGCAACTTTATTTGTCTTTTGTAATCAGGAAGCCAAACAGATGTTCTGTTGGCTGTTTTCTCTGGTATGTTTAGGTGTGTCAAATTGTCTCCTTAATTAACAGAGAGTGCTCGTGCTACAGCCCACCTTGAGGGAGTGATTCTACCTCTTCTACCATCCATACCTGATTCCTTTCTGTACATGGACGTGCACAATCCCTGTGGTTCGAGGAGGGTGATCCTGCTCTAGCAACTGCTCATGCCAAGGAACTAGCATGGCTTGGGAACTGCTGCACAAAGACAGAACACGCAAGGAAAGGAACTCAGAAATAGTAGAGGGAGAGTTTGCATTAATTCCAGGAGTGTCATGTGATTATGTCACCATGATGGCACTTCCTGCTTGATGATGTCACTTATGGCTATGTCATCACTTCCAGGTTAATGACATCACTTCCAGTGTGTCCCATCATGAGTGCCATTCTAAAAAGTGGGCCCCAATCTAAAACATTTGGGAGCCACTACATATATATATTTTTTTGTTACAAGCAGTCACCTATTATTCAATTTCTCTTCTCTCTTTTTGAATCCTGAGACCAGGAACAGGAGAGGAAGAGGTGGGTGGGTGGATAGATGGATGGATGTAAATGGTGGGCCCTTTCTTGCCTGTCTGCTATCCGAGGCGACTTGCTCAGCCAGCCACCTGCATGAGCCAGCCATGGTGGATTCCTCTCCCGCTACTATTTTTGGGTTCCTTTCCTTGCATGTTAAAAACATAAGAGCCTCACTGGATCAGGCCAAAGGCCCATCTAGTCTAGCTTCCTGTATCTCATAGTGGCCCACCAGATGCCTCAGGGAGCAGAAACTAGATACCTGCCTCTTGCTGCCACTCACCTGCATCTGGCATTCTGAGGTAGCTCACTTCTAAAGTATGGAGGTTGCACTACTACTACCCATCATGAGCCTGCAGCTTGCAATGGACTTTTCCTCCAGAAATCTGTCCAGTCCCCTTTTAAAGGCACCTAGGCCAGATGCCATCACCACCTCCTGTGGCAAGGCGTTCCACAGATGAATTACCCGCTAGGTAAAAAAGTATTTCCTTTTATCCATTCTCACTCTTCCAACACTCAATTTTAGTGGACTTTTTGTTTTAGTGGATCAGACTTCCCTCTCCCTCCCAGGACTGATGAGTTAGCCCTGACAAGCTCCCTATGCCCCACTGTTTGGCTGTAGGTGTTTTTGGCTGCCCGGGTCTACGTTAAAAGGCCCAGCCATTAAAAGGCCCAGCGTGGGGCAGGTTGTCAGTGCTTAATAAAATGACAAACGGTAATGGGATCTGCTGTCTGCGGTAGCAAATGTGTTTCATCCTTGCATTTCGCTGCTGCGTGTAAATAATGAACAACCCATTCGAGGGGGAACGAGAGGGACGAGAGCCAGTTCCTTTTTTATGTTAGCCACTGTAGCCAAAAAGCAAGATTTAAGGAGAGGCAAAGAAGGCACTAAAACAGATTAATCTGCTTCCTGTTGTGCTGCAGGGAATCACTCCCAAAGGACCTTGCTCGGCTTATTCTGCACAGGCTTGGAGGCTTGCCATTCTTTCCAGATAAAAGTTTAGGAATAGCCGAAACTGGGCAAGATGGGGTGAGGATGCTTCAGAATGTTGTTACCAAGGGATGCAGCCAAACCTGATGAGGTTATATTGGCACATCCTGCATCCCACTGAACGTGGCCAATTGGGTGGCAACCAGTGCCTGGAAGATGGGCCTTTTAACAAGCATGAAGAGTCCTGCTGGATCTGGCCAAAGGCCCATCTAGCCTGCCATTGGGTTTTGTCTGGCAGCCAAGCAGATGTGTCTTCTCTTGTTGTTGTCCTCCCAGTCACCAGTAGTCAGTGGTAGACTGCCTCTGAGCCTGGAGGTTCCGTTGCTATTGTGCCCTATGAAAAAGCACTGCTTGCTCAGACAAAAAGGCTATCAAGTCGAGTGCTCTGTTTCTCACCATGGCTATCTTGGTTCCTCTGGGAAGCCTGTGAGCATGGGAATAATATCCCTCCCCAGCTGTTGTCCCTAAGCAGCAACTATTTAGGGTCATATTACTTCTGAACATGGAGTTCCATGTAAACATCACGGCTAATGACCACAGGTAGATCTGGCTTCCATTTCCTTTTGCACATGCTTCTTTGGATCCAATCCATGCTCTTGTTCCCTGCTGTGGAATTGCTGTACTTGTTGGCTGCCTCCGTGCATTTTGCTAGTTTGTTTTCAATGGTCCGTGGCAGCAATTTTTCCTCTCTCACAAAAGTAAATCTGTTCCAGAGTTGAGCAGACACATCACCAGGACCTTCCCCTTTCAGTGATCAGTTCCAATCTCCCCCGCTTTTTCAGTTTTGCCTAATCAGTAATGCCTCTTGTCTCTTTTAAATAGATCTCACAAACTCCTCTCCTTCCTACGTGAGCGTAGAGTTCAATGGCGTTCAATTTTTTTTTAAATGTAAGAACTTTGATCCATTTAACCCAAGGCATTTAGACTGTAGATTGTGATCTACTACATCTCTGACTGATTTGCCGTGGATCAGCAAGAATTTATGATTCCTAATTGTTCAGTTGTAGCAACAGCAAAAGCGGTTTTTGATTTTCATTTTTAAATTAGGCAGCTGAAACAAAGAAAGCTTAGGAGAAAACCAAGAGTATGTGTGAAAGGATGGAGAGCTCCTTCTAGTACTGAGAATGGGTTCCTAGGTGGGGTATATGCTCAGAGGCATTCTGTTTCTTAAAATTAAGAAACATCTTGGGGGGTTGCCTGCACCCCCCCAACCCACTGTTTTGCCTCCGGTTCTGTTGGAAGACCTTGGGATTCCAACAGGTACGTCTGGGTTAGGCATAGGCTGAGGCCCCTGCCCATCAGAGGAGGTTCTTGCCCAAGCCAGGATGTTCCCCTGAGTAGTCCCGGTGGCAGCAGTGGTGTGATTTGGCCAAGAAACTCCACCCACTGTGGCACTCTCAGAACTCCCATCTACCAATAGGCACCTCTGTGTCATATAGGGGCTTTTACAGGACGCTTCCATTGGCTGGTGGAGAGGGGTTATTACTGCTATCCATTGCTGGTAAGCTTGCAGTGCAGTCGATCCCAGAGACCTGAAGTCTGCCTACTCCAGGGGTCGTGTGGTGGCAAGAGGAGTCTTGCCTAACCCTAACATGCAGCCAAGTGAAACAGGTGATGGAGGCAATTCCTGGGACAAGGGACAAACCAACGGGCAACTGATTCTAGGCATTTGGCTGTCTCCCCTCTGCTGCGGCCAGGTGAAATACTGCTGGGGGAGGGGCAATTCTGGGAGTGGGGGAACCCAACTGAATGGCTCCAAGGAAGTGTCTGCTGAATCTGCTTAAAGAGAGGGGTTAGCTGCAGCTCCTAGGATGCTTAATATTGGAAGAAAGTACGTGCAGGACAAGGAAAAGTGCCACCTGTTCACAAGCTGGCAGAGATGCACATTTGCTACTTGGTGGTCTCTGTTTTTCTATAGGAGACGATGATGGACCACGCTTTGCGCACCATCTCCTACATTGCTGACATTGGGAACATTGTGGTGTTGATGGCCCGGCGCCGGATGCCCCGGTCAGCTTCGCAGGACTGTATCGAGACGACCCCTGGGGCGCAGGAAGGCAAGAAGCAGTACAAGATGATCTGCCACGTCTTTGAATCAGAGGACGTACGTAAACAGCATTGGGGGAAAATGCATAATTTAGAGATTGTGCATGATGGAAGTTTTTGCTTGGTTACTCCCTTTCCGGACACAGGGATGGGTGGCTTTGAAACTTATTTGCCGCTCTTCTGCTCCCATGAAGCTCAGTCCACCTTATTCCACCATCGCCCTACCATTCCCACACAGATATTCATGCACTGCTACCTTTCCCTTCACTGGCTTGCATGCTTAATAATTTAATTTGCTCTTTAAAGGATTGTGCAACCGGAGATGACCTAACATCACATTTCTATTTAAAGTGCTGGTTCCCACATTTATTTATTCTCCTTCTACCCAACCACCTCCTCTGGATTCAGGACAGCTGGCAACTGTTTCATTCATGTTCCATCTCTGTCTCCAAAGATTTTATGGCACAGATACGAAGGGTGGATGTCTGGAGGATAAGAATGCGATAATGTGCAAGCTGAAATAGAGTCAAGCTTTTGTACATTTTTTTAAAATCTTGGTAATTTACAGAATTTTAACTTGGTATATATGGGCTTTTTTAAATGTCTGCAGAGGTTTGAGCCTTTGCGAAGCATCACTTTGGTCTCCTTCAAAGGCTCTCAAATGTGCCCATGAAAGTTTAACTTTTGAAAACAAAAAACATGTGCAAAGGTCTAATACAGTGGTTCTCAAACTTTTTAGCACTTGGACCCACTTTTTAGAATGACAACCTGTCCAGAACCCACAGGAAGTGCTGTCATGGCCAGAAGTGCCATCATTGTGACACCAAAGCCTGCTATTTTCCAGAGAAAGCAGCAATAAGTTGGATTATTCCTCAGCCATTTTCCAATAGCAAAATGATTCAGAAAGGGAAAAAAAACTATTTACAAGCTTGACGCAGGCAAAACAACCACACAGCCCTCCCCTTTCCCAGTATCCCATCTTCCCATATTTTCAATATGGCTGCTCTAGGTGCTTTGCGATCCACCTGAAATTGGCTCACGACCCACTTAACTGGTGGGTCCCGACCCACAGTTTGGGAACCACTGGTCTAATGTAAAAAGAGCTTTTGTGAGCCCTCACTTCCCACGTCAGACTTCTGTTTGGGCCTGCAGAAGCTTGATCAGGAAGGGTCAATATTTTGAGCTCTCCAGTAGAATGCTTGTGTTGTCTCTCCTTGAAGACCAATTAAAAATGTAATTAAAAAAAAGCCTGCTTCCCATATGAGCCTGCTGGAGTACTGCATTTATCACCTGAGCCTTTTCTCCAGCTGCTTCCACTGTTATGAGATAAGTATGTGGAAACTGGAGAAAGGGCCTCTTTGGTTGTGAAATTAGTGCTCTTTTTCCTGCATCCCCCATGCAATTGTAAGGTCATGTACAGCACTCATAATCTGGTACCAGGATATTTTGGTACAAATGGGTGCAAGCTGCAGGAGAGGTTCATAGAGTGAGGAGGGATGCATGCGGTCACCTAGTTCAATCCCTTGCCTGTAGCACGGAATCCTCCTAGAGCATCTCCAGTAGCTGCTTGTCGAACCTCTGCTTGAAGGTCTCCAGGGTGGGAGAATCCACCACCTCCTTCAGCCATCTGTTCCACTGCCGAACCACCCTTACTGTAAGGAATTTCTTCTGGATGTCCAACCAGAATCTCTTCTCCTGCAGCTTGTACCCCTTGCATCTAGTTCTACTCTCAGAGGCAGTTGAGAACAAGTTTGAACAACAGGAGGAAATTCTTGGCAATAAGGGCGGTTTGACAGTGAAACGGATTGCCAAGAGGTGGATTCTTCCTGCAGGAGATGCTCTAGGAGGAATTCCTCCTACAGGTTGGAAGTTGGACGAGATGACCATGTGGGTCACTTCCAATTCTATGGTTCTATGATGTTTCTTGTTCTTCTGTATGCTTCTGTCTCTCATGAATGACTTTTGTGCACACTCTGGAGTGATGCACATCCTCTTTCAACCACTTCTTCTTCGGCAGGCCCAGCTGATTGCCCAGTCCATCGGGCAGGCCTTCAGTGTGGCATACCAGGAGTTCCTCAGAGCCAATGGAATCAACCCGGAAGACCTTAGCCAGAAGGAATACAGCGATATCATCAACACCCAGGAGATGTATAACGATGATCTTATCCATTTCTCCAACTCAGAGAACTGCAAAGAGGTGAATGTTTCCTGCTGGATAGCTTCTTACACAATTGGTGCTCCTTGAAAATTACTTTCCCCTGTTTATTAGTGATGTACATGCAGAGAACGTATGTGGCATGTTAAGAATTCATTTGCAAATATGTTTTGGGCAGCGCAATACCAAAAGGTACGTAGCGCTGACACAACATAGTTCAACCCGGAAGACCTTAGCCAGAAGGAATACAGTGCAACACTGTTGCGTCAGTGCTACGTGCTTAGCGCTCATAGCATCGGCTTCAGAGTGCCGATGGAGAGCCTCCCTTGCGCCGGCAGAAGACGATTGGTGCAAGGGAGGCCCTGTGCCGAGGCGGCATGGGGATTGGTGGGAGGGAGGGAGGCAGGGGCGGGTTGTGGGCAGGCTCATACGGCCACATCCTAAGCCTGTCCGCGAGGCCCCAATTCGGGCCGCGCGGTCTCCTCAGATCTGCGCTCACTGTTTAGCGGGCGCAGATCCGAGGAGCACATAGGGAAGGCTGGAGCCTTGAACGCTCCCATGCCGCGGAGAGCTCCAGCCTCTCCTAAACAGCGTCGGATATGGTGCTAGCCTGTCAGCCTCACCGGTCCGGTGCTGTTTAGGATTGAGCCCTTAATCAATTGCCCTCCTTAATTGGGCAGGAGGTGTGGAATGATGGTTGAGCTGCTGGTATTGCCTGAAGCTAAGCAGGAAAATCTGCAGTTTGCTTTTGGATGGGAGACGAATGTCAGGCTGTGACAAGCTGCAGTACCTGTGGTGGCAGAACAGAGTCACTGTGGAGCTGATTAGCTCACCGCAAGTGAGAGTTGCGGTGGAGTGTGTGAGGAGGCCAGCCGGCAAAGAAGGGAATACGACCTTGAGGACCTGTCCAGGCTTGACTTGCAATTGCCTGCTGAGGCTTGACAGCAGGCAGCCAAAGGAGAGAACCACACTGTGAAGGCAATGTCTGGGCCTGAGGATTGGCAGATCACAAGAATACTGAAGATTTGTAAAAAACCCATTGAAAAAAATGGTGGTTTAGACTAGCCTGCTCATGTAAGCCGCCTTGGGCATTTGCTTCGGCATGGGAAAGGCGGGGTATAAATTCTTCAAATAAATAAATAAATAAAAATAAATAATCATATGCAACTATGTATAATGTAAATATCAAAGGCCTAACTGTGCTGGGATAACTTTGTGCGCCCTGAGAGTGAGAGCACAATATACTTTGGTGAGCTTGTTTCAGAGATGAGATTCAAACCAGAGGCTTGTCAGCTCACAATCTTGGCCATGCCACTACACTGTTTGTTTCTAAAGGCTAATTGCAAGTGGCATTTAAAGGGTTGGGAACCATGAATTGATAACTATATTTTTTAATCAGTAGTAGTAGTGGCCAGATCTCTCACTAACTCATTCACTCACTCACCTTCACACACCCACAGCCACACCCACACCCACACACTGGAACCACAGTGGCGGATGGAGGAGACTTTAACCAGATCTGGTGAGATCCAGATCGAAGCTGCAGCTTGGGGGAAGAAGTTGGGTTTAACCCTTTCCTCCCTCCATGCCATTTTCCCCACCAAAAATGCCCCTGGAAGCTGCTTTTTGCTCTGAAAACAACTCTTCGCTGCAGGCGCTGCAAACCCATTGCTGTTTTTCTGTTTTCCCTTTTGGACCTGTTCCAGTTTTTTTTATATCCTTAATAAAATGCTATCAATAAAAGTGGATACAGGACTCAAGCTGTGGGATAATCAGCACTGAACAGAGTCGGATTGTTGCCTGCTGTGCTTTTGCATAGAAGAGGCATCATTCATGTCCCTTCTCCTGCATTTTTACATTGCAAGCAGACCAGATATGTTTCAGAAAAGGTCTTCCCAATATTCCTAAAGCCCAGGCACTGTTTCCTAGGTCAAATTTCCCCATGTTTGCAGTGTTATCCTTAAGGAAACCTTCCAGGGATCCTCTGGGTCCTGTTCTTTCCATTTAAGATGCAGAGGAGATTCTGTCTCATATGTGTTGCAGTTTCACACCACACACTCCAGAACTGGTTGAAACTGGCATTCCGTCTCTTCGTCTCCAGAGCAGATAGGACACCTGCGTGACCTTGAATCCTTGAGTTAATCAGCCTCCCAGCTTGGTAGTGCTATGTCTCTCACGGGAAGCACTGGCTAACAAACACCCCACTCTCTCATGAGCTCATGGTGTTCTAAAGGTCACCCCATTGGTTAACATGGGGCACGAGGGTCTCTAAGTACCCACCTACCAGATATAGTCTGACTGCACCCTTTGTTCTTCTGTCTGTACCATGTGTGCGCTCGAACTGTGAAGAGTACGTCAAAAGGCCGCTTGTACGCGGCAAGCCTTCGCCGGCTTTTGCTAACCGGCAAACTAAACTTCTCATCTTCTCACTTTCGCTACTGAAACCAATAAAATGGCTTTGATGTTCAAATGTAGCGATCGCTTCGTTCCTCCGCTCCGATCGCGCTAGGCAAGCGCTGAATGGGTCCGCGAGCCTCCAACTCTGCTATAATTACCACAAATTCACAACAGGTTATGGAAGATCCAGCAGTAACCCTGCGGGGGTTCGCCACGGACCCGATCCACGAAGCCGAGACTGAATTGTAAATGCGGCTGTACCCCTACACTCGCGGACATACTGACCGATGTCTGATGAGGAAGGGAACATCGGTGGAGTCAAGGAGGAGACAGAGGAAGTCAAGACAGGAGACCTCGGAGACGGAGCGGGGGGAGTGGACGCTGACGACCCAGGGGAACCCGAGCAATCTGAGGAAAGTGAAGAGGGCGAATCGGAAGACGACGATCTCGGACCTCTCTTTCTCCCAGCGGGGCCTCCCGACGGCCAAGCACCCGTCCCACCACCGCCGCTCGTCCCAGGGCAGGGTCCTTTCATCCCTCTGCCACCACCTCAAGTACCACCGTTGCCGCCCGCCGGGCCCGGAGTCGGGATGGCGCAGCAGCCAGCGCCTTTCAACATTCCCATTCCACTTCTCAACGACAGCAACTATGTGCAATGGGCACACAAGATGCGGTTGCTGCTGGAAAGGGAAGACCTTTGGCAGCACACCCAAGCGCTTCCCGGGAACGCTGCCGAAGAAACAGCTGACAGGAAAGCAAAAGCTACCATCGGTCTCACAATCTCAGAGGACCTCTTAGTCTATGTTCGCGACCTCGAACACGCTATGGACTATTGGACCACATTGAAGGAGTTGTTTGCACGTGCATCGCTGACTTCCAGCATGGTTCTGACACGCAAGCTGTGGAGATCGCGTCTTGAACCGGGGGGGGACTTACGAGTCCACCTAAGAGCAATGCAGCAAAACCTCAAAGACCTTGAGGCGATTGGGGAACGTGTTGAGGAAAGGCTCAAAGTTTTTGCGATCCTCAATTCCCTGGATGAGACTTGGGACATGTTTACCCTGACTTTGGAATCCATCCCTGCAGCACAGCTGACTGTCACCCTTGTCGTCGCACGTCTTCTTGAGGAAGCGGACAAAAGGGCAGACAACCAGAGGGAGCGAGAATTCCGAAAGGGGAAGAACAATATTTCTGGGAAAAAGCAGCAGCAGCCCAAGAATGAATCCCAGGCGCAAGTGTGCGCCGGTGTGAGACAGTGCTATGTGTGCGGATCAACTCAACATCTTGCGCACCAGTGCGCCAAGAAGAAAGGAGGTGCCAAAAAGAAGAAAAAAACCCCAGGTGAGTAAGGCACGGGGCAAGGGCAGTCTCCAAAGCCCCATGCACAGCAACCCAAAGCGAGCATCGCTTTTGTGGGCTCAGCGGCAGGTGTGCGCACGCGAGAGTCCTGGTTGTTAGACTCGGGAGCAAGCCATCATATCGTGATATCCGCTGACTTACTCACGAACAAGCGCGAGACAGACCGTGAAACTGTCGCCCTCGCAAATGGGACAACAGCGCCAGTGATTTGCGCTGGAGAGGTTTTCCTGCCACAATTGCAGACTACCTTAAAAAATGTGCTGTGTGTGCCAACAATGTCTCGAAATCTCCTCAGTCTTGGCACCCTCCAAGAAGATGGATTTAAAGTGACTTTCCAAGACGATGTCTGCGCACTTGAGAGGGGGGATTTTTGCGTAGCTGTCCCCCGAGTGTATCGGTTGTTCGTGCTTAGAGCGGAAACAACAGAGAATCATCAGGCAACTGCGTGCTTCAATCAACCAAGGCACCGATCCTGTGGACACCTCTGGCACCTTCGATTAAATCATTTAAATCATGATTACGTGAGGAAGACAGCGGAACTTGTGCGAGGAATGGACCTAAAAGACTGCGATGCTTTTGTGGACTGTGATGTGTGCAAACTTGCCAAATCGCATCGCGCATCCATCCCGAAGTTCAGCAACCGCCAGACCCAGACTCCCTTGCAGCTGATTCATGTGGACTTAATTGGACCCTTGAAAAAGACAGCAGGGGGCGCGCAATACGTTCTTACGCTCGTGGACGATGCTACGAGGTATTGTTTTGTATTTTTATTGCGCCAGAAATCTGAGGCTTTTAATAAAATCCGCAATTGGGTCAGGTGGGCGGAAAGGCGGTTTGGCCATCGCATAGTGGCGATCCAGACCGACCGGGGAGGTGAATTTCTGAGTGGGGAGATGTCTCAATGGTTGGAAAAGCAGGGCATCACCCACAGGCTCACCGCTCCCCGCACCCCAGAGCATAACGGGGTTGCGGAGAGGAAAAACGGCGAGCTCCAGAGCATGGTCAGAGCATTGATGGAGCAATCAAAACTACCTAAAGGGTTGTGGGGAGAAGCAATGAGATATTCTGCATTTATATCAAATCGAGTTTACCACCGTTCTATAGACGGGATCCCCTACACCAGGCTATTCGGCAAACCTCCCAATCTTGCATTTCTAAAGACGTTCGGGTCATACGCCTTTGTGCATGCAGATCGGGAAACACGCAGAAAAGATGACCCGCGTGCCAGGCGGCTGCAGTTTATTGGGTTTGAACCGAATTGCAAAGCGCTCAAATTCCTCAATCCTGACCACAAAACGGTCACAATATCCAACTCGTACGATTTCTCTGAGCAGAATATGCTGCCAGATCATGCTGACAAAACGGTCAGCATCCCCACACAAGCTGCAGAAAATGGGGGGGAGGCAAGATTAGAAAGCACTCCCGATCGGCCCGCATCAACTCCTCAGAGAACTCTACAAAGACAGGAGCCATCTCCTGCCACACCAGCACGCCCTGACCAGCTGCTGGAAGAGATAGGGGCCAGTCCAGGGTTGGACACAAGCACTTCTTCAGAGGAAGCCACACCGGAACAAGCTGTTCCGACCAGGCGCATTCTTCCTCCAAGGGCTTTGCGTGGGGTTCCACCTCAGAGATTAACCTACCAGGTGGAGGTGGAAGAAGTGCCCCAGACATATCAAGATGTCATGGAGCTACCGCAAACCCAGAAGGAAGAATGGCTGCAAGCTATTCGGACTGAATTAAGGGCAATGCACGACTTAAAGGTCTTTGAACCAGCAACATTACCAGCTGGAAAACACGCGATTGATTCCAGATGGGTATTTGTTCTAAAAGATCGGGAAGGTGCTGAGCCATTAAAGAAAGCCCGTTTAGTGATTCGTGGCTGTAAACAAATTCCGGGTGTAGATTTCGAGGAAATCTACTCACCAACACTAGCAGCCACAACGCTACGCGCAGCGCTTGCCGTAGCAGCCAGCAAGGGCTATCAGGTTCACCACTTTGATATTGGGACAGCTTACTTGCACGCAAACCTACAAGAGGAGGTATACATCACAATACCTCCAGGTGTGCAAAGCGATTACTCACATTTTCGTCTCAAAAAAGCTGTCTATGGCCTGAAACAAAGCGGAAGAAGCTGGCATTTCTGCCTTAAAGAACAGCTGCAAAAATTGGGGTTCACCCCCTCCGCAGCTGATCCATGCCTTTTCAGAAAGGGAAAAGGGGAGGAGTTGTGTGTTCTTTTGTGTTATGTTGATGATTTGCTGGTCCTCGCAAAGACAGGACAGCAAATCAATCAGATCACACGACAGCTTCAAAAAGCATTCGCACTTAAATGTCTTGGTCCTGTCAAGCAATACCTAGGAGTGAAAATCGAACGCACAGTTGACAATGCCGGTTTTCTCCTCAGTCAGGAGAAAAAGATTCACGACCTAATCCAGGTATGGGGCATGCAAGACTGCAAGGTTGTCTCAACTCCAATGGCAATGGGGAAAGAGAAAAAAGCAGAGGAGTCTGCACCATTTCCAAACCAAAACATGTTCCTTTCACTATTGGGTTCACTCACACACCTTGCGTGCTGGACGCGCCCAGACATAGGCGCTGCAGTCAATCACCTGAGCAGAAAAGCCGCAAGTCCCACACAGGCGGATTGGATAGCCTTGAAACGTATCCTCAGGTACTTGAAAGGCACAAGTAGCCACAAGTACCACATTACCCCAAAAGGAGCACTGCAATTAGAGGTTTTTGCAGACAGTGACTTTGGGGGGGATGATACAAGGAGGTCCACCACAGGCTATGCCATACGCCTGGGGGATTGCGTGGTAGATTGGGGATCACACAAGCAGAAGACTATAGCGTGTTCCACCCTAGAGAGTGAGTACACAGCCCTAAGTCATGTGACCAACTACCTACACCTGCTCAGGCAATTGATGTCGGACTTGGATACTCCACAATTAAATCCAATCCGAATCTGGGTGGACAACCAGTCAGCAATACAAGTTGCTGGGTCAGAACGAATCCGAATGCACTCAAAACATATTGACATAAAACATAAACATGTCAGAGAAGCAGTCCAGAACGGGGACATTGACGTGCTTTATTGTCAATCACAAGAGAACATCGCGGACGTCCTGACCAAAGCTCTTCCTGCGCCACAATTCAAACAAGCAGTTCAAATGTTAAATTTGGCGCCAAAAGATGACTTCCAAGACGTAATGGGGGGGTGTTGCAGTTTCACACCACACACTCCAGAACTGGTTGAAACTGGCATTCCGTCTCTTCGTCTCCAGAGCAGATAGGACACCTGCGTGTCCTTGAATCCTTGAGTTAATCAGCCTCCCAGCTTGGTAGTGCTATGTCTCTCACGGGAAGCACTGGCTAACAAACACCCCACTCTCTCATGAGCTCATGGTGTTCTAAAGGTCACCCCATTGGTTAACATGGGGCACGAGGGTCTCTAAGTACCCACCTACCAGATATAGTCTGACTGCACCCTTTGTTCTTCTGTCTGTACCATGTGTGCGCTCGAACTGTGAAGAGTACGTCAAAAGGCCGCTTGTACGCGGCAAGCCTTCGCCGGCTTTTGCTAACCGGCAAACTAAACTTCTCATCTTCTCACTTTCGCTACTGAAACCAATAAAATGGCTTTGATGTTCAAATGTAGCGATCGCTTCGTTCCTCCGCTCCGATCGCGCTAGGCAAGCGCTGAATGGGTCCGCGAGCCTCCAACTCTGCTATAATTACCACAAATTCACAACAATATGCTCCCTGAGGCACCTGGTGGGCCACTGTGAGATACCGGAAACTGAACTAGATGGGCCTTTGGCCTGATCTGGCAAGGCTCATGTTCTTAAGGCTCAGACTGGGTTGCAAGTTATTATTTACCTCAGAATTTTACCTCAGAATGCCAGATACAAGGGAGTGGCAACAAGATGCAGGCATCTTGTTGTCCCATGTGCTCACTGAGGCACCTGGTGGGCCACTGTGAAATACAGGAAGCTGAACTAGATGGGCCTTTGGCATGATCCAGCAGGGATGTTCTTAAGGCCCAGATTGTGTTGCAATTTATTATTTACCTCAGAATTTACCTCAGAATGCCAGATGCACGGGAGTGGCAAGGAGATTCAGGTATCTAGTTGCCTTTTGTGCTCCCTGAGGCACCTGGTGGGCCATTGTGAGATACAGGAAGTTGGACTAGAAGGGCCTATGGCCTGATCCAGCAGGGCTCTTCTTATGTTCTTATGCCCTTCAATTAGCCAGCGTTCCTCTGGCATACCTACGATGGCTATTATTAATTAGGAAGTGAACCAGTAAGTCAGCAGATGACCACAAGGATCCGGTCTCAAATTTAGAGCATAAGCCGTCCCACACCCACCCCTGCAAGCCTCTCCAATGTGTAAAATCGCTGCATGTTGCCATTGGAGCACACTTCCGGTTTTTGCATGAAAAACCATGTGCAGCTGCAGAGGGATATCTGAACTGAGAGCAAGCTGGGGCCAAATGTTAAAGCCCTTCTCCACATGATCCTGCAATTTAAGGAAGAAAAATAAGGTGTTCTTTGGCCAGTCATACTGCTAATTGTTCTACAGAACTATGTGTATAGGTTTTGGGCGTTTAATGGCAGAGATTGCATGTCTCCCCCTTCCAAGAAAACACCCCCAGATAGCAGCTTCCTGTGGAGCAAGAGGAAGAAGCAAGGCAAGCAATGACCTGATGGCCATTGTTGGTTTCTTGTGCGGGTCAATTTGGGAACAAGCAACCCCTTGCCCACTTCATGATTCCCCTGGAAACCTGGGCTCTGTCATCATTGTGGAAAGTTGTTTCAGAGGTTAAAACTCTTAAGTAAGAAGTAAATGTCATAAACGGTGCCAGGAAATTTTTATCTCTCCCAGCAGCTCTGGCTGAGCGTATGCTGAGCATTTAGAGGTGAAATGCAGCCAAGGTGAATGGAAGGGAAGCCGAAAATCAACAAGCCAAGTGGAAACTGGATTTTAAATCAACACTGGGAAAAGTGTAAATGAATCGTAATCTGCCGAGTTGCAGGGAGAGAGAAAAACCCATCCGTGCATCTTGAGCGTAGCCACGGACATCGGCAGAGGTTGTTCGTCAGAGTTAGTGGCTCTGTTGACAAACTTTGGCAAACAGGAAGGTCTTCACAGTTGTCACAATGAAAACAGCAAAAAAGAAAGAATTTTATTAGGAAACGTCCTGAGGCAGTGGCTCCCAAACTGTGGGTTGCGAGCCAATTTCATGTGGGTTGCAAAGCACCTAAAGCAGCCATATTGAAAAATATGGGAAGATGGGATGCTGGAAAGGGGGAGGGCTGTGTGTCTGTTTTGCTTTGTTGAGGTTGAAATTTAGGATTGCACCCTGAATCAGAAAGAAAAAAAGCCTATTTGCAACCTCAACAAAGGTAAAGGTTTCCCCATGACCGAAATGGTCCATTTGTGACCGACTGTAGGGGGCAGTGCTCATAGTTGCTAAGCCTGTAGAGCCAGCATTTGTCCAAGGACAAGCTTCCATGGTCATGTGGCTGGCATGACTACGCCGAGGCGCACAGAACGCTGTTACTTTCCCACCGAAGTGGTACATATTTATCTACTCGCATTTTTACATGCTTTCGAACTGCTAGGTTGGCAGGAGCTGGGACAAGCGACGGGAGTTCACTCCATTGCGTGGTCTCAAACTGCCAACTTTCCGGTCAGAAAGCCCAGCAGCAGCGGTTTAACCCGCAGCACCACCACGTCCCTTTTAATGCAGAAAGCCCTTCGATATTAATTGTGATGCAAACAGGAACTCAGCCGACATATTTCTAAGAGGCGCTCACTGCAGCTCTCAAACATCGGAAGTTTATCGTATGTGGCTCTTACGTTAAGCAAGTTTGGCCACCACTCTGTTATCACATATTAATGATAGAGCATTAAGAAGAGCAGGCTAACATGGTGTGACTCTGATCCATTTCATTTACCACATCAGCAGATCCATGGTGACTGTCATGTCTGCATAAATTCTAATTTGGCTACCGGTCTGTTTCTGAGCCCAATTCAAGTTGTTGGGACTTACCAGGGAAGTCCTAGATGGAAACTGAGAGCGCAATCCTAACCTGGAATTAGGCTGGCACAGTTAGGCCAGCAAAGTTTGGCCGGCACAAGGGACACCGTAAAGTATGTTTGGACCACTCTCAGAGTCAGAGAGGCTGGCACACAGACGTGCGCCATCCTCAGTGATGTCATGTAGTGGGAACGCGGGGGAACTCAGTTCCACTTGTTAAAATTAGGGCTGACTCCGCCCACTTCACTCTGCGGTGCTTCCCCCCTCCTCCCCCCTCCCGATTCCTCTGCAACGAGCTTTTCTTCTTGGTTGGCCAGCACTCAGAGAGTTAAAGGGAGCGACTCCAGATTCCTAGAGGGGCAAAGGGGTCTACCCATAGGAACCAGTCTACCCATAGGAACCAGCCACGGGTAGACCTGGGCTCCGCCAGCCTCCGGCTTATGACGTCACTTCCGGTGGGCGGGTCCTGACACGTGCCAATCAAAAGTGAGTTCCTGTTCTTAAATCATTTAGATGCCACCACTGGCCATCCTCCCTGACTCCACGAGTGATCCAAACACCCTGGCGCCAGCCGAACTTTACTGGCCTAACTCGAGGTTAGGATTGCGCTCTGAATATCTACTGAATAACCTAGAACAGTGGTTCTCGAAAGTTTTTAGCACCGGAACCCACTTTTTAAAATGACTATCTGGACCCACCTAGTTCTATGAGACGTTAAAAAAAAAAGATTATCTGGAATGAATGAAGTAATATTCTTATTTATTTACAAGTATTTATTTTTAGTAGGGACGTGGTGGCACAGCTAGTTAATCTGCTGTTGCTGGGCTTTCGACCGGAAGGTTGGGAGTTCGAGACTGTGTGACGGAGTGAGCTCCCGTTGCTTGTCCCAGCTACTGCCAACCTAGCAGTTCGAAAGCACCTAAATGCAAGTAGATAAATAGGGACCACTTCGGTGGGAAGGGAACGGTGTTCCGTGCGCTACGGCGTAGAGTCATGCCGGCCACATGACCACAGAAGCTTGTCCTCGGACAAAACGCCGGCTCTACAGGCTTGGAAACGGAGATGAGCACCGCCCCCTACAGTCGGTCACAACTAGAAACCTTTACCTTTTATTTATTTTTAATTTTAGACAAACAAAAAAACCTCAATCCATCTCTTGTAGTGAGGCAGCCCTAATGAGTAGCCTCAAGGCTTGAGGGGCTTAGTTCTGTGAACCACTACCTGCCCCCCCCCCACTGCCTCTCATTGACGGACATGGAATAAAACACACAGAACAAAAGATGCCCAAACGTTTATCACCCTGTATTTTCACAAGCTTGCAAACTGCAGGAAACTGCTCCGTGCAAACCACAAGAGCTCATCTCTTTGGCAGGGCAATTAGCAGGTGTCTGATTTTTTTGAGTAGCCGCAGGGCTCGAGGCAATCAGTTATCCGATTGTTCATTCCCCTGTGTTTTCACTGAAGGCTCTGCAGGACCCACCAGAAATGGTGTCCCGACCCACAGTTTGAGAAACGCTGACCTAGAAGACCCCTGATCATTGTGTACATGGAGTAAGTGTGCAACAAAGGCAACTTATACAGTATATGTTAACTCACCTGGATCTGCAAGGAGAGAGGAGAGCTATTCATTTTTTAAAAATAATACAAAACAAGAGAACTGCTTCCCATAAGAACATAAGAAGAGCCCTGCTGGATCAGGCCAAAGGCCCATCTAGTCCAGCTTCCTGTATCTCACAGCGGCCCCACCAGGTGCCCCAGGGAGGCATGAGACAACAAGATGCCTGCATCCTGTAGTATAGCCACTCCCTTGCACCTGGCACTCTGACGTAGCCTACTACTAATGTAAGGAGATTACAACCCATCATTGCCTATAGCCCACGATGGACTTTTCTTCAGCCCAGATGAGATTGATTGTTTAATGGAGATTCCTCCCATTTGACCTCCCTGGAGTTTCCACAAATATGTTGTCCTTATGTCCTTTCATTTTTATTTTATTTTTGTTGTTGTTCTAACAGCTGCAGATAGCTAAACAGAAGGGGGAGATTCTTGGAGTCGTGATTGTGGAGTCTGGCTGGGGGTCCATTTTACCAACCGTGATCCTGGCCAACATGATGAACGGGGGCCCTGCTGCTCGTTCCGGAAAGCTGAGCATTGGAGATCAGATTATGTCCATTAACGGAACCAGCTTGGTCGGTCTTCCTCTGGCAACGTGTCAAGGAATCATCAAGGTAACTCCTTTTCAAACAAATCCCCAAAGAAAAGAATTCATTTTTGCATGGGAGGTATAGCAGGATCCCATGCAGATATCAACTCGATATGCTAGTGCATCTCTCCCTGTCCTTTGGGGTGGAACTATAACCCAGTGGTCGACCATTTTGCACGCAGTAGCTCTCGGGTTCAGTCTCCAGGTGAGTTCATGGTCTGAGTCAAAACAAGGCAGCTTCAGATGCTTATGTTACCAGTGCTATGAAGCTCAGGGACAGTGACTAAAGATAAAGGCAGGAGGTGTGGTCTGGAGGTTGAACTGTCACCTTGGCTGAAGAAAGCTAAGCAGGATCAGTTCGGGTCTTGCCTTGGATGGGGGACCAGAAGCCACTGGCAAGAGCAAAGAAGTGTGGATGAGTTCAGCTGGCAAGAGATGGGTATCCTGAGAGCTGGACGATGTGTCCATCTCCATATCTTGTGGCAGCAAATGCCCTGAATATTATGCCTTGCGTGAGGATGCGTTTTTGCCTGCCCTGATACTCCTGCCAATCTACTGTGTCGGGTGACCTTCAGTTCCGAGATGTGGTGCAAAATGTCTCCACGCCATCTTTAATTTTAATCAGATTTCCCCCGAGTTCTCTTTTATCCCCCTAAAACAGGAGCCTCTAAACAGTGGCCCGAGGGCCGGATCTGGCGCTCTGTGATAATCCTTCCAGGTGCATCATAGCGTGGCAGGGACAAAGCCTTGCCTATCTTCACAGCTGATCTTTGCAGAAACCCCTGCTGTGTGTTGCTGCCCCCTGGGAATTGGGGCACAAAGCCTTCTGGGCCGATGTGTCGGGTGCCTAGAAGATTGTCTATGAAGATAGGAGGTGCTGTGATGAAACAGTTATGTTTCATGTACCTATTTCTGGTTTATACTTTCTGTTTACTTCATTAAAGTGCATGTCCAAGGGCCTGATCTGTTACTCTAAGGATTTCCCAGCTGGGGGGGAGGTAGAAGGAACAGATCATGCGTCAAGGTTGCCAGCCAATCAGTTTTATTTCCAGCTAAGGATCCTGGGACTAGTAGAGTCTCTCTCCCTCTTTCCTGCTGGCTTCACTACAAAATGGTTGCAGGGAGAGCTGCTCTGTGAGGAGGCAGAGTGGTTGCTGCTGGGAGAGGCCTAGCAGTGAGGAGACTGAGGAAGGATATGAGTGGGAGCAAGACCCCGTCAGGTTTATGGTTATTTTGTTCTGTATCTTCCTAGGCCATGTTTTACAACCCCTTTTTATCATTAGCAAACTGTTAATTAAATCTTTTTCATAAGTCAATCTGCCTTGTTCTGGATTCCAGTGGAGAGGAGTTTAGCCCAGGAAACTCCTCTGGTAACCTGATACCTGGGCTGGTGGCAGCGGATTTAACCTACCAAGGTATTGCCCCACTAAGCTCAGTGATGTCATTCAGGGGGAACGGACCAGAACGGGCGTTCCGGATCCTAATGGGCTCCGTGGCTGGTTCCGGGTTCCCGACAAGTGCCAATCAAAAGTGAGTTCCTGTTCCTAAATCATTTGAATGACACCACTGACTAAGCTGCATGTTTAAACTGAGTGGGCGAGTGGGGTGTGTGTGTCACAGGTAACAACCCCCCCCCCTTTCGTGCATGACAGGTGCGTACTGATAAAGTTTTGCCACTGCCATGCCAAGCTGTACCTGGAAGGATTGCCACGTAGCACTGCACGCTGCAGATTGGCGACCGCGGCCCTAAGGGAAAACCCCAAACGTTTTTGCAGTCTTTCTAGAGAAGCTCCTCCAACTGTCTGACCCCTTGGGTTGTCCTTCCTTGCACCTCGCCGGCGCTACACATCCTCCTGCCAGTAAGATTGATGGAAAGATTAAATGGCTTTTCAGCAGCCTTCTTTGCAAAATGGATTCCCGGGCAGGTTGTTGACATGGCGCCACGGTGTTTCTAGTAACTGGATGGTTAATTTATGAATTGCTTTAGCCAAATGGCCTTAACGATCGGGGTTGATGCCAGCGAACATACAAGTACGCGGACATAAATCATCAAAGCCATGGAATAAAATCTACCAATTAAAAAAAATTCAATGCAAGCTAGTTTGATCATATCACTTCATGTGAAGCTAGGGCAGACGTAGCTGAGTATTGTCTACATTGGTCGAGGATCTCAGCAAAGAGGGGTCTTTCTCAGCTCTACCTGGATAAGCCAGGGATTGAACCTGGGCCCTTTTGCATGCAGAACAGCTTATCTGATACTGAGCCTCATGTATAGCTTCATATAAGTACCTCTGGTGCAAAGGACATCCTGGATGCCAAACAAGGGAGACGGAAGTCAATATGTTATCATCCTGGCATCCAGTATTATTATTTTTATTATTTATTCAATTTATACCCCGCCTTTCTGCCCATAGGCACGCAAGGCAGCTTACAACAATGGCAATAAAATACAATAAAAATTACAATTTCACATTAAAAACAATAATTTAAAAACAACATTAAAACAATTAAAATTAAAAAAAACAACAGTAAGCCCTGTGGACCATAAAATATAAGCAAGAATATCAAAGACCAGCCAGGCTGTAGGAGCTGGGTCTTTTTGGTTGTGGCACCAACATTATTGAACACCCTTCCGTTGCAGTCCAATGTGATACTCTGCCAGTTGAAGACATGATTGTTTTTGTTTGCATTTTTTTGGGGGGGGGCGGGGCGGTCTGTGCTGTGCAGAAGGTGGAAATTGCGAGAGGAAGCTATTGTGAGTCATCTTCAGCTGGCTGATGCAGTTTTTCTTGCATTGCCTAATACTGCTTTTATTGGGTTGTTACGGTTTTACGATGAATTGTTTGATTGGGTTGTTACGGTTTTATGATGAATTGTCGTTTGCACTTAGCTGTCTCAGATCAGCAGACAAGAAAGGCCATGCACAAGCATGTGAGTTTAAGAGAGCAATCCTAAACTGGAGTTAGGCCGGCACAGTTAGGCCAGCAAAGTTTGGCCGGCACAAGGGACACCGTAAAGTATGTTTGGACCACTCTTGGCGTCAGAGAGGCCAGCGCACAGACGTGTGCCATTCCCCCAGACTCCAAGAGTGGTCCAAACATGCTTTTTATCCAGCAGGTAATTAAGCTATGGAACTCCTTGCCACAGGAGGTGGTGATGGCATCTGGCCTAGATGCCTTTAAAAGGCGACTGGACAGATTTCTGGAGGAAAAATCCATTGTTATGTGGGCTATAGGCCATGATGGGTTGGGCAACCTCCTTACATTAATAGTAGGCTACTTCAGAATGCCAGGTGCAAGGGAGTGGCCAGAGGATGCAGGCATCTTGTTGTCTCGTGTGCTCCCTGAGGCACCTGGTGGGCCACTGTGAGATACAGGAAGCTGGACTAGATGGGCCTTTGGCCTGATCCAGTGGGACTCTTCTTATGTTCTTATGTTTATGGGGGCCCTTGAGCCGGCCAAACTTTGCTGGCCTAACTGTGCCAGCCTAACTCCAGATTAGGATTGCACTCTAAACAAAACAAACACATTAGTTAACTGTGAGGCAGTAGTTACAGGAAATGATGGTGAGGCAGTAAATAGAGGAAGTGACTGTGATTAGAAGCAGCTGTCTCTGGAAACTCCTTTAGCTGTTATGAAGGACTTGCTAACCTTGTGAATATCTTGTAGGGTCTTAAAAATCAGACACAAGTGAAGCTGAACATCGTCAGCTGCCCTCCGGTCACCACCGTGCTTATAAAACGACCTGACCTGAAATACCAGCTGGGCTTCAGTGTACAGAATGGAATCGTAAGTTCATGCATTCTTTTACAGTCGATATGGTGATTGGCCGAGGGGCAACAGTTTCTTTGCATTATATAGGGTGGATAAGCATAGCTGGTGTGTGTGTGTGTGTGTGTGTGTGTGTGTGTGTGTGTGTGTTTTCCTCATCTGGTTCACATATTACTTGATGATTACAACATCGAGTATTGATTTGTATGACTGACTAGCGCATTGCTCAGGTTCATGAGGCTGACTGAAACGGCCACCTTAGGTTGTGATTGGTAAGGGGATGCCATCCATCTGCCTCCACTGCTCCTTGTCCTCTGCTTCCTGGATTCAAAAAGGAAAAAGGAGAATCAAATGGAAGAGGAAGTGTAGAGGATAGGACAGTGGTAAGTGCTGGAGGTAGCTGGGCTAGAGCAAACTCCAGTGCACAGGAAAAACTGTCCCCGCTACGAGCAGTGCCGAATGCGCCATGGCACTGCTGCCACCACTGTCACTTGTGCTGGGCAGTCACCTCATCTCGGAAATCTGGGAGCAAAGCTGGTTGGAGCAAAGGACGTGACTGACCAGGGCAGCAACAGTGACCAGCAGCAGTGGCATGACTGAACATTTGGGGCCAGCTGGAATGGGGACGGCTTTCCCAAGATGCAGCAGTCAGCATCTTGGGAAGGATTGCCACTCTAGCCCACCACTCTACTATCCTCCTCACTTTCTCTTCTGTTCCATTTTCCTTTTTGAATCTAGGAAACAGGAGTTCATGGGTAGAGTTGGTGAGCGTTAACTAGCTCAGTATTGTGTACAGCACATCACACACACACACACACACACACACACACACACACACACACACACACAAATCCCTTGTGGAACTTCAGTCAGAAGAATCTGGGATACAGAATCCCAAAATCAAGTTTCTCAGAACAGTACGGTGAGCATCTCAGTGTTCATTTTTATTACTGTTTTATTAGCTTGCTGGTCCACAAGGTTGCAGGGTTACATTAAATTGGCAAGGGCAAGGATTGCCAGTGTGGATGTCTTCTGCACCAAACGTGTTGTGTCCCCAGATGGCTTCTGAGCTGGTTTCCCAGAAAGTTACAAGTTTAACTGTGGGCTTGGTGCCATCTAGTGGCCATGAGCTGTACTCACAATTGAGCAAACATCCATATAATAACCTTTTGTGCTTGCTGCTGCAATCAGATCTTGGAACTCAGGGTTTGCTAAGCAATTCCCTGCCTATGAATCAAGGGTACTTCCCATGTTGCAAAATGCTTTCGCTGAAGGCACTTCAATATTACCTTAGCAGCTAGGAACTAGAAGCCATTCCTCCATCTTATAACAATAACAATAATAACAATAATAAAAGCCTTTGAGATCCTTAGGGAGCTGATCCTACACTTTATATCACAGTCCATATCAACATGTCTGTGTGAGATGCAGCTCCAGGTGGAAACTGTCTATACGGCCTGGACAACATGTGAAGGCCTCATTTGTGGTGTACATTTGAGCATGTTCTCGAAGTCTTCATGTGGTCATGCATGACAGCCAATGTATTATGCACAGACTTTTCAGTGGGTATTAATCATGACATGCTGCACATGCATTGTCTGTATGAAAGCTTTGGGCTAATGTCTTCCTAGGGATGTTGAAATAAGGGCTTTTCCACCAGCAAACATTTGGTAAAAAAGATAAAGGTTTCCCCACGACCGAATGGTCTAGTTATGACTGACAGTAGGGGGCGGTGCTCATCTCCATTTCTAAGCTGGAGCCGGTGTTTGTCTGAGGACAAGCTTCCGTGGTCATGTAGCCAGCATGACTATACGCCGAGGCACACGGAACGCCGTTACCTTCCCGCCAAGTGGTACCTATTTATCTACTCACATTTTTAGGTGCTAGGTTGGCAGGAGTTGGGACAAGCAACGGGAGCTCACTCCATCACGTGGTCTTGAACTGTCGACCTTCTGGTCAGCAAGCTCAGCAACAGCAGTTTAACCTGCAGCGCCACCACATCCTTTGTGGGGCCGTGGTAACATTAGGGTACCAAAGTAACATTTGGTACACACATTCAAATTAACTGGAAAAGCTGAAAAATGCAGCTATCTGTACTCCTAAGTAGGGCCTTTGGCCTTTTCCAGCCGCGCTCATCTAGGCTAACATCCACAGTGGCCCAGGAGTTGTCTCTCAAATGTTGACAAGCAGAAGGTAACGGTATATCTCTCTTACACTGTGGTTCCCCCACCACTGCAATTGGTATTCCACCTGCTGAACCTGAACCTAGAAGTAGCATGCAGGGCTAGCCCAAGACCTTCAGCCACCTTCCCCCCACCCAGTGAGCAATGCGCGTTTGTTCTGCAGTTTGTGCGTTGAAATGGCTGGTCCTTCTGTGCTGTGTATTGTAATTCTGTACCTTCAGTGCTCAAGAGAGGGCAGAAACCCCATGTCTGGTTATTGCCTTCTAATCCAGTCACTGCAAAAGTCTTCCCCAATTCCCTTGGCCATTTTTTTAAAAATCTGTGCTCTTTAAATGACTAGAGAGATCTTGCACTGGGTTCCACCAAACAGCTTTGGGAGATCTGGGTTAGTGGCCCCAATTGACTTATTTGAAAATCGGAGATTCTGTGCTCCAGGGAGGGGATCTTTGTCCTTTTTCTGCTCTTTTCCTTTCCCTGATGTTAATGGCTTAGTCCTCAGGCTCCATCTGCTGGTTCTGTGGGGAGGGGTGGGGGGGCAAAAGGCCAGTAGAAGTCCAGGTGGTGAAAAGTGGGGCAGTATGGCACGCAAGGAGCTAAGTCCCTCCAACTCTCAGAAAAACAAAAACAAAGCAGCTTCCCTCTGTTTCCAGTCCTGCTGAGCTCCAGCTTATGGTTGAGTTAAGAGTTGTTCCCACCTTTGACTGACACACAGGGCTATACGTGGGGTTGCACATAACTGATAGAATATTAAGGATGTTTTGGTGTCAGCAACGGTTATCAGTGAAAAGTAAACAGCAGGAAATAAGAACATAAGAAGGGCCCTGCTGGATCAGGCCAAAGGCCCTTCTAGTCCAGCTCCCTGTATCTCACAGCTCCTACCAGGTGCCCCAGGGAGTATTAAGACAACAAGATGCTTGCATCCTGTTGCCACTCCCTTGCACCCGGTACTCTGAAGTAGCCCACCACCAATGTAAGGAGGTTGCACAATCCATCATTGCCTATAGCCCACGATGGACTTTTCTTCCAGAAATCCGTCCAATGAATGCAACTGTCTTCTTCCACAGCTGCCATGGCATCTCAGTGCCACCCTACTGTGAGGCACGGCAGTAAACAGTGTGCATCCCTGGAGTATTAACCCCTGGAGAACAAGCCACTAAAAAACTGGCCTGCACCAATCCCACTGAGGGTACAATCGTAACCTGGAGTTAGGCTGGCACAGTTAGGCCAGCAAAGTTTAGCCGGCACAAGGGCCACCGTAAAGTATGTTTGGACCACTCTCGGAGTCAGAGAGGCCAGCACACAGACATGGGCCATCCTCCCTGAGTATGGTCCAAATGTGCTTTACGGTGGCCCTTGTGCCTGCCAAACTTTGCTGGCCTAACTGTGCCAGCCTAACTCCAGGTTACAATTGCATCCTCAGTGGGATTGGTGCAGGCCCATTTTTTAGTGGCTTGTTCTCTAGGGGTTAATAGTATTGTTGTTGTTGTTGTTGTTGTTGTTGTTCAGTCGCTACGTCGTGTCCGACTCTTCGCGACCCCATGGACCACAGCACGCCAGGCCTCCCTGTCCTCCACTAGCTTCCTGAGTTTGCCCAACTTCATGTTCATCGCTTCGGTGACACTGTCTAACCATCTCATCCTCTGCCGCCCCCTTCTCCTTTTGCCTTCCATCTTTCCCAGCATGAGGGTCTTTTCTAAAGAGTCCTCTCTTCTCAGGAGGTGGCCAAAGTACTTGAGCTTCAGCTTCAGGATTTGTCCTTCCAGGGAGCAATCAGGCTTGACTTCCTGGAGGATTGACCGATTGGATCTCCTTGCAGTCCAGGGGACTCTCAAGAGTCTTCTCCAACACCATAATTCGAAAGCAGGGGTTAATAGTACACAGTGTTCATTGCCGTCCCGCACAGTAGGGCCAGCTGAGTCAGGGGTGCTTTCCATGTGATTCTAGACATCTGTAAACCCAGATGGGGAAAGTTTCTTTCATGTGCCGGGCACCACTTTTCCTAGGTCGTCATCAAGTTCATCCTGCTGGACCCTTTTGCCATAGGGATGGCAGCCCTGTGGGACGTTGGTGTAGTCCTCCCTGCAACTTTGAACATGTCCACTGTCGTGTCCAGACGACCAGACCTGGTGGTGGAGCACCCAGTCTTCTGAACCACGTGCCATCTTACTGTGAAGCTTGTGACCCAGAAACAGCATGTCACTTGTGATTTCCTTGAAGCCTGTGACAGCTTCCAAATTTAAATCTGGAACCCAGCAGCAGCTGGGCCAGGAGAGAGACTTTTGCACGGAAAGCTTGGGGCGATCCCTCCGCGAGCCAGCCAGCCCTGCTCAGCTCACATCTGCGCACCACAGTTGGATCCAACCTCCTCGGGCTGGAAGTGATGAGTCGGTACTTGTCATTCCCAGCTGCCGCTCTTGCGTTTATTACCTCTAGCTGACCCGGATAGAACTGCTGGTGCCTCTTCTAAGGAATAGGATCTGCTCCGATTCAGAGTGGTTCTTTTTGCTTGTGTCTAGGTTATAAATAGGCTTTTTCTTTCTATCTGATTCTCTTTGCTATTGGAAAATGGCTGAGAAAGAACCCAGCTTATTGCTGCTTTCTCAGAAAAGCAGCAGGCTCTGGCTGTGACATCACTTCTGGTGGGTCCCGGGCAGATGGTCATACTAAAAAGTGGGTCCTGGTGTTAAAAGGTTTGAGAACCATTGGCTTAGCATTTCCAGGTGAAGGAGGCCATAGGTTGAAAATGGTGAAGCTGCTGGCTGCCCTGTAGAAATGACAGGAGGGTCACACCTTTTCTTTACATTAATTGTATGGGATTACCTTTTGACAGATCTGCAGTCTGATGAGAGGAGGGATAGCGGAGCGAGGTGGCGTCAGGGTTGGCCACCGAATTATCGAGATCAACGGTCAAAGTGTTGTCGCCACTGCGCACGAGAAGATTGTGCAGGCCTTGTCCAATTCCGTGGGAGAGGTGAGTCTTCCCAAGTTTGAATTCTGTCTCCGTAATTAAGGGCTATAATCGATTTCAGTTCCAGTTTATTGGTCGACAAAACAGAAAACCAGCCATGCTGTTGGAAAATGATGGCCATTAAAACCAAGATGGCAGCTTTGGCTCTATTTTACCCATAGTTCCCCTACAAACGTTTTGCAGAGTATTTTTGTAGCTTTCACACACATATTTAGTATGTAGCGTTAGTGGGGAAATTAATAATTAGAAATCGGTATAATATTTTGAGTTATCGCTGTAGTCCCAGCAGTGGTGTCTCTAGGGTTGGTGTCACCCCCATTAAATTTATTTAACTACATTACAGGACAGGTCTCCCAACCAATCAGGAACCAACATAAAACCAGGAGCCAACTTGACGACACTCACACAACTGAGTAGGAGTTCTAATATTGGTTCTAATATACGTAAATAAGGGCTGACTCTTACTAACCTTCTCGGTTGCTGTGTCACAATAACACTTCCTTGGCGCACAGACCAATCATTATGGTGATTTTTTGGGTTAAGCAAATCCACTGTTTGTTACATAAGGTAGTTGTGTTTTTCTTTTTCTGGTTATTTGACAGAACACAGATAATTAAACAGTTTGTTACATTACATAGCATTCTGCAATAAACTATCTATTGAATTATATATGACTCTATGGTATTATCCACTATTCTGGCCATTAGCGGTCTCCCAGTGCCATCTGCACCCCCTAATGCTGTCCCCGAGTCCCAGGGCACAATCCTAACATGAAGTTAGGCCGGCATAGTTAGACCAGCAAAGTTTGGCTGGCACAAGGGACACCGTCAAGTGTGTTTGGCTCATGTCTGTGTGCTGGCTTCTCTGACTCCAAGAGTGGTCCAAACATACGTAACAGTGTCCCTTGTGCTGGCCTAACTGTGCTGGCCTAACACCAGGTTAGGATTGCGCCCCCAGTCTCTTTCTGTTGCAATTTCTCAATGTTCTTTGTTGTCATTAATTCCCTTGTATAAATGCCTCGACAGATCCATATGAAGACCATGCCTGCCGCGATGTTCAGGCTGCTGACCGGACAGGAGACGCCGCTGTATATCTAACACCAAAGCCGCATCTCTCATCAAAAGAACTGAACGATCCCATCCATGCTAGAACCTTCAAGAGGAATTTTGTATTTTGTAAGGACGGGAAGGATTGGAACCAGGTCCTCTGCTAGTGTGGAAGCTCAACGGAGCCAGCTTCTTTGCCTTTTTTCTTAGTTTCTCTCTTTTTTAAAAATTTTGTTGCCAAAAAAAGAGGAAGCTGTTACTATGGACAATAACCACTGACACCGTCTTTCTAACACATAGGAGTATTTTGCAACATCTTCTACAATCCCTTTTCTCATCATGGAAGCTTACGAGCCTAGGGCGCAATCTACCATACGAGTGTCTCCCACCCAAACCCCGCGGCCGCGACTTGTGTTGATCTGCCCCCCCCATTCGTGGCGGTGGGGGCTTGCACCGCGGTCCTTCCAGCGGGTTGTGCTTGTACTATTTATTTAAACATTAATGTGGCATGTCTGTCATGTGTATACGTCGGCCACTTTTTAAATAGCGTGGCAAAGGTGAATGTGTGAACCAGTCTGCACAGACAGACCATAAATTACAATAAAATCACGGCTGCCTCAAAAATCATCAGGTTTGACTGCAACATTTGACCTGCTGGGCTCGGGCAGACCAATTTTTGGAGTGGCCAAGAATGTATGCCGTTTAGGGGGGATGGGCGGGGAGGGAGGGAAGTATCCGATACTCATAGAAAGAAAAGCTACTGTCGTACTTGGTATCCTTATTGACAAGTGTAACGTGTTAACGAGTTTTGACGAGATGTGACTTAAGTGTGAAACCAGAACAAGGGGATTTGGGGGAGGGGCGATGGGGGGGGAGGAAAAGCTTTTTTAAAAATGCAAAAATAAACAAATGCCACAAGATGGACGCTGAATATTTATTTAGACAAAAGTACGTTTTTACGGCTTGGAGACGGAACGGTTGAGAGGGCGACTGCTGCTCCTACGGATCGTTGCAAACCTTTTATTTGCGCTGGGGGCACCATCTGCGGGATTCCTAGTTTTAATACGCCATGACAACTTTCCACATTGCCCTTTGGATTGAGCACACGTTTACTATGGGAAAGCCATGCGTTCAGTAGTCATTTTCGTTTTCTTTTTCTGAGCCAACGCAAGGCTACAGCTGGGGAGTCATCACCATCAACAGTATTAGACTTTGTGGAGATGAGCTAAACCGAGTAATAGTGATGTTGTGTTCATTAATGAGATAAATGTCAATTGATGTAACTTCTATGTCTTGATTTTTTTTCCTCTCTCTTTTGGCCAAGGCCTTGAAGCAAATAACACTGTGACTAAAAGGGAGCCTTACATGCAGTAACAAAAGCTTTTAGATTACTGCACTTCCAGGAGTGACGACTAGCTAGATCTCTGTTGCATGCAGGTAACCCTAGGAGAGACTTCACTTAGACTCATGAAATAAATTTGGCATAATAAAGCACCCTAGCTTCTTTTGTTTGTTTTGCAAAACCTCCGAGAGGCTGCGGTGGAACCAGTTCACTGAACGCTGCTGTGGCACAGCTTAGTTTCAAGAGGACGTGGGGGAGATTTTTTTTTTAAAAAAGAGTTTTGTTTTTAAGCAAAGGAGGTTCTGTAGTAGCAGAGTCTGTTGGATTGCGGCCACCCTTGCTTAAGCTCTAAATGTTATTTGACATTGGTAGTACAGGTTGATTCAGGGGCAGCAGGGAGCAGCGGGGCCCAATGTGGGGCATTTCCGTGGGGGCCCCCCACCCTCCCTGCAGGGCCCCCACTCACTAAGAAATAGTTAGTTGTGACATGAATTATAACACCACCAACTGCTTCCAGGAGGCCCATTTTGGGCAGTTTGGAGGCAGGGGAAGGTGGAAGGGCCCAAGGCAAAGCTGCTCTGCTCATCCCACTGACTTATAGTTCATAAAAGATCCTGGCTGCTGCAGCAGGCGATAGGCTCACCATGCTGGTGCAGCCCCCCCCCCCAATGGTGCGGGGCCCAATGTGATGGCATTGGTCACATTGGCTTAAAGCCCGCCCTGGGTTGAGAATCCCTTATCCAGACTGCTTGGGATGGGAAGGTGTCTGGATTTTGGATTGGTCTGGATTTTGGAATAATTGCATAATGAGAACTGCTTCCTCTTGCTCCTTTCACTGTCACCCATTTGGGTGTCTGCTGGCCTCTTTGGCATTTTTCAGCGATGGCACACACCACAGAGCAGAGAATAGAACTTACAGCCTGTACTTGGGATTGAGAACAAGATTTCCTTGTGTTCACACTACAGAAAGTTAAAAAAAAAAAGACTTGGACAAAAATGTCTGGATTTCAGATGTCCGGATAAAGGATAATCTATTTGTATGCACCACTAAATAAGGGATGCATCTGGTTGGCCACTGCAGGAAACAGGATGATACATGAAGGGGAACTTTTTGGGTCTTGTCCTGATCTTCTGTAGAGCCAAGGGTGAGTTGGGAATGATGCCATCATACAGCTGATGTCATCAAAAGGCTCACTCAGGCACTGCCTTTTGACACTGTTCAGTATTTAGCCAACCTCGGTTGAAAACAGCTTCCTTAGAAAGAGCACAATCTCAGCTTCTTGACTTCCACTGGAGGTCACTGTAGCTTCACACTGAGAGAGTGGAGAAGCATTTACTGTAGGCCTTTTTCAAACAAATGCACACCTTTCTCTCTATAAATTCTTGGTACTCCTGCTATAGATTAGATAGCAACACAGGTAAAGAACACTAGCAGAAGTTATATTTTCTATTGAATATTCCTCTGCTGGAACCAGAAGTGATGCAAATGTTGAATTAGTGCAAGAGGGCTTCTTACAACACTCCAAATCCGGAATTCCAAAATATGGAATATTCTGAAATAGGGAACATTTTTGAGTGCCAACATGTGATTTTTGACTTGTCTGCCAAAAGAAAAAAAAAATCACAAACTATATTTCATGCACAAACCTCGTTTTATACACAAAAGTATTAAAAAATATTGTATAAAAGTATGCTCAGGCTATGTGCATAAAGGGTACATGAAACAAAGGAATTTTGTGTTTAGATTGGGGTCCCATCTCCAAGATCTCTCCCTCTTTTACACACACACACACACACACACACACACACACACACACACACACACGTGTGTGTGTGTGTGTGTGTGTGTGTGTGTGTGATATCCAAAATACGTCTTGTCCTAAGCACTTTGAATAAGGGATGCCCAATAATAAGGGATGTACTCTTCACCAGATCACTGGGAGCATCCAACTCAGGATTTCCTATACTTGACCAACAGCCACCTTTTTTCAGATGGGTTCTTTCCCAAGCCCACCTGGAGATACCTGGGGCCTTGTGTATACTGAGTAATAGCTCTATCCCTCGGCTCACATTATCAGCCAACATGAAAAAGTACTTAAGAGCTCAGGCAGCCAATTTTGCTTTCTAATATCAGTCCTGAGCACTGCTACAGGTCTGCTAGACAGCATGTTTCAGCCCCAGTTTGGCCACAACTGCAAACAGAAAGCAGGCATGGCCTGAATAGGGACTGGCTAGTGGTGTTTTTTTTTTTTATAAAAAAAATATTATCATCACCCCCATCACCTTCCAAATTTGTCTTTGGGTTACACATCCATGTTAAGAAAAGTAGGGTAAAAATACACCTAGAGTGCAATCCTAACTTGAAGTTTGGCCAGCAAAGTTTGGCCAGCACAAGGGACACTGTGAAGTATGTTTGGACCACTCTCTGAGGCAGAGAGGTCACAACACAGACGTGCGCCATCCTCCCTGACTCCAAGGGTGGTCCAAATGCACATTACAATGGCCCTTGTGCCAGCCAAACTTTGCTTGCTTAACTGTTAGCAATCCAGGTTAGGATTGCGCTCTAAATCAGTGGTTCTCAAAACATTTTAGCCCCGGAACAATCATTTTAGCCATTCAGAAGGACAATCTGTCCAGGACCCACCAGAGGGGATGTCTTGGCTGGAAGTGCTGTCATAACACCAGATCCTGCTGGGTTTTTTTCCTGAGAATGCACCAATAAAATGCGTTATTTCTCAGCCGCTGTCCAAAAGCAAAGTGAATCGGAAAGAAAAGAAAAAAAGCCTATTTACAACCTTGACAAAAATAACCAGAGTGTCCCATTTTCCCAAATTTTCAATGATAGCTTCACTAGGTGCTACCCGACCCACCTAAAATGGGCTCACGACCCACCTAGTGAGTCCCAACCCACAGTTTGAGAAACACACTTAATAAATAAATGCGTTCTCTTTGAGCACCGCTCCAATAAGCAAGGGGCCTACCAGTTGCCTGCTACCCAACCTGAACTTCCAGCTGTATGCTATAATGCCCAATCAGAAAACAAGTTGCGTTCAGCAAGTCTAAGGTTATTCCATTTTGTTACAGATGGTGAGTCTGTAGACAAATCTGAGATAGGGCATGGTGGCAGAAGGAGCTGCAGATAGGAGAAGGCCCATTGGGTGTCCCCTGTGGGTCTTCTGCTTCTAAAGAGGTGTGACTGCAGGCCAGGGGGAGAACATTATAATTTTCTTTATAATGAATTTGCTTGCCAAATCTCAAAACCACCTCTCTTCTGCCTTATTTTGCAGAACCAAAATGACCAATACCACAAGCGACCGAAAGCAAGGCAAAACCACCTGCATTTGGTGCAAGATAACCCTTGAAGCTGGACTGATCCCTCTAGCAATTAAAGGCCAAGTTTAGCAAACAAACATTTTGTGAAAATAGCATTTTTTTTTGGGGGGGGGGGGAGGAAGACACAGTTTGCACAGAGGTAGTCTGAAGCCAGAGCTGCTAGGAAAACTAAAAGCCTTGAAAAGGTGGGACCCACAAAACGGGAGGCACATGACTGCCAAAGTATTCTGCTGCTGGCTTCAGTTTCTGCTGTAAGCACAGGGACGTCTGAGCAAGGCATTTCACCATGTTAGCATAGTAAATGTTCTGGAAGGAGGTAAGAGGAGATGCCAAAAGGTAGTTTTTCGAGTTGGTTCAAGCTTTCAGGTAGGTCTGAATTCGTGCAAGTTCAAAGGGCCAATGTCAACACTGTGTTTTTTTTCCTCCCTGCTGGAACGCATGAGAAAAAGGCGCTGTTGGAATGAAAGCTTCAGACCATGTTTGCAGGGAAAGCCAGAAGTGCTGCTTATGCCTACGTATGTCAAGGGGGTGTCATGAACGGTGCAATCTTAACCAGAGAAAGGACAGTGCAGCTTTGCAGCAAGGGAATATCCCCTTACCTTGAGGAGGCTTCTGTAACTGCCCCCCCCCCCATCATGCCCCACTGGCACCGCTATGTCAGTGCTGGAAAGTTGGTTAGGATTGTGCCCTATGTTCGACATGCTTACTCCAGATCCACGAGAGAAGAGGATCCATAGGGGAAGGGCTTGTCAACATAATGGGCTTTAGCGTTTTACTTCCTCTGTGGTTCCACTCTGGGTCCAACTCTGCCTCCCCTCCAGCATGGCTGCCGTTTGCCCTGGGAAAGGACATGCCCATTAACGTCAACCACCGATCCTAACCTGGAGTGCCCAAACTATAGTAGGGTCATACCCAGTAATGGCATCTAAATGATTTAGCAACAGGTACTCACTTTTGATTGGCACTTGTGTCGGGGCCCGCCCACCGGAAGTGAGGTCATAGCCGGAACCCAGGAACCGCCCCCAGGAACCGCCGCGCCTCCTTGGGAGGTAGCCCCAGGCAGCCTACCTGCTCACGCTGCTGCTGCCATCAGTCTCCCTCGCTCCGCTGCCTGCCTGCCTGGCTCTGAGAATGTGCAGGCAACTCAAATGTGCAGGCAATTCAAACGTTGCAGGGGGCGGAGTGGAGCGCCAACAGAGTCGACGAGTGGGTGGGCGAATGGGCGGGGCCAGCCCTAATCCTAGGAATGGGTACTCGTGTACTCCTGCGTACCCGCTACATGACATGTCTGGTCATACCACAAGCCCCCTTCCACCTCACCAAGGCCCCAATCTGAAGTGGTCTCCTTGTCAAACAAGACTGATTTAACATTACGTTTTCTCTTTTCTTTCCACCTTTCAACAAAACGGCGCAAAGCATCTAACTATAAAATACGGAAGCAATTGAAGAACAGATTAATACATCTAACTGGAGGCAGAATGGCCCCAAAAATGTCTAGCAGCAGTAACAAACCAACTCTTAGAAGATACAACATATATGAAGTGCTTTAACAAAAAAGTAAGATGAAAATATAATTTTAAACATTAAGTTATTTTTTTTTAATCAAGCACGCTTGGGGTGAATAACGCAAGTAATGGAACGTTTAATGGAATGTTTGAGCCTCAGGCATTAATTACTAATATAGCTATGATTCTAGGAATGAGGCAGCCAACTATATATATCTGTGCTGATTGGCCGTTCTGGCCTCAGCTTCTTCCAACCTACTTCAGGCAGGTGTGCTATTTCCCTGCATTTAGATGTGAATCAATTACTCCCAATGTAGAAAACACTAAAATCACAGGAGCAGCTGCCTAGTTGAGTCTCTGATCTGGAGGCATGCTCAGTTCAGTAGCTCATGGAGAAATTTTGTGAATGCGCACACACTATTTTTATACACTCCTATTTGTGTATGTGAGCGTGCCCGTGTTTCCAATTCAGTTTGGGAAACATAGCTCTTCTTTGGCAAAGAGAAACACTTTACTTGGCTGACATGTGTCTTAGGAATAGCTCGTGCACTTACCTCTAAATTAGTTTCGGAGAAACAATGCATTCTTCTGCATTATGTTAGTCACTTTAGAATAATGGACAGCACTTGGCTCTTTTTCTTCACTTGTAGACTCTTGCAAGAAGCGTTCCTGCAATTTATCTGTAAGCATGCACCGAAAGAATGGGGGGAAATGGGGGGAATTCATCTTTTTTCCACTCTGGTTTAGGGCACGATCCTAACCTGCTGTTAGGCTGGCACAGTTAGGCTAGCAAAGTTTGGCTGGTACAAGGGCCACCGTAAAGTATGTTTACGTAGACCACTCTCAGAGGGGCCAGCACACAGACGTTCACCACCATCCCTGACTCTGAGAGTGGTCCAAACGTGCTTTACGGTGGCCCTTGTGCAGTAATGGCATCTAAATGATTTAGCAACAGGTACTCACTTTTGATTGGCACTTGTGTCGGGGCCCGCCCACCGGAAGTGAGGTCATAGCTGGAACCCAATAACCGTCACGCCTCCTTGGTAGGCCGTGCAGCGGCCCAGGAGAAGGCCCGGGAGTCCCGGGCCTTCTCCGGGGCCGCCGCGCGGGCTACCGATTCCCCCCCCCAGGAACCGCCACGCCTCCTCAAGAGGGAGCCCCAGGCAGCCTACCTGCTCACGCTGCTGCTGCCATTGGTCTCCCTCGCTCCGCTGCCTGCCTGGCTCTGAGAACGTGCAGGCAACTCAAACGTGCAGGCAATCCAAATGTTGCAGGGAGCGGAGCGGAGCGCCAATGGAGTCGACGAGTGGGCGGGCAAATGGGCGGGGCCAGCCCTAATCCTAGGAACGGGTACTCGCGTACCCCCGCGTACCCGCTACATGACATGTCTGCCCTTGACATGTGCCGGCCCAACTCCAGGTTAGGATTGTGCTCTTAGTTGAAGTTGAAATACAGTGGGTGCTCTTTTGCCATGCATTTGGAACCCACATCCAGAGGAAGCACCTCCAGAAGCACCTTCCGGTCATGTCCAAAGGTCCTCATGGCCCCGACTGCTGATTGAATTATCCTCAGGTTTCAGTATCTGCAGGTGTGTGTATGTGTCTGGGAACAGATCCCCCTCCCCCGTCAATGCCAAAATACAGGGCCAACCTGTACTTAGGGGCCAAATTGGAGGGGAGGGGGGGACGAAGGGGGAAATGTGAACCTGGGAAAGTCTCTCCAAACTCCACCTTCAATTCACTTCTTCAGTATAGTTCACAAGCTTGGTGACCCCCAGAAGTAAGGCTGCACCAGCCTGGCTCCAGAAGACAGGGTCAACGTGCTTGCCATAGGTTGGAGGTAAGACACCTGTTTTGTGTATAGACCCACCCGGGTTCAATTCCTGCCATCACCAGTTCTAAGGAGCATAAGGAGCGGTGTTGGAAAGACCTTGCACCGCCTGTGACCTGGAGGGTGGCTGCCAGTCAGTGTAGGCAATGCTGGGTTAGAGGGCCCGCTGGTCAGACTCAGTACGTGGCATAGTACTATGTTCAAAAGGACACATCCCTATCTATCTTCCTGTGCTGTGTTGGGGAAAGTGCAGTGCAGCATGGGAAGAGAGGGAAGCATTCAGCACGGTGCCTAGGCAAGAGAGAGATGCTCCCTCCCTCCAGCACAAGGAACCACGTTGCCCATCTTCAATGGGGCAACCCCTCACCGCAAAGCATCAGTGAAAAGGGGAGCTACACAGTCCATGAATAAGACTGGAGTATTAGAGATTGTGATTTGGCCCACCAATGATCTGCACCCACCCGGATTGTGATGGCAACAGATTTACAGCCTTCTACAGTCCTCAAGCATAGGCCTGGAGGACAACCAAGAGTCTCCTCCAGCCAAGTTCTCAGGTTGCCTTTACAAATCAACAGTAAATAAGAAAGCAAAGCAGCACCATTATAAGCAAGGCTGGCACAACCACCACCCCCTCCCCACTTTAGCACATGCCCACATTATTGCCACCACCACATTTTCCTCCACATCCTGCTAGAACTATTTCTAAAAACCAGGAAAGCAGAGGATGAATATGTGAGGTGACACTCTAGGCCACAGCTCTGCTCTCCCCCCACCCACTTCCTCTTCTGTTCTCCTCTGCCTGTTCTTTTTTTTTAAAAAAAATTAGGTCGAACCAATCCCTGGTAGGTGTTTTTCCCTATGATTGCCAAAGTACCATAGGTTCTTATACAGGGGCAGCAGCAGCATCCCGATATAAAGAAAAGAGCCACACAATTAGTCAATGAAGATGGGACAAAGACGACGAAGGTCCCATCCTGCCAGATTAATCCTGCAACATCAGTTCTGGAGGACGCAATGTCCAGAAATACTTTTTTTTTAATTATTAAAACACTGTTCATAGTTACTTAAAACACTTTGAGGTACAGTGAATAAAATACAACTTCTAAGTTGTACGGAAGGGTCATTGCAGCTTGGCAACAGAGTGTTCCTCCCCCTCCCCCTCCCCCTCCCCCACCCCCAGCATAAGGTCCTTTGAAAGCAAATTCCTTGGTATGAGAAGGACGTACGTATAACCAGTTTATTATTGTTGTTTTCCCCTCCTACGCAAATGGTGTTCCTTAAATGTTGCACTGACAGAATCCGGGACGTTCTGCCATTGGAAACGAAGATCCTAAACAGGACCTCAAAAGGAAGACTCGTCAGGGCTGGGGTAGTCTGAGTGCCTTTTAAAGCCATCAGTCTGTTGCTTGTCTCCCTTTGTGGCCTGGCTCCTCGAGGGGTCCATGCTGCAGTTTGCATTCCTCACTGTCAAAGGATGGTCTCACGGCAGACTCCGATTAAGCTGTGCGGCCGCCCACTCTCTAAGCTGCGGCTGATGTGGGCCCTACGCAAGAAGGCGACAGGAGAGCTCAGAGCGCCGCAGCTCTGAAGGTGCAGATCTTCCTGCAGTCTCTTTCTTGAGGTATCCACATTCTGCTGGGAGCTGGTAATCACCTGCGTTAAAACACATGCCCCGTTAAAAAAGAGGAAGAGGAGAAGACAAGGTGCATGGCTAGAGGTGAGAGAAAATGGTGATAATTTTTAAAAAAACAACATAGTAAAAACACTGCACTCATTTTTGTAACAAAAAATTAAGAGTGCAGTCCTAACCTGGAGTTAAGCCAGGCCAGCAAAGTTTGGCCGGCACAAGGGTCACCATAAAATGCGTTTGGACCACTCTCGGAGTCAGGGAGGATGGCACTCATCTGTGTGCTGGCCTCTCTGACTCGGAGAGTGGTCCAGACATACTTTACGGTGTCCCTTGTGCTGGCTAAACTTTGCTGGCCTAAATGTGCCGGCCTAACTCCAGGTTAGGATTGAACTCTTGGAGTGCAATAGAGATCACAGTAAAGGAAACACCCAGAGCATGTCCTGAGGGGCAAGGAGACCGGCCTAACTCCAGGTTAGGATTGTGCCCTAAAAAACGAAATCCCAAAAAAAGAAATAAAACCGTTTTATTTGGTGCATGGGGGAAATGCATGGGTGATGATTATGTCCTGCATCTGCTGACACTATACCACCTATATCATTTGCTTTTCAAGCGGTTATAATTTATACTTATAAGTTTTGAATAGAAACACGTAACATCGCTTTCTGCCCTTCTAACTGTAGAAACACCATGAAAAAGTAAAACCGTTTTCTCCCTCCTCTACACATGATGAAGCGTTTGCCCTTTTGGACCAAGATCAATAGGGAAAGCTGGCTGGAGAGTGTGTGCATGGCTATGATCTCGATACTCCTTCAAACGGCCGCATAAGAGGAGCAATACTAGCTCAGCGACAGAGCGTGGTCTTTGTGTACAGAGGGCCTCAGGTTCCCTCTCCATTAATAAACCATTATTTAATGTGCATGCTCTTGCAGTAGGGGACAGGATTTAAGGAGAACGCCACAGGCTGTATGGGAAAGGTGGGCTTTGAGGACGGCTTTGAAGGAATTCAGAGAAAACAATAAAAGCTGCCGTGGGAATGTTAAAAGATAACATCAGTGGCAAAATCACTAAAAAAAATCATAAAAACATGGAGCTGAAATAAAAAAACACACAGATAACAGCAAGTGGAAACAGTGGAGCAGCCGAGGCCACTTAAAATCAGGCCATTAAAATGACAAAGAGCCATTCAAGGGTCCAACTGACTTCTATTAATGTAGTCAGCAGAGCTTCCCCATCTATGAGGGCGCCTGAGGTGGTCAACTCAAGTAGTGGCGGAGAGGTGAGTGGCAGCCTAGAGCATCTCTGCCACTCTAGCCCACCGCTCTCCTCTACTCACACTGCTCCATGCAGTTTCCCTCTCTTCAAATCCATGGAATGGGAATAGAAGTGGTAGGGGCAGCAGCTAGTGTGCCATTGAGTAGGGGAGGTGACATTTGAAGTGCCACCTCTGGTGCCAGGAAGCCTTGGCCAGTAATAGTAGGACTAATATAGTCTAGTCCACTACTATAGACTATTATAGTCTAATAGTATATTGCTATAGTAGTCGTGCGTAGCTTGTGAATAGTAGTAGAGTGTGGATAAACCACAGTCATACAGATAATCACCAACAGGCAATCCGGAATTCTGTGTCAGAAAATGCGGATTCCTGCCCTTGGATTCATTATAAAAATGGCACATTTTTTCCCCCGACTCCCCATGTGAATTTCCCTGCACTTTTTACTATCTTGCATCATTTACTCCGGTTTTGCTAGTTTTCACTTTCAGACATCAGGGCTAGAAGCTGTCTTTTAAAAAGCCAGAATGTTGGGTTCATTATCCTGTCTGCATGATCATCTTATCTGCATTTAAACACACACACACACACACAAAACAAAAAAAAACACCAAACCCATGCATACATTTATATGCCACTCTTCCAACCAGTATTCAAAAGTGATTTACAAAAACAAACCTAAAAAACACAACCATACCACACAATGTGTACAGTGGGCCCTCCTTATTTGTGGGTTTGGCAACCACATGGGTGCTGACTTCATGTCTAGAGGGCCAGATCTCCTGGATGCAACTGGGAGTGCCTTCTGGTTGTGTTCAGGAGGTATTCTGAGTCCAGAGAGGTTGCTCAGAAGGCCTCCTGGACACTTCTAGTTGCCAGTGTGGGGTCCCTCATGGATTTAATTATCCATGGAGTTCAGGATCTGCGGGGATCTGGAAATGTATCTTCCATGGATACAGAGTACCCACAGCACAGCTACAGTAAGATAAGAACCTACTGTTTTTTTTAATCATTGGATTTATGGCACATGCATGCATACACACAAAGAAAGGCTGAGTTCTGCCTAAGGCAACAAGAGCCAAACCAGGGATTTGAGGTTCTCACAACACTTTGTGCTCTTGCAGGGCTCTAATGCATTGTAATGGAGCTTGTGCTAAAGAATTTCCCACTGGCTAGTAATTCGTATAAACCAGATATGGGCCAGCAATACGCTTTGGAGGAAATGTGTGTGTCCTGGAAATCTGAAGGAAGGGAACTGGTCAGCTAGACATTAAATACAACACTCACACACCAGCAACAGACACCCTAAAATATGTTATTCTTTCGATAGCCAGGAACTTATCAGACACATTTAAACCACAAAAACCTCACTGCAAAACAGCCTGTCACTTCTGCTTACTGTTCCCCCTCTAAATTATGCAGTTGTTTCAAGAAGGAAAAAACAACCCACCCACCCCCAAACGTGTGAGGTCATGATCAGATCTGTGAAGCTGCATGAACTCTTGGCTACTATTGATGCATCTTTCTCGGAAAGAACATGCCTTTACTCAAGGCAGCTGTGTGTTCCTTAGATCCTTGGAGCTTCCTCAGTGGTGAACAACTTCACCACGGCCTTCCAGTGCAGGTCCTCTAGACAGAATTTGCCAGTCTGTTCCAAATGATCATCTCTCTCCAGCATTTTTATCAGGTGGACAGGTGGCAACCAGGGGCATAGCTAAGTGCAGAGGGCAAACTGTTGCGCGGGAAGTGACATCACAACAGGAAGTGACATCACAGTTGTATTTTTGTTTTCTCTGGTTTTCCCCAATAACTTTGACAGAGTAAAGATATTACAATCTAGTTTGTTTCATTGCATTTTTGCATTAAATTACCTTTCCAATGATATATAACAAGATGGTGTTATTCACATATAACAAGCTTTTCACCATTTTGGCCACTAGTGTCAAGCTCAGCTTGTTGCCCCCCTAAAGCTTGTTGCCCAGTGCAACTGCACCCCTTTGCACTTCTTTAGCTATACCTCTGGTGGCAACAATGAATCTCAGTCATTTTAAGGCCTGCCACTGGACCTCACCAATTTTTCAAGGGTTGGCAGTCTTGCAACAAAACCCTTGACTTGGAAATCTCAGGTGAGAGGGTATATCCAACCTAGGAATCCTAGTACAGAGGCATGGTGAAGTCACAGGTGGCATTTCTTTCATCCATTTGGGTGTCTGCTGGCCTCTTTTATATATGTCAACAATGGCACAGAGCGGAGAATAGAACTTACAGCCTGTACGTGGTAATGAGCACAAGACCTTCTAGTGTCCACACTACAGAAGGTTTTTAAAAAGGTCTTGGACAAAAATGTCTGCATTTCAGAATAGTCTGGTTTTCAAATGTCCGGGTTAGGAATCATCTACCTGAATACAGCAAAATAATTTGTTCAGCCCTGGTTTCAACTATATTTTGGACCAGTTCGGACAATACCGTTTGCTGGGCCTGCCCACTAGGCAATGTAGGGCACAAATCCCTTCCCCTCTAGTGTTCCACTGCCCCACTTTGCATAACAGCAAGGGGGTGGCAAATCTTCCCAACAAATAAATAAAATAAAACGTGCTCCCCCAGTCCCCGAAACCTCGGAGCAGCACCGGCCTTAAGCCAATGTGACCGATGTCATCACGTCGGGTCCTGCACTTTGTGGGCCCCCCGCACTGGCACAGTGAGCATATCACCTGCTGCTGCAGCCAGGCAGGGGCGGACTTAGTCAAAATGGCGCCCAGGGCACCCAATAGATGTGCGCCCCCATGGGAGCCCAGGTCTACCCACCAGAAGCAGCCATGGGTAGACCTGGGCTCCCTAGCCCAGTTCTACCCATTGGGACCAGCCATGGGTAGATCTGGGCTCCGGAGCCCAGGTCTACCCATTAGAAACGGCCATGGGCTTCCTCTAGGAAGAATGGGTAGACCTGGGCTCCCTAGAGGCTGGTCCCAATGGGTAGACCTGGGCTCCGGAGCACAGATCTACCCGTGCAATGTTGCGGGGGCCACTGGCGCCCCCTAGACGGCCCCAAGATCGTCACCGGTGCTCCCCCTAGCCCCCCTAGATCCGCGACTGCAGCCAGGATCTCTATGGGCTGTAAGTCAGTGGGGCAAGCAGGGCGGCTTTACCTTGGGCCCTCCCACCTGACGCTGCCTCCGAACAGCCCATAATGGGCCTCCTGGAAGCAGCTGGTTGTGATGTCATCATGAGGTGCCATGCTTTGTGGGTGGCACCACAAGCGCTCTTCTGGTGAGTGGGGGCCCCACATGGCGGGTAAGAAGCCCCACAAGAATAGCCTGCATTGGCTCTGCTGCTCCTAGAGCCGGCCCTGCAGTGGGCATCACACGAAGCTTCTTGGGTCCCCCTTGCTACCCGCTTCCCCTCTAAGTAAAGTCCTCAAAGCTGCCCACCTGGTCGATGATGTTTGCACTGAAAATGGCTTCTTCCATGTGTCTCTCATCGGACTTGATGACAGACCTGATGCTGTTGACCACGTGACGCACCTCCGGGGGGAGGTTACAGTTTGAGTGTTCCAAAAATTTCGCCACCAGGATCTTAGTGTCTTTATAGGCCTGCAGATCCACTAGCGAGTGGGGCCGCTCTTTGCAGACCGTCTGTAAGGCCTTGGGCTTCCGGGAGAGGTCGGTTTTCCTGGGGTCCCTCGATTTTCCAGCTGGCTGGGGGTGGGTTGCAGAATCCTGGCAAGCAGAGGCAGCCACGTGAGGACCAGAAACAGGAACTAAAAGTGAAGGAGGTGGAAGGGGGAGAAATCCAGCTTTAAACATCATAGCTAACTGGAATGCAAGCAAAGTAAAGCAAATTCCTGGTGGGTTCAATTGCTTATGGTCCTGCGGGGAGGGGAGGTTTGTATACAAATGATAATTTTGATGGTATACATCAGCAATTTTAAACGGGTGTGCTGCAAAACACTGGTGTGTTGTGAAAGGTCTCCTGGTGTGCTGTGGGAGTTTGTCGCATAGCGGTTGAAAATGGCTGAAAAAAACTTGTCTGGGTTCTGTGGCTCTGTTTCTAGGGCAACTATCTGTGGTAGCAAATTGTAGTAATGAACTGACTGTCCCTCTTCCTCTGCAGGCTCTCCGGAAGAGTCTTCCAGAAGCTGGAAGTGACATCACAAGAGGCAAAGACCATAGAGAAAGACCATAGAGGTCAGAAGAAAATGTTAGGAGAAAAACATTGAAAATTGCTGGTACAGATTATGGTTATTATTGTGCTTTTCCCAGCCTAGCACACAGGTATGGGCTGTTTTGGAATATTTAACATGTATCATCATACATCTTACTTTCTCTCTCCTATCTACATTTCTCCTGCTAATGCCCTAGATTCCTTTGAAAGTTTCTCTAGAGCAGTGTTATTCAAACTGTGGGTCGGGACCCACTTGGTAGGTCGTGACATATCAGGTGGGTCGCAGAGAGCTGGAAGCAGGCATCTTAGAACCTGCAGACCTTACTCTTGCTATATTCCTTTTATGAATGTTAATAGTTTGGATTTTCAAGTGAGGGTTTTAAAAAAATTGCTTTCAGTCCAGTGCTTTTATATTACATAATATTTTGCCCTAATCTTGCTTTCTGTTAGGTCAGGGATTATTCATGGTTGTATTATTGCTGCAGTCCAATGATGCAAATTTGCATTTCAAGAGTATCATTTTATTATGTTACAATGATAGCACTTCCTGCTTGATGATGTCACTTCCTGCCATGGCATCACTTCTAGGTTAATGTTATCACCTCCAGTGCGTCCCAGTACAAGTGCCATTCTAAAAAGTGGGTCCTGGTCTAAAAAGTTTGAGAACCACTGTTCTAGAACAAGCAAGATACAGTAAGCAAGAACCTTAGAGAAATGGAGATAAATCAACATGGCCACACAGAGTGGGGATGGTTCAATTCTCCGTCACAATAAGGAGAACTGATGGCACCTTAAAGACTAACCACGCTGGGGGCAGGCAGAGTTTTCCCAGCACTACCTGAGACTAATTCGAACTGCTTCAGATTGAACCTGGGGGGATGATGCTACAGCAAGTTTCTGTGAAAGAGCACCTGCTTTGCTTGCATGTTGAAAGCCTCCAGTTCAATCTCCAGTTTGGCCTGGGAAAAGGCTCCCTACCCCAGAAGCTTGCAAAGATCAGCAAAGACGAGCCTGCTGGACCAAAGATCTGACTCAGTGGAGTGGCGGGAACCCCGCTTCATATGGAACATCCTATGTGAAAACCTTGTGCTCAGTCGCCAAGCTACAACCTTGAGCTACAATCTTTCACACTGAGATGACCGAGAAACAATTTCTTAACATGCAAACGTTCCAAAGACTTTTTTGCTGATTTTTTTTTTAAATGCAGCCCTAATTAGGCCTCCTAATCGAGGCAGGGGAACAATCAACTGTGAAGTGCTCTTGCACAAGGCTCCAAAAACACCAAGCTATTTTTGTCAGCTCTTCAGCTAAAATCCACCACTTTCACTTTTCCCTGTCCTCCTTTCTCCAGATACTTGCAGAGAGGCCCACACGGTGCCACTTTCACCCAGAAATGAGTTTCTCTTCTGATTAGCTCCATTTCTAGGATGCTCAGTCTTTCAAAGGATTTAAGGCCTAATGGCTGCATGAAGCCTCCATGAGCAGAGGCAGGATACCGGTTTCTAGGGGAGGCCTAGCAGGAGAGGGGGCTTGCTGGCCACTGTGGGACACAGGATTCTAGCGAGACCTTTGGTGTCATCCCAGCAGGGTTCTTCTTGGGTTCCTCTGAAGTGCTGTAACCAGACAGCCTACATAACCAAAACATATTATTAGTCCAAGAAACTAGGGCAAGTAAGAGGCTAGTACAGGTGTGCCCTGGTATCCACTGATTCGGTATCCATCCTTTTAGTTATCTACAGACACCATGGATACTGGGATACCTATTAAAAAGATAGGGGAACATTAAATAATTATCTTTTACCTTGTTGCAGCAAAACCACTGATGTTCCTCTATCTTTAAAAAGATAGGGGATGTCCCCACCATCCATGGTTTCAGGTATTCACGGTGGGGTCCTGAACGGAAACCCAGCAGATGCCAGGGCATTCCTGTAATCACTTTTTTTTCCACCTCTACCTTGCCTTGCTTTGATAGAAAGGGGAAAATTGTGATGCAGTCCAAGACTCATCCATGAGGCTGCCTGAAATGATTGCCTCAGGCAGTAGATGGATGGGAGGGGGGACTGCCTGTCTCCATTCACTCACCTTTCCCACTCCTCCTCCCAGGATTCAAAAGAAACAGGGTAGAGAGGAAGTGTGGAGGAGAGTGGCACTCTAGCCTGCCACTCTCCACTCTCTTCTTCCTTTTCAAATCCAAGGAGGAGAAGGAAGAGCAGTGAAGGCTTTTGCTCGCATGCTGTCAGGCAAGGAGGGAGAATCCAGTATGGACAGGGTTGGTGGTGGCATTTGATGCAGGGCCGGCCTTACGTCAATGTGACCAATGTCATCACATTGGGCCCCGCACTTTGGGGGCCCCTGCACCAACACAACAAGTATATTGCCTGCTACAGCAGCTGGGATCTCTATGGGCTGTAACTCAGGGCACAATCCTAACCTGAAGTTAGGCCGGCACAGTTAGGCCAGCAAAGTTTGACTGACCCAAGAGCTACCGTAAAGCGTGTTTGGACCACTCTCAGCGTCAAGAAGGATGGAGCATGTCTGTGTGTGGCCTCTCTGTCTCAGAGAGTGGTCAAAACATAGTTTATGGTGTCCCATGTGCCAGGCAAACTTTGCTGGCCTAACAGTGCCGGCCTAACTCCAGGTTAGGATTGTGCCCTCCGAGGACTGAGCAGAGTGGCTTTACTTTTGGCCTTCCCACCTGCCCCTGCCTCCAAATGGCCCAAAATGGGCTTCCTGGAAGTGGTTGACAGTGACGCCATCATGTTACCACCAACTATTTCCAGGCGCCAGGCTTCGTTCACAGCACCAAAGCACTTTTCTTGGTGAGTGGGGGGCCCTGTGGGAGGGTGGGGACCCCCCAGAAGAATGTCCTGCATTGAGCCCCGCTGCCCCTGGAGCCGGCTCTGATTTGACGTGTCACCTTAGCCAGGAAGTCTTGGGCCAACCCTCGATGGGCTATTGCTCCTCCTAACCTACCTCACCAGGTTGTGAGGATAAACGGGGGCCATGGCTGTGTAGACTGCCCTGTGCTCCTGGAAGGAAAGTGGGCTAAAAATGTAACAAGGACAGAAAGAAAATGCACCGTTAGACGACACAAAGGAAAGCCTTGCTTCTCACAGCCTAAGACATTCTCATTGGTTCGGGCTGCTGACCCAGAGGCCTAGATACAGAGCCATGCATCCCTTTGCCCCCCCCCCCACCAATACGCGAAGTACCTTCTGCAGTAGATGAACATGATAGAGGGTCACTAGTGGATCGGACTATATTGACGATCTTGGCTTTCTTCATGCGCTGCGAGGCCGTTCTCTCGGGGCAGCCATGGGGCGGCGTTTTGACAGGCACTGAACAATGGGGGTGGCGAGTCTGTGAGGCCGCTGGCTGGCTGAAGACCCCACAGCACATCTTCCGGGACTTGGGCAGGGGAGTCGCTTTGCATTCTCGGAGCGAGCTGCGCGAGTCTCTCTCGGAAGAGGCACTGAAGTTCTCCGGGGAACAGTCCGAGGAGCGGCTGCGAGGGCAGCTCGGGCGCTCGTGGCCGGGGGGCACATCCACGAAGGGGGGGCTGTGGCTGCTGGCCTCTTCCTCCGGGGAACACTGCGAACGAGTCCTGTGCAGCCCACAGCGGAGGCTGTAGTCCAAACTGGAGCAGCTCCTGTTTGCCGCTCCTTTGTGGGCGCTCCCGTACGAGAAGTCGTCTACAGAGAGGAGTGACTCCTGCACCTCGAGGGAACACAAGTCCTCGGAGGAGTAGCTGCGATCGGGGATGTCAGCCGTTTCGGTCACCATCTGGGATGTGCTGTCCCCCGATGCTGGAAAACAAATCAGAACTGGAAACTGTGGCAACGCCTTCCCTGAGCATTCGTCCATTTAGATCAGGGGCGCCAAATTCATTTCATATACAGCGGGCTGAATAGCATTTATGACGCCTGCTGAGGGCCAGAAGTGATGTCATCAGGCAGGAAGTGATGTCATCAAGCAGGAAGTGATGTCATTAAACAGGCCATGACCAGAAATAAGCACTTTTTTTCATTTAGGAACTCATTAATAGCAAATAGCAAATATGTAAATCTTGATCGTATTTTCAAAATATGGAAAAGCCCAATTATTATGTGGGCTGCTGCTCTTTCAGCAGTGACACCTCAGCACAGCTCAGCAGCTGATGGTGGTGCTGGGAGAGCCTGAGCGGGCGTGTACACACGTGCGTGCATGCATGCGCGCACACCCACACCCCAACACAAGCAGCAGGTTGACTTCAGTATGTTCAGATTCTTTAAAGCAGTAGTTCTCAGACTTTTTAGCACCGGGACCCACTTTTAGGAATGGCACTTGTGTCGGGACCCACCGGAAGTGATGCATTGGCCAGAAATGACATCACCAAGCAGGTAGTGCCATTATAGTGATGTAATCAAATGACACTCCTGGAATGCAAAATGGCATTCTTGGACTGCAGCAACTGCATTACCATGCAACATCCCTGACAGAAAGCAAGATTAGGACACAATACTGTATTATGCAAAAGCACTGAACTAAACACGAAATTAAAAAAAAACTCTCACTTGGAAATTCGAACCGTTAACACTCATGAAAGGAATGTAACAGGAGTAAGGTCTGTAGCGCCTTAGTTGGTGGCTCCCAGCCACCATGACCTCAGGTCACGACCCACTGAGTCACGACCCCACACATAGTGTGAGAAACACTGTTTGCACAAACACTGCTTGTTTGCTTCCCAAACATTTTCGACTGGCAGTTCCCTTGACCTACTGAGCCATTGGCTGTGGCTCCCTAATAGAGCTACAATCCTATAGGGCAGAGATTTTCTTGTCAGTATTCCACAGCTCCCCTGACTGGTTTCCACAGCTCCCCGGGGAGCTATGGCTCACAGTTTGGGAACCACTGCTTTAAAGGTATACCTGCTGAAATTCCAAGTTCTCACTGCTCAGGAACAGTGTCCTGGCTAGACGCTGTTATGCATAGTAAAGATTAGTGGTTCCCATGGGTCAGGACCCACCAGTGGGTTGTGAGCCAATTTCAAGTGGCGGCAAAGCACCAAAACAGTCATAGCTGAAAATATGGGGAGATGGGATGCTGAAAAGGGGGAGAGCTGTGTGGTTGTTTTGCTTGTATAAAGGTTGTAAATAAGCTTTTTGTTTCTTTCTGATTCACTTTACAATGGAAAATGGCTTAAAAATAATCCAACTTATTGCTGAATTCTCAGGAAAGCAGCAGGCTCTGACATCACAATCATAGCACTTCAGGCCATGACATCACTTCTGGTGGGTCCCAGACAGATTGTCATTTAAAAAAGTGAGTCCTGGTGCTAAAATCTTTGAGAACCACTGGTACAGAGTGCTCCTGCCCAGAAGCTCTTATGCTTATGCTACTGCCTAGAAGCTCCCCCTGCTCTGTTCTGCTGCCCAATGTCAGACATCTTTGGTTTTCTTCTACCATACCTCCAGCAGGACTGGATGTGTTTCCAGGCTCAGGCTTTTGGTACAGCTCAAATTTTGTGCTGCTGCAATTCTTTTCCAGAGAAACGCTTCCCATTAGAGCAAGAGGGTGGAGCAAGCTCTTCTCCTTTACACTTCCTTTGATAAAATAGCGCCATATGCCAGAAGACAGAACAGATGTTTTCTCAAGAATACTTGGAAAGTGAAGCTTTGATCAATACTCGGAAAGGAAAGCTCTGATCAAAGTCAGACTCCTGATAGGAGGAAGAACCCTAGACCTAGACCTCCTTGTAAGAAGAAGACCTTTCGGGGAGACAAAACATCTTTATCCCTCCCAGACAAATCACCGTGGATATCAGAGAGCCTTTTGTATGCAATGCTTTGCGTTTCTCTTCCCTTTTCTTTTTTAGAAAAAGGTACTCGCTCACAACCAGGTGGATTTCAAGCGATGGTTTTTATCTTTTCCAGAGACATACTATACATGGTGTTGTGTTATCAGCTTGGCTCCATGGCTTTGTCTGATTTTCTTCCTTCCTTCTCGTTGCTGGAAATGGTCTTCAATGACAAAAGTGTCCCCAAATGCTTTAGACATTTGATAGGGAAAGAAACATCTCACTCAGGACATTTTATCTAGAGCATGTGCCTCCCCCTCTTAAAGGCGAGAAAGAAAAGGAAATCCTGGATAAATTGTCTCATTCTTTTCTAGTGGCTGTTGCTGGTGTTGTTTTGCATTTTTTTTTTCAGATTGTGAGCCCTTTTGATTCAGGGAGCCACTTATCTTTTATTATTATTATTATTATTATTATTATTATTATTATTATTATTATTATTATTATTATTATTATTATTATACTTTTGCACAGTCACTACAGATACAGTGACCGGCATACTCTGAGCATCAGGTCCTTCCTAATGACCTAGGATATTCAGAGGTATTTCCTCAGTATGTGGGCAGTCCCTAAAAGCAGCGGTGTCATCCTCAAATGAAGTTCTGGAACGCTAGGCGGGACTTACCGCTTGATTGACAGGCTGTCCGTGACATGTTGCTGCCTCCCCGCCCGCCGCGCAGGCTCCCTCCGGTTGGCGCACCCCTCCGTTGCTTGCCCAGGCACCCAGCGCGCCCCCCAGGCAAGTGGGCACCCCCTCCGAAGCCAGGGGTGCCCGCGCGGCGGGTGGGCAGGCAGCGACACATCACGGACGGGCAGCCAATCAGATGGTAAGTCCCGCCTAGTGTTCTGGAACGTCGTTTGAGGATGACACCACTGCCTAAAAGGGCTTCCTTTTGTCATTGGATAGCCGAGATTTCTGTGAGTTTGAGTGGTTTAAGATGTTGCTTAAGTCTCTTTGGGACTGCGCTTTTCATTTGTGAAAACTAGCAATGGTCATTCCCATGACATCCACAACATTCCTTTAATTTGACAAGGAGGTCTAGGATGAAAGTGACGTCCTTCTTATGAACAGGTACTCTTCTAAGGCCAGACAATACTGCCTGAAGCATCCCCTGCCCCATATGATTAGGGACATGCAGGAGTACATCCTGCTGTCCCTACCAAGGGGAAATTAAGTTTAATTGCATGGAGAGGGTGAGTGTGGTCTGAACCCCTCCTCTCAGGAGATCTGAATACTCTTTTACCCAGGTTTTTTGATTGCATGTGATGATCTCTCCCATGCATGATTAAGAGACGGGGGACAATGCTTGGTGGAGGAATGGGACATCACAATCTCACCCCTAATTGAGCAGTAGACTGGCTGGCTCAGACATATCGTCGGAACTGGCCCAAACAGGAGGTGGGAAAACCTCCAACCTAATGTTTTCAAAGTAAGGTCTAATTTGCACAGGCGCGTTTATCTGCTGATGACTGCAATATATGATGCATGTGTGAATGGGCCATTTCATATGAAATGTTCTCATCGCCTCCAATGCGGCACCAATGAGTGAATCAGCCATTCAGTGGATGACTGGTGTGGGATGTGTGAGCTTGATGTGTTGCTGTCATTGGCAGATGAGCATATGTATAGTAGTCTAGCATCAAGGCATTGTGTGCGTGACTGTGGCTTGGCTCTAAGGCAATGAATAGGCAGTGCTGAGGCTACCTTGTGTGTTGAAACCTGTTGTGGTGTTCCTCTCACCCAGGCTGGACTCTGTGATTCGCTGGTCAATGATGGTAACCTGGAAGCAATAAAAAAACATGCAAGATTACAGTCCCCCTTTATCACCAGTAAAACACTAGCAGAAGCAAACATTAAGAAGCAAAGATCTTAAACTGAGGTTCACAAGACTTTGACTGTCATGTGTGAAATGCTGTAGCTGTATGCTGTAGCCAGCACTGAGGAGGTCAGACTGGATGACCTTCAAGAGCCCTTAAAACATTAGCTTTCTGTGATTCAAACCCTAGAGAGCGACTGCCAGGAATCCTGAGTTAGATGGACCACGGTCCTGACTTGGTATAAGGCAGCTTACCTAACATTTCCCCTCCCCTGTGTCTATGGAGGTTCAAGCCTGCATTGACAAGGTCACAATATCTCAGAGCGCAATCCTAACCTGGAGTTTGGCCAGCACAGTTTGGCGGGCACAAAGGCCACGATAACGTGTGTTTGGACCACTCTCGCAGACAGGGAGGATGGCGCACGTCTGTGTGCTGGCCTCTCTGACTCCGAGAGTGGTCCAAACATATTTTACCGTGTCCCTTGGACTGGCCAAACATTGCTGGCCTAACTGTGCTGGCCTAACTCCAGGTTAGGATTGTGTCCTCATTCTGTGTACAGTGCCCTGTTCATTGATGGTAATATAGGGAAAAAAATTAAAAGTTAACTCATTTAACTAATGAGTTAACCACAATGAATGTTTTAAAATATGGCAACTCTGCTTTCCAAGCCATAATAAATGTTGAATTTTTTTTTTTACCTTGCTGTCCAAAAGAAAAATGGCAAGATTGTTTCTGGGAAATGAATGCTAGCAAACACTAAATATGTATTAAGCCAGGTCTGAGAGTGAAGAAAGGAATGTCATCTTCAAGAAGAAACATGACTTGCGCTCCTGGGCAGCCACGTGTGAGCAAGAGATCATAGCAGGGGGCAGCAGAGCCCAAAATAAATCATCGAGTGTCCAACAGAAGCCTTCCTGCCAAGAGCTGCGTTTGTATTTTGACCCCTGTAAAACTCAAATGTGAGGTTTCCACACCAAAGCTGTCAAGGAAGGAGCTTTGAGTTCACATGACAGCTGAGATTAAAAACATATATCTTACCAGAGAGAGAGAGAGAGAGAGAGAGAGAGAGAGAGAGAGAGAGAGAGAGAGAGAGAGAGAGAGAGAGAGATTTTTTTCTTTTAGCAGATATTGAAATAAAAAAAACAACTTTTTTTTTTAACAAATCAAGGAGCAAGATGAATAAGGGTGCAATCCTAACCTGGAATAAGGCCCATCTCCCTGCCCCTCAGAACATGCTCTGGGTGTTTCCTTTACTGTGATCTGCTGGTTCTGAGATATTTCCTCCAGCACATTTAAGTAAGCTGCTTGTGGGGTGGGGGAATGGGAGTCCATTAGAGTGTGTGCTACCTTTCTGTGGTTGTGTATGTTGGTGCTTGGACGACTCCTGGAACTTTGAGCCCATTCATTCATTCATTCATTCATTCATTCATTCATTCATTCATTCATTCA
>JAJKFI010000020.1:11221423-11235452 GCA_029204185.1 Lerista edwardsae | reverse complement strand
TCATTCATTCATTCATTCATTCATTCATTCATTCATTCATTCATTCAAGTTCTGTCTCTAATGTATTTATTTAAATTTTATATTTAAATTTATTTATTTATCCTCCTGACACCTAACCCTTGACCCCATGCCGGATATTTGCTGCCGCCCTCCAGCAAAAAAGTTTAGAGACCCCTGAACTAAAGCAACCGATTCCCCAGCATTCCTCAGCTCATGGCTGCTTACAGACAAGAGCAAAAACAAGACGTAATTTTTGTTTAAACAAGGCAAAACATTATTAATTAATAGCAAATGAAAACAAGCCACCCCACCAACAGCATCTGAAACTAGACAGCTACAGCTAACCAGCCGTGCCAAGTTGGAAAGGTGCCTCGATTCCTGTAATAATGCCAAGGGGCACCTCCCCATACAAATCCTCTCTCTGGTGTCTCTAATCTCTGTGGAAAAAAAACACATATCTGTTGCTGGAGGCATGAGCTGAGTTGCTAAATGGCTGCTTAAAAACCGCAGGAGGTGAAAAGGGCATTTTGTGAATTGCTTGAAGATACTTAAATACATTTCTTTAGACATGCCGCTTCTGTCACGTTTTCTCCTCCTTTTTACTGAGCATCGATTCAACCGTGTGGCAAGAATCAATTTGAGGCTCCGCACCCGCTTGTTGTGTGCACTTCAAAGCCCAGCGCTCCCTTTCCCCCCGCATTTTCAGACTGCAGTGACAATTATGTGCCTCTGACACTGGTGACATGCAAGCCCCCTTTCTATTCCCCTCAACGCCAGTCTCCATTCCTACGAGAGACTTTGGGAAACTTGGCAACAGTTTGGTGCGGTGTTCCGACTTGAAACAAGCCCAATCGAGACAAAGCATCATTCTGGCCCCATTTTTGGACACGTGGGCTCTCGCAAAGCATGCTGGGATCTGTCGGGCAGGAGAGGCAGGGGCTGCACTATTTTGTGCAGGTGTGATTCTGGCACAGCCCCTTTTGGGAACTGAAGTGCAGAAAGGGGAAGGGGCTGCCCCTCTTGCATGAGACATCACGTTGGCTGTGGGGGATTTCATGGCCATGTGTTTGTTGACAGAGTCATGGAACCATTGTGTGATGCTCAAAGAGCCTGAATGACACAAGGACAAAAGGACCTGGAACTTAATTCAGAGCGCAATCCTAAGCTGCGCTGGAACAGTGAGGCCGGTGGACCTGCACTGAATCCGGTGCAGCTTTGGAGTGCTAGGGAGCTTCCCCGGAACAAGGGCACATTCGTGCTCTTGCCCCAGGGGGGCTCCAGCCTCCCCTCTGGGTTCCTTGGATCTGCACCTCCTGTATAGCAGGTGCAGAGCGGAGGGCGCTACGTGATCTGGGGATGGTCAAAGTTTGGCCAGCACAAGAGCCACTCTTGGAGTCAGGGAGGATGGTGCACGTCTGTGTGCTGGCCTCTCTGACTCCGAGAGTGGTCCAAACATACTTTACGGTGTCCCTTGTGCCGGCCAAACTGTGCTGGCCTAACTGTGCCGGCCTAACTCCAGGTTAGGATTGCCCTCAGAATCTCAGCGGGCTTCACTTATGTGTATGCTCAGCTTCTTATGTGAAGACTACATTGGCTTTGCATTAATTGCGCATTTTCTCTCCCGTCTTTCAGTGACAGACGACAGCCGTGGATCCAGCTGCAATGCCAGTAGATTCACTAAATGAGAACCAAGAGGAGGCAAATGCTCCTGTTATTATATTATCTCCTTTGGCAGAAGCACATTAGGGGAACCAAGAGGTTTAGCAGCAGCTGGGCCCGATGGAAATGGAAACAACCTCTTCCGCTGGTGAGTGAATATGTACAAACGGCCTGCTGGGATCCATGTTGATGAAGTAGATAGATTCCATTTCAAATAGTGTAATGCATATGTTCCGATGACTCAACAGTGGTGCAGTATTGGTAAACTCATCTTGTTTTTTTTTTTTTTTTACCTTCCTGCTTTTCCCAGCTGTGCTGCAAAAGCATACAGGAACAAATCCTGCCACAAAATCACCCAGCTGGCAGCTTTTGGAGCAGTACCTGCCCATTGCAGAAGCAAAGAGCCCGATGGTGGAACGGAACACATTTCCTTTCTACAAACTCAGCTACGAATTATTATCGCTGAGGCCAAGAATTTCTCATGTTCTGGAGGGAATGCTGCTTTAGCTACAGCATATAGGCCAGCTGTAATTACATTTAAATGGACAGTAGTCCCTTGCTATCCGTGAGGGTTCGGTTCTGTGCTGGCAGCAACGGATACCAATATCCGTGGATACGGAAGTCCCCTTGAAAACCATTTTTAAAAGTGAAAATGGGTAAGAAAACAGCTTTCCTGACCTTTGCGTCACAAAATCGCACCACTGGCAGGACTGCAGAGCAGTCTGCATTGTGTGACCCGGAAGTGGGCTTACGGGAGCTCAGAAGTCTGCCCGGGTGTAATTTTCTGGCACAGAAAAGACGATTATTTTCTTACTCATTTTTACTTTTTAAAATACCTTTCAAAGGGGACTCCCTGCATCCATGTCATCTGAGGATAATCAAATCTGAGGATGCCAGATTCGTGGATAAGGCAGGTCCGCTGTAAGTTCATTTGAATTTTCTTTTCGGTTTAAGATACTTTGTAAAGTTTTTAGCTGCATTTCCATGGTGTGGAAGAAGCACTGGGTGGATGTGACCCTTTGTGAACCTGGTGAAATATTGTTAACTACCAAATGTTTACATTCCCCCCCCCCCCAAATATATAGTAGGAATGCTCAATGCCCAAATAAATAAAAGTCCAGTAGATTCCCTCTATAAAACATGGTGTGACTTCTGGCAAAAATATACATCAAGGACAAATTGTGCAGGAGGCAAATACAGAAATCATATTTTAGTTCTTGAGAATCTGTTTTGCACTTACACACTTTCAATTTCCGTAAGAAGCTCAACTTCATTTCTGTAAAAAGTCCTCCTGGACTTTTATTTATTTGTGACAACAACAGGCTGTTGCAGAGAGAAAAAAACAACCAGGTTTGTTTTTTTTTATAACGTTAAAGCCTGAGAGATACAACCTATTTTTGTAGAACTGATCAAAGAACCACTTTTCAAATGGTGGTTAAAAATGATGCCTTATGTATGCATAACATTTAATTTACTAATGCGTTCAACGTTTTTGTCACCAGAACAAAGCCACAATACTGATTTGCATCACTGCAATTTTTTTTAAAAAATGAATTATTGCTCACATTTGTAAAGCTGAGTGGAGTTGCTTAATTCTTTAGATTGCTAAGCACGGGATATTCACATACACTCCAGTGCATCCTGCTAAGTTAACCGTGCATATTAAGTGCATCCTGCTAAGTTAACAGCCAGAGACCCAATGGGCCAGTAGCACTAGCAGTCATCTTTGCCAAAGACTGCTATTTGGAGCATAGCAGATGCTTCATCATCATTGTTGTGGTCGCTCTTCGCAGACTGTGGAGCATCATCATCAGACACAGTGTCGGATTCTGCTTTCTCAGCACCATGCAGCAGCCTGGAGTTGAAGCCATCTGGCATCCGTTCCTGGTCTCTGGGCAGCCAGTCAGAGTTCAAACTGATGATGCTGAGATAGCAGAACATTCAAGAGTGAGGTGTCTGCGGTTGGTCACCAAAAGCATGACTTGTTACGCTAAATGCATGCTCAGAGTGCATGCTGGTCGATGGGCATGTAAAGAAGCAGTACTGTACAGTGCAATGCAGTGCAGTACAGTACTCCGAGAACAGCCTGGGGTCATTAGGGGCAGCAGAATATTCACCCATATCATCCTGCAACAATGTGCTTCAACCTCCTCCCAGGCAATTGTGGCAGACATTTTTGCCACTGAGATTGCTCTGGTTGGTCCAGAACAGGCACTATGGTGACTTCCAGCCTCTCCTGCTTCCTAGGCTACCACACGTATTAGGGAAGGGTATTATCATGGAGATTCTGTAGTAGTTTAAAGGGAGGGGGTGCAATGGAGCGGGGGGAAAGCAGTGATAGAGGCAGGATGTGGTCATTTCAAGGCAGGGAGGGGTTGAGATCAGTGGGATCCTATCCCCCTTCCTGGACCTGATCCATTGACAAGCATCAATGTGGACTTTTGCCAGCAGCTGAGTTGACCTGTTGCAGCCCGACACAAGTATTAAACTTTAACTTAAAGAGCATGCATGCACGAACACTCACATGCATGTACACTTATGACTTATCTTAGAGCGCAATCCTAACCTGGAGTTAGGCTGGCACAGTTAGGCCAGCAAAGTTTGGCTGGCACTAGGGCTACCGTAAAGCGGGTTTGGTCTACTCTAGGAGTCAGAGAGGATGGTGCACATCTGTGTGCAGGCCTCTGGCTCCAAGAGTGGTCCAAATGCACTTTATGGTAGCCCTTGTGCCAGCCAAACTTTGCTGGCCAAATTGTGCCAGCCTAACTCCAGGTTAGGATTGTGCTCTTAGTCCCTGCAACCTCGTCCTAAGTGGTGACTCTCTTATATTCAGCAGAGGGAGAGCAACTGATCCTGTTTATCCCAGCATAGTGTCTGTTTCCCCGTGGCTGTTTGCCAGTGTCTTCTCTTGTGCTTCTTTTCAGATTCTGAGACCCTTTGGGATAGAGGACAATCTTCACATTTGTTTTGCTATGTAAGCTGTGTTGCTATTCCTTGGATATCAGGATGCAAATATTTTGAACAAACCAATGGGCCGATGTCTCTTTTGAGACATCCAGGTGCCAAAAATGGACTCTGCACCAGATTCACCGAGCCCCAATCCTTCAAGGAATAAATAGACAGAGAAAAACTTGGCACTGGAATTGAGAAGCCATTTCATCTTCTGGAAAGGACTGAAGGCAGAAAGGCGTATTTTTCTGCTGTACTCATGATCCTTTCCTGAGCGCCGCACATGGGTTTTCAATTCCAGCATGACATTTTCCATGCAAACATTTCATGCAATCGAGTTCAGGGTTAAGAGATTTGTTTATTGGATTACAGTCCTTTTTTTGGCTGGCCTTAGTTGAATATTTAAGTTTCAAGTTCTTGTACGGGAAAAAAATGTCTGGGCTGCCACTGGATTTTTAGTTGCGTGAAACATTTTCCTGCCTTCTTACAAGGATTTACGCAGCCCAACTAGTATAGCAAACGTAAATGTTAAATTTTGAGAATAAATTATTGATTTGGCTTCCCTTGACATTTCTCAGACATTTCTCCTTGATGAGAATGTGAGAATTCATTTCAAATTCCACGTGTAAAATTTTGGGGCCAATTCTAGAGAGAGTTGAGATAAAAATTTTGAAAAAAAAGTAAAATATGATGCAAATTTCAGGATTCCTCCCAATGAAAATTTTCAAGGGAAATCAAATGCATTTTTCTCCTGTGGGATCTCCTAGACAGGCCCACAATGGTGGTTGTCATTATTATTGCATTATACAACACTGTGTAACAAAATTTGAATAGTTTTGTGTTTATCTGAATATTTCAATGTTTATTTATTAACATTGGTATGAGGATTTCAAAAAAACAAATCTATTGTTGGCACAACATAAATAGTTTAGCCACAATTTACACTATGCAGTTGTAGGATACAATGTGTATTACAATGCACATTGGATAGGTAAGAGGACAGATAAAAACACAAAATTTAAGTTGGCTAAAAGTATGGATGTTACAGAAAAATTAAGATTACCGTTGGAATCAGCAGTGCTGGATTGTATTAGAAACATTAAAAATTCAGCATAAACAATTTTGTGTTACACCGTGTAATTTACTACTATTATATAAACAAATACAGAAAGGAAAAAAAAATAAGAAACAGCAATAACCAACAATAAGTTAAATACAACTCCAGTTCAGTTAAGGCTTGCCCAAGAGGATATTCCACTAAAGGTATAATCCTAACCTGGAGTTAGGCTGGCAAAGTTAGGCACAGTTAAGCCAGCAAAGTTTGGGAAGCACCAGAGCCACTGTAAAGGGAGGATGGTGCATATCTGTGCGTTGGCCTCTCTGACTCTAAGAGTGGTCAAACATACTTTACTGTGTCCTTTGTGTCAGCCAAACTTTGCTGGCCTAACTGTGCCGGCCTAACTCCAGGTTAGGATTGAGCTCTAACTCAATTATAGGTAAGGCAAAATGACACGTCTTTCTCCCCATTTCCAAACTGCCAAAATATGGCTTTATACTGGATGGTTTTTTAGACAGGAGAGAACAAGGAGGGGCGATTCATATTAGATGCTACTGACAGGCAGGGCAAACCTGTCTTTCTCTTCCTCCAAGCTTCCCATTAAATTGTGCCTCACATGTCAGATGATGTGTCACTCATCTCCCACTCTGCTATTCTCAATGATGATGCCCAGGACCTGCAGCCTAAAGGAAATCCTCCAGTCTTTCCTCATGGCAATGTTATCACTGATCATTCTTCCTGTTCGGATCCAACAAGGGGAGAACCAACAGCCACCAAAAAACAAGGTCATTCATGGTGTTCAGGTATGAGAAGACTCAGTACTAAGCAGAGATGGGTGCTTGAGTCATCGTGACTTGACTCGAATCGTCACGACTCAACTTGAGTCACTGTGATTTGAGAAAAGGCTGTTCTTTTGTGACAGGTGTTAACTTGAGTCACGGATGTCACTGACTCGTACCTGACTCAATTTTCAGAGCCAGTGACTCAGAAAAGAGTCATGACTCGAATTTGACTAGAGTCCTGACTTTCTTTAGTTTATGTGCTTGCTTATTTTTTTCCTGTCACTTCCACATCACCCCAAAAGACTTTGAGGGTGATTCAGAAGCCATCCTTCAGACCAATGGCAGCAGCGGACATGGTGGGAGGAGAATAGCTAGTTCCAGGAGGTAGGGCTGGGGGGAGGTGAGGAGAGGTGAAAGGCTTAAGGTTTGTGGGGTTTGTTTTTTTTTTGCTCATTTCTCAAAACTGATTTGTTCTCAAAAATGAGAAAGACTCGTTTCTCAAAATGGCTAGAATTCGAGTAAAAACGACTCAAAATTTCCGCAAGTTGAGTTTCAGCACACACAGATAGCAGAGCTGAAGAATTGGCTTGTTGAAACTGAGTCTTCCCAGTCTGCTATGTTTGTGTGTGTGTTTTCTCAGCCAGAACCCAAAGTTCTCTGACTTTGTGTGTGACCTTTACTAAAAGGCTATTATGCAACTGAGTGCCCAAGCAGAATGCAGAATCCCAGAGAATGCAGATGTCTAGGTTAAAATCCCAAGGTACAATTTGGAAAGGGCAAACAGGAGGCAACAGACTGGAAATTATATATCCAAAGAATTGTGAAGTGCTTAAAGCTCAGGGATTTTTAATTTATTTTTTTTAAAAATGCCTGCCATTCAGTTGCAACTCCACCTGTATTTCAGAATAATCCGGAACAACTTAAAAAAAAAAAAGAATAGGTATACCTGTGCAAGTATTCTTCCTTCTCCTAAGTGTATGAATCATCTGATCTTTTTAGGTTCCTATGCACATACACAAGTGACATTAGGTGACTTTAGGTTCCTATGCACACAAACAGCCCTTCTGGATCAGACCAAAAGTCCATTGAGTACAGCATCCCATTTCCTGGAAGCTAATCAGATGCTTCCAGGAAGTCAATAAGCAAGATCTGAAAGCAAAAGCTATCTCTACTGTTGCCCCCGCCCCCAGAGGAACTACTAACTATAGAAATTCCACATAACCATTTTGAATAATATTGAGTGCTAGATCTCCCTCCATGAATTGGTTCAATCTTTTTGGCCATCACCACATTCTGTGGAATTCCACAAATTAATTTTGGAATTAACTAATTGCGGAGCAATGGTCAGCTAACAAAGATCCGTATGAATCGGTCTGCTGACGTGGGGGTTTAACTCACACATAGCACAAGATCACACAGTACAAAGGGGGCTTGTGGTTAATGTAGCCAACAGCTTTTGACTTATCAAACTCCAAAGGTGTGCAAGAGTCAAAGAATCAAGTCTATCATCATTTAAGAAAATGGTCAGGTTGTGCAACTACAGTGCCTCTGAGGTTCTGTCCAGGCTGTTCCTCCACCACCACCACCACCACCCTCCTGCTGGTACTCTTTCTTACCTGGTTGGCAGAAGTCTGTCCAATTACAGCTTCGTAGGGAGGGGGAAGTTCTGCTGGATAGAGCATTCCGGGGCTATTAATGGCAACCTCGTACAAAGCGCTGATGGGTGAGTGAGGAAAGTCCAAATGGAGCCCTCTAAAAAGCAAGGATGACTATTATGATGAGAAACCCCAACACTGGTAATAAATATATTTAATCGAGACAGTTGGCTAATTTCAACAATATGCCTGTGTGGCCCTAACAAACCACGGAGGAGGAGTATGTGCATCAATGCCTCCTTCCAATCTCATGCCATCCCGCTAGTGCATTGGTTCCCACTTACTGGGGTCACGGCACCCCTGCAGCCTCTTCTCCCTGGCTTAGCCAGGCACCACCATCTTGGATTCCATGTCATCTCACAAGATCCAAGATGGCTGTGCCCAAATCTCATGAGATTTTTGCAAGATCCAACATGGCGGTGCTGGGAGGAGGGGCCACAAGGGACCTCGTGGCACCCCTGTGAGTGCACTGCGATGACCTAGGTGTTGTGATGTACACTTTAGGAACCAGTGTGGGGGCATAGAATGTCTGAAGCACCCATACCATCCAATTTAAAGTAGTATTTTTTACAGTAGTATTTAAATTACGTGTGATTCAGGGCGCAATCCTATACTGCACTGGAATGGCGAGGCCGGCCGGCCAACGCCATATCCTAGCACAGTATAGGTGAGGATGGAGCCTTCCCACGGCAAGGGAGTGTGTGCTCCTTTACCGTAGGGGAGGCTCCAGCCTCCCCATGTGCTCCTCGGATCTGCGCCCACTAAAGAGCGGGCGCAATTCCGAGGAAGCCACGCGGCCCGAATTGGGGCCTTGCAGCCTTGCGGACGGGCTTAGGAGGTGGCCATATGGCCACCTCCCAAACCTGCCCATGTCCCGCCCCCACCTCCCTCCCTCCCACCAGTCCCTGCACCGCCTCGTCATGGCCCCTCCCTTGCACTGGCTGGCTTCGGCTGATGCTGGGGAGGCACTGCACGGGCACAACAGGACCAGTGCTGCCAGCAGCACCGGTCCTGTTGCCTTAGCACCAACACAGGGGTGCTAATTGGTGCCCCCGTGTTAGCGCTAAGCGCACAGCATCGGTGCAACACTGTTGCGCCAATGCTGCACGATCTATAGGATTAAGCTGCCTGACATTCCACTCCCTATGAGACTATGAGCTGATGGAACAGAGAATGAAATGGGAAGGAGACTTGTGTGCCTACACTCCTCCCAACTTTATTTGTCAGAGCTGATTAGATGCATTGTCCTAACTGGCCTGCATATATTTAATTTATATGGAACCTGATCCTATGCACATTTATGCAAAAGTCACTCGCCCTCTCCTCCCCCAGGTTCCATGCAATTTTCTCCCAGTGCACAGTGTACGTGTGCATAGGATTGCAGCTTTAGACACAGATTGGCTTGCGAACTCATATAAGAACAGTCAAGCTGGATCAAACCAAAAGTCTCATTTGTCCAGCACTTTGGTTCTTGCCACTATTTTTCAAAAGCCACACAATCAGCAGCCCTGCAGAGGACTTTTTTCCTACAGGAAGTTTGAGGCATGCATACGTGTATCTGTGTATGGCAGGTAAATCAGGGAGCATCCATGCCTGTTATATATGAGCAGTTACGTACAGGTTGAAAAAAAATCACCTTTGTGCTTCAATCATAGGAGTGCAGGTGTACTCAGGCGGGTAGTAGGGTGGAGGTGGAATTGGAGGGATGAACTCATCAAAATCCAGGGTCTGGTGCAGGAAGGTCCCATGGGGCATCATGCAGTCTGGGTTTGTGGAATGAGATCTCTGTGGCAAGAACTGGAGTATAAAGAGGAGAGATCAAGGATGCATTAGAAACATTTGCCAGTGGATTCGAGGAGGGCTTCTGAGCAAGAGCAGAGAGAGTGTTAGCTGCTGGTGGCAAGCACAAAACAGGAGAAAAGGTGGTTGCCAAGATCACTTGTGTATGAATAGGGAAGCACAGCAGACACATCAAAATAACCACCAAGTTTCACTATGAAAAGTGAAACTTCCCTCCAGTTATGCTGCAGTATATGAGACAACACATATACTTTATATACCAATATAAAGGGCGCCGCATAACCCCTGCTAACTGGACAAGAGGCACTTTTTCAAGTGGTGCTCCTCTTATATTTAGCAGGGGGAGAGTAACTGTCCCTCTTCACCCCTGTGCAGTCTTTCTAGTGGCTGTTGCTGGCGGTCTGCCTTTTTTTTAGATTGTGAGCCCTTTTGGGACAGGGAGCCATTTAACTTTATTATTATTACTATTTGCCTGTAAACCTCTTTGTGAACTTCGTGTTGAAAAGCGGTATATAAGTACCTTGATTGATTGATTGATTGATTGATTGATTGATTGATTGATTGATGTGGGCACAGCAGGTGGAGGTCACAGTGAGGCTTTTTCAGAGAAAAAGCGGCCCGCTGCCCTTCCTCACATCCAAAATTGTCCAGGTGCCCCTGGTAAGAGCCCGCACGTTCCCTTTGCTTCCTGGGTTGGAGAGCGAGAGGAATGCGCCGGCTGCGTGGGTGCCTGCGGGGCGGCTCCCTTTGTCCTTGTAGGAGCCCACATGTTCCCTTCGCTTCCCAAGGCGGGGGGGGGGGAAACACACCATTTGGAGAGCAGTGGCCACTGCAAGAGCCTGTGTGCTCCCCTCACTTTGTGCCGTCATGACATCACAACATGTGATGTCATGACATCACGTGGTGGGCCTGGGGCGCTGAAAAGCCCTGGTGCGTCTCTGAGACAACAGCACTGCAGTGTATAATCAAGTTTTAGGGCGCAATCCTAATCTTGAGTTAGGCCAGCACAGTTGGGCCAGCAAAGTTTGGCTGGCACAAAGGACACCGTAAAGTATGTTTGGACCATTCTCGGAGTCAGAGAGGCCAGCACACAGATGTGCGCCATCCTCCCTCTGAGAGTGGTCCAAACATGCCTTATGGTGGGCCCTTGTGCCAGCCAAACTTTGTTGGCCTAACTCCAGGTTAGGATTGCACTCTGAGTGTCTCAGGCTGAAATCTTGAGGTCATCTATACAGGTTCTGTCTCATCCATTGAATCAGGACCCAAGGATTTGACTCACCAGGGGTCCTGATCAGGAGGCTGACCTGTACCTTCCAGACACAACCCAATCAGTCTTCCACTAATGCCTGAGAGCAGCTGCTGGCCCCCACAGCAGATGTCATTATCTGTGATTTTCAGCATCCGCGAGGTTTCCAGAAACAGAACCCCTGCTGATATGGAGGTCAAACCGGAAATACGGTACACTTTTCTGGAAGTAAGCCCCACTCAGGTCCAGCCCAAAGCTTCCTGGTACCTAAGGCAGGACTCCAAATACCCATGCTCCATGCCCACTGGCGCATAAGCTACCTCCGCCTCCTCCTCCAACTCCCCAGACTGAAAAAGGAAGATGAATGGAGCAAAAGAGGAAGTGTGGAGGAGAGCAGCGGCTAGAGCATCAGAGACACTCTTTGCAATACTGATAGCTTTAATTTGGTATATATTTTTAACATGGAGCCAGAGGCTCTTGGTGCACCAAAAGTGTGAAGGATTTATAATTCATCTAATACTTTGGTGGAGATTTAATTTTGCAGGGCTAAAAATAAGAATGTAATCTTAGGGTGCAGGATAGAAGTTGTTCCTGCTCCCTCCTGCCTAATCTTATGAAATATTTTCCTTTTTTAAAAACAGCTACACATATTTCTTTTTTCCCCAGAAGGAAGGTAATCGTGACCTCAAACAACCCAGCTTTTTGTTTTTTATTCATCTGCAGCTTCTGCTGCAGTACAATTTAAGGACTTCTGTGTTAACACCATGGAGTGTTGAGATAAGGGGATTGTCAGTACTGGGAGGTGGAATACTGATGCGCAAGTCCTGGCGTAATTAGAGACCAAGTTTGGATGGACCTCTGTGGCAAATGCGGAGACAGAGTCAGTTGCAATCCAAGCTCTGGAACTAGTTAAGCCGTCAAATTGGGGTGCCAAGCACCAGAAAGAACGTAACTCCAGTGTTGGGAATAGTGGAGACTGAAGTCAGATGCACAGTCTCACAGCACATTCCAAGCATGCTCTTGGACTCTGTCGCGCTCGACTGCATCCAAACCCCCATCCCTGGCCCGTGTAGCCCCCAATTCAGGCCATGCGGGGAACCTGGATCTGCGCCCGCTATATAGCCGCCTGCCCACCCCAGCGCAAACTAGGATTGCGCCCTCAGTGTGCCACAAGATGAACTTTCCTGGCCAATCACAGGACCTCAGGCCAATCACCTCAGGCCAATCACAATCTCTCAGCCTCACCTGCCTCACGGGGTTGCTGTGAGGAGAAAAGGCGGGAAAAGAACCCTGTATACCACCCTGAGCGCCTTGGAAGAAGAGCAGTATGTAAATGTGAAAAAATGAATAAATGAAAATAAATGCCAGTGGGCGGGGCAGGCCAGGAAGGGGGTGGAGTTTGGGTGCAGCCATTAGGCCGCATCCAAATGCCTGTCCCCAGCCCCAGCTGTGTGCCCCAATTCGGGCCACGTAGTGTGCTCGGACATGTGCCCGCTGTATAGCGGGTGCAGATGCAAGTAGCCAGCGGCGGCATTCAGCCGGTACGCTGGGCGGGACTTACCTTTGAGCGGCAGTCCGCCCGTTGCGTCACGGCGCGTTCCCCAACGGGCGGTCTGCCGCTCAAAGCTAAGTCCCGCCCAGCGTACCGGCTGAATGCCGCCGCTGCAAGTAGCCCATAGGGGAGGATGGCACCTACCCTGGGGCAAAGTGACAAAGTGCCCTTTCCCTGTGGAGGCTCTAGCCTGCTCCCAAGCTGCGCTGGATACAGTATAGGCCCACCGGCACTCTCAGTGGTCCAACATCTGCTTGTCTGTAGAAGGTCACAGGATCAATCCCTGGCAAAGACCTGCAAAAGACCCCTGCTTGAAACTTTCTACCAATAAGAGCAGCCAATAGAGAGCCAGATGGAGTAACCGCCTGCCTCAATATAAGGCACTTCCTTCTGCATACACTTGGATAAAAACTGACCTGGTTGGTAGGATCTTTTTTATTTAAACAAGCCTTTAATTGTTGACAGGCTGGCTGGCATTTTATATTCTCTTCTTTACTTTGGATCCAGGGGGCTTGCTGTTTTAAATTTTAACTGTTTTAAATACTGTTTTTAACATTGTCTTTAATTGTAAACACTGTGTTTTATTGTATTTTTAATGTTGTAAGCCGCCTTGGGTGCCCATGGGGCAGAAAGGCGGGATAGAAATCAACCAACCAATCAATCAATCAATCAATCAATCAATCAATCAATCAATCAATCAATCAATCAATCAATCAATCTTCCTGCCTCCCTTGGCAACTGCCTGCTTCTCTTTAGGGACACTGGGATGCAGTTTGGAGAAACCAGGCCAGTCCAAACTTTTCAACATTGCCCCCGAATAAACCGAAGTCTCAAAAAACAAAAAACAACAACCCACAATTGGAAATAGTACAAGGACGATAAATAGTTCTGAAGCTTGAAAGTGTCTGCTTGTTAAAGCAGACAGGCAAGGCAAACAAAATAAAGGGGAGCTACTCTGAATGAGGACATTGCCTGGAATTTTGGCCCCCTTTTGTATTCAGCAGCTCTCTTGTGTAGCTGTCGCTGAAACATTTTTATGGTGAACAAAGTCATCAGGCTTCGACCATCATCTAAGCCTTTATCCTCAGGAGCATCCCAAAATGCGGGAGGGGGAAGCCAGACCTCCCCGCCCCCAAATTAAAGGTTGTGGTTACACAGCTCAGTGCACTGAAAAGCCATTCAAGTGCCAGGGCAAGAAGTCAAAAGACTTTAAAATGTCCTGTTGTTTGGGTTTCATGGGGTTTGTTATTGCCATGTCTATTTCTGTTGTGCATTCTTTGGCTTTTACTGTGATTCTGCCATTTAGGTTTGTTGTTAGTTACCTTGGCT
>JAJKFI010000020.1:11207276-11221413 GCA_029204185.1 Lerista edwardsae | reverse complement strand
AGTGGTCCAAACATACTTTATGGAGTCCCTTGTGCCGGCCAAACTTTGCTGGCCTAACTGTGCCAGCCTAACTCCAGGTTAGGATTGCGCTCCGAGAATCATAGAGGGTCTACTACACCTGCTTCATTGCTTGCCAGTGGTTTTCCAAGCCCATTTCAAGATGCTCCACTTTCATGTCTACACTGAAATTGAATCAGAGTGTTAAAAAAGTACTGATGGACTTGAATCAGATGGGAAGCCATATGCTTAATGGTTCAAGTCCCTGCTTCGCTGTTTGTCAGGATGGTGTAGTGGTTTGGGAGTTGGACTTGAATCTGGAAGATCTCGGTTCAAATCCTCACTCAGCCACAAAGCTTCCTGGGTGACCTTGGGCATGTCACTCTGTTGCTCTCTCAGCCTCACCTACCTCACAGGGTTGTTGTGAGGAAAAAAGGAGGGAAGGAACTATGTATACCACCTTGAGGCCTTTGGAAGAAGGACAGTGTAAAAATGTGATAAATATTCAGAGGTAGGCTGCCTTTCTTGGAACACTGACGGTTTAGCTCATGGCTAATAGCTGTCAATAACTTGGCCAATAACTTGGGGCATGGTGGCTCAGTGGGTTAATCCGCTGCTGCTGGGCTTTCTGACTGGAAGGTTGGGAGTTCAAGACTGCACAATGGAGTGAGCTCCCATTGTTTGTCCTAGCTCCTGCCAACCTTGCAGTTCAAAAGCACGTAAAAAAAATGCAAGTAGATAAATGGGTACAACTTCGGTGGGAAGATAACAGTGTTCCATGCGCTACAGCGTATAGTCATACCGGCCACATGACCACAGAAGCTTGTCCTCAGACAAACGCCGGCTCCAGCTTAGAAACGGAGATGAGCACCGCCCCCTACAGTCAGTCACAACTAGACCATTCGGTCATGGGGAAACCTTTACCTTTAATAGCTGTCAAGCCCTCCTCTGTGATGTTAATCATCTTTGAAAGCATTCTTTGGCACCAAGTTCCATATGTCAACTCTGCGTTGTGTGCCATAGTCTTTGCGAGTTTTGAGCCTACTTCCATTTTGAACCAACCACTGTGCAAAAATGGGGGCATAACTACAGAGCTACATTTGCTTGGCCCAACACTTTTTACTTATTGATGGGGACTAATATATGACTTGGAAAGCCGACCCACGTAACGGCTAAGCAGGCCCTTCTTGCACACATTTATACGCAACTCGTGAGCATCTGGGGTCGATGTGGAAAGACACAAGTTCACTGCTGGGCCATAAATGTTTAATGAGATACTTTTCTGGAGACCATAACCTCCATAACAGAGGTTACTAACTGCCTTGACAGCTTCGGCGGATTTATATCGCCATAGAAAGGACTTGTTGGTGCGCAGAATTAAAAAGGAAGGCAGCCGTAATCTTCGCCATGAATTGCGAGAAGAATATGCGAGAGGCCTGGAAGTAGGTGTTTTGTGGATCCCCGATGGCAGCACTAGCTCAAAGATAAACAAAACGACACTAAAAGACAATCAGGCACAAGAAAGGGCTGCACAACTAGTGCAACGGATTTACATCTCCCCAGTGGAAGTCTAGGGGTCAATCAATCTAATGCTAAGTACTAGACATTCTGGACGGGAAGTATGCAATCAGAAAAGCAACTTGCCAATGCACAAGCAGCCATAGGTAGGCAGCAATGATTGTCCACACTGAGCCACTCTCTCTTCTTTGTGGCTTGAGTTGGAGTGGTTAAAACTGCCCACATCTCAGAGGACCCACCAGAGGTGTAGTAAGGAGTTGGCCAAGTCAGACACTGGACAAGAAACTCATATCCTTCAGGGTACCCATCTGGCCAGGCTAACTCTTGAACCCTGAGTACCACTGGTGGTAGGGGCATCCAGTGAGCCATCAAGGCGTGGGCAAGAGACACCATGACAGAAGTTTCCAGCAAGGTCCCCAGCAAGATGATGTCAACACTGGTCAACACAAGCAACTGGCCGCACAAAACAGACTTCATGGAGTTGCCATTCAAGCAGCTTCCCGAACAGGAATTTGGCCTAAGCAGTACTGGTCATGCCTCAATTATACTGTAGTATAATGGAACCTGCCATTAATCATTATGGCGGTTAACAAGAGCAGTGATTAAATTAACCAATGTCCATGAATTATTATTAATGCCTTTCCTTTGCCACGAGTATGTTTCAGACTCAGGGCACAATCCTAACCTGGAGTTAGGCCGGCACAGTTAGGCCAGCAAAGTTTGACCAGCACAAGGCCCACTGTAAAGAGCGTTTGGACCACTCTCGGAGTCAGGGAGGATGACACAAGTCTGTGTGTGCCCTCTCTGACTCCGAGAGTGGTCCAGACATACTTTATGGTGCCTCCTGAGCCGACCAAACTTTGCCGGCCTAACTATGCTGGCCTAACTCCAGGTTAGGATTGTGCTCTGACTGCAAATCACACAGTGAAATGGCAATACTTGACTCCAACGTAAACTCCACAGGGCCCTGAATTAGGGCTGAAATTGTTAGTTGATTTGTTGATTAGAATAAAGAGGAGTGCCTAGATCTGGCCTATCCATGAGGATGAAAGGTTCAGTCACTTCAGGCAGCAGATTGGCCGGAGGCACCCGCCTCTGTCCACCTACCTCCTCCTGAGTTCAAAACCGAAAAAAGGAAGAGGAAGTTTGAAACAGAGTAGAGTGGTAGGGTAGAGTGTCAGAGGCACTCTAGCTCACCACTCTATCCTCCCCTCCTCCACATGTTTTTGAGTTGCTTAGGGATAGGGAATCATTTCCTCAGTTATACATACTACTTTGTGAACTGTTGCTGAAAAGCAGTGTAAAATACATCATCATTGCTCCCATCACGGCTCTTCTAAGATGGAATCCGCCAGATGACACATTCATGACACATTCATGTGTCATCTGAAAACGTCATCAATGCTTTTCCCCTTCAAAAATGTTGCCTCTTTCCAAATCAGATGCACGCAAATTGAGTAGTTCAATCAACTGATTAGCTGAATAAACCTCAGACAACAGATCAGAATTTATTTAATTCTGTGACTGCGCCGGGAAATATTAATTTTCTTTCTCTGCCTATTGAAAAATTCTGACTGAGATGGAAATTCATTTCTCCATCTCCAGATACCCAGAACAAGATTGCTGATTACCATTCCAGAGTAGAATTACAAGTTTGCTTGGGGGGGGGGGAAGGAAGGGAGGAAACTGGAAACTGCTGTCAGAATGAAACAAGAACGAATATTTCTTCCTCAAGCCTTGAAAAGTAAATTGAAACTAATCTCTTTCAATCTGGTGGTAAATTTAAGGTGAGTGTTAGAAAGGAGTGTGATTTCTGGTCAGCTCATCTCTCCAATTCCATGGGGCATTTAAACGACAAGCCCAACACATCAGACGCACCGTGCATAATTCAAGAATATTTCTTCCCCAAGAATCGACTCTGAGAGGTGATTACTGAGCGTGCGAGTCATAAAGACAGAAGGTGACTCACGAAGCATGGAAATAGATTTGATGGCGGTGGTGATGGTGATGATGATATATTAGCAGCTTGCGGTTGCTAAGGAGGAGAACTCCTGATGCATGGGGTCAGGATTACGTCATCCATGGAGGGGAAAAAAGAAGCCATGTTCAAGTGAGAATGAATGAGTTGCTGGAACAAAGAAATACCATGTCTTGATGGTTGCAAATGTCTGTGTTGAAATCCTGACCTTTGGCAGGAGTTCATAAGTACACAAGAGCTTAATTGCACCTGACACCAATCTAGTCTAGCATCTGGTTTCCCATCGTGCAGTGGTTCCCAACCTTTTTGGCACTGGGACCCCCCTTTTAAGTACGACAACCAATATAAGAGCCCTACTAGATCAGGCCAAAGGCCCATCTAGTCCAGCTTCCTGGATCTCACAGTGGCCCACCAGGTGCCTCAGGGAGTACACGAGACAACAAGGTATCTGTACCCTGTTGCCACTCCCTTGCACCTGGCATTCTGAAGTAGCCTACTACTAACATAAGGGGGTTGCACCACCAATCATGGCCTGTAGGCCGTGATGGACTCTTCCTCCAGAAATCTGTCCAATCCCCTTTTAAAGGGGTTCTTTTAAACTCCTTAAAAGAAGGTGATCTAGAAAGAAATATTTTTACTTGTAAGTAAAAAATCTTGTAAGTAAAAATCTCACCTCATGAGAAGAGAGGACTCTTTAGAAAAGGCCCTCATGCTGGGAAAGATGGAAGGTAAAAGGAGAAGGGGGCGGCAGAGGATGAGATGGTTAGATAGTGTCACCGAAGCAATGAACATGAAATTGGGTGAACTCAGGAAGCTAGTGGAGGACAGGGAGGCCTGGCGTGCTGTGGTCCATGGGGTCGCGAAGAGTCGGACACAACTTAGTGACTGAACAACAACAAATATTTATTTATTTGCAAAAAAACCAACCCGATCCATTTCTCATAATGAGGTAGCCCTAATGAATAGCCTCAAAGCTTGAGAGGCTAAGGGCGCAATCAGTGGTGTCATTCAAATGATTTAGGAACAGGAACTCACTTTTGATTGGCACTTGTCGGGAACCCGGAACCAGCCACGGAGCCCGTTAGGATCCGGAACGCCCGTTCTGGTCCGTTCCCCCTGAATGACATCACTGGGCGCAATCCTAAACTGAGTTAGGCCAGCATAAGCTAAGCCAGCAAAGTTTGGCCAGCACAAGGAACACCGTAAAGCATGTTTGGACCACTCTCAGAAGCAGAGAGGTCAGCACACAGACGTGATCCATCCTCCCTGACTCCGAGAGTAGTCCACACACGCTTTATGGTGGCCCTTGTGCTGGCCAAACTTGGCTGGCTTAGCTTATGCCAGCCTAACTCCAGTTTAGGACTGCGCTCTAAGTTATGTGACCCAGCCTTCTTCAAATGTCCCTCGTCTCATGCCTGAGGGTTTTCCGGAGTCCAGGTCGGGAAAAGCCCTGATGTGGGAGGTTATCACTAAGTCGTCCAATCTTTCACATTTTGGAATCTCTCACACTAAGAAAAAGGGAGTACAGTGGGCCCTTGACATCCACGGGGGATCCGTTCCAGGACTCCCTGCGGATACCGAATCCTATAGATAAAGAACTCCATGGGCGGTGGTGGTGGTGGTGCAATTCTATTCCAGAAACCAGAAGTGCCTCCCTGTGCACTTCTGGTCATATCCAGGAGGTCCTCTGAGGAGGTCCAGCTGTGGGCTCAGTATCCGCAAATACTGAAATCTGCAGGTATCGAGTCTGCGGATAAGGAGGGCTCACTATACTGTATAAAGGAGGAAGAAACGGGTATTGATCTGGTTCAGGAGAGGGGGAAGAGGAATAACTCCTTGGACCTGCCAGAGAAAAGATGAACAAAGGCAGACTTTAAAATTCCAGAAAGGGCATGAGGTGTGTTTTTCTTCTCCCGTTTCCTTATGAAAACGGCTTTTAACTGACATAAAAGGACCCCAGTGCTAAATGGTCCTGAATATTCATGGCGGCACTCCTGGCTGTTTGATGCTATTGTTACACTCCACTAAGCCGTCTGCTCCCTTATGGGGATCAGCACCTGAGACTCTCACCTTCCATTATGGCAAGGTGAGAAAGTGCCTCTGTGCTCAGGACCCAGACTTCGCAGTCATCTTGCAGCACATCATGAATTTGCAGGAGAAACAAAAACAAAGAGAGTTCCTGTACAGTGATCTCTGCAACAAAGAGCACTTTTAGATGAACATGCAGAGTGTGCGGTGTCAGCTGCTGGCATTCATTTTCTCAGAAAGCTTGAGGATCTTTGGACTAATTTATACATTGGTTAAGATGTGATGGGTCCTGCTTTGACGCAATGAGCGTTTCATGGGTCATCAGAAGCCCACATCAGTACAGTCTGTGACTGTAACATGACCCTCACTTAAGAACAGATGAAACTGCTTTATAAGAACTCAGATCATTGGTTTGCCTAGCTCCCTATCAACTATTCTGATTGGCGGTGGCTTGCTCAGCAGAGCCGGCTCATCTGTGAGGCCAACTGAGGCAGCAGATCGGTGGGCAGCTGGGACGGCTTCCATGAATATCCACCTCTATTTGTCCACTTGCTTCCACTGTTCCTCCTTCTTCCACTTCCTAGGTTGCAAAAGGAAGAGGGAATGGTTATGTGGAGGAGAGTGGTGGGCTAGAGTGTCTAATGCTCCAGACCATCACTCTTTCTCTCCACACTTCCTCTTCTGCTCTGCCCCCTCTTCAGTTCCCAATCCCAGAGGCTGACATGCTGTCAGGTAAAGGAGGAGAAGCATTTGGCAGGCTGCCCCAGGCACCAAGAGGTGTTGTGCTGGCCTATTTTCAAAGTTGTGGGCAGAGATCGTTCCCATTTCCTGCGACTGGAGCTTTTCAACCTGGGGTTGACAAGGATTGAACACAGAGCCTTCTGCACACAAAGCATGTGTTCTGCCACTAAGCTGTGGCCCCAAGGTCTTCTGCCTGAGGGGCTTTTCATAGGCATGCTTAGAATATCAAGCATGACCAAGAGAGGGCCCTAGAACAATACATTTAAAGTGACAGTATTCTGGCCACTGAGAGCTGGTGAAGTACTGAGGTTAAGAAACTGTGAATCAGGACTTTCAGAGCCACTTTCAGTGCACATTAGAAAAAGGCACCCCTTTTTCTCACCAGAAGTGATGGTCCACTGGCATAGTCTTCCTTCCCTCCATTTAGATGCCTGAATGGTGCCCTCTAAGAATGTCTGAATGGTGCCCTTACTTAGGGTTACCAGATACTAACTGGGACAAAGTATCTATACCTTTAACCATTGTATAGAACAGTGGTATTCAAACTTTTTAGAGTGGGACCCACTTTTTAGAATGGCACTCATGTCGGGACCCACTGGAAGTGATGTCATTAACCTGGAAGTGATGTTGTGGCAGGTAGTGACATCATCAAGCAGGAAGTGCCATCATTGTGACATAATCAAATGGCCCTCTTGAAATGCAAATTGGCATTCTTGGACTGCAGCAATGCCACAACCATGAAACATCCCTTACAGAAGCAAGATTAGGACAAAATATGATGGAAAAGCACTGAACTAAAAACAAAATCAAAGAAAAAACCCTCACTTGAAAATTCAAACTGTTAACACTCACAAAAGGAATATAACAGTAGTAAGGTTGCAGTTTCCAAGATGGCTGCTCCCAGCTTTCTGCAACCCATCTGACATCAGGTCACGACCCACCAAGTGGGTCCCGACCCACAGTTTGAATACCACTGTTATAGAATTTGGGCAGGTCATCATCATGGAAGAGTTTCAAAAGCTGCACCTGCCCAAATTCCCGCTTCTATAAAATGGTTAAAGGTGTAGGCACTCTGACCCAGTTTGTATCTGGTAACCCTACCCTTACATCACAACATCTAGTCCCAGACACATGTATCAGATGTGAGCAAGTATGGTGAAAGTGTTTGAATTCTACAGCACACTCAGAGCTTGGAATGTTTAACTATGTAAAACAAGGGGAAGGGCAGAGGAAGAGGATTGGTCTTTTTGGGGCTGCTATTGTCAGAAGGACCTTCAATTTCTTATTGAAGGACTTTCAATAACAAAGCCTTTTTCTCATTGCAGTTTCTAGGGAGATTGATTTTTTGGGTGGACGGAGGAGGAGGACTCCCTTTCTGATGAGAGGTCACAAGGATACATTGCTGGACTGCCATTCGCACTGGATTTCCTGCATTGAGCATGGATGAGGATTGGATGGCGCACAATGGTCTCTCCATGCAGCCATGCATGCTTGCATCTGGGACATTATTATACATGGGATGACTTTCCACATTCCAAGACTGAGCCCTTGACAATAAGAAGCCAGACCCACATGATGGCAAGCCAGGTGTACACTGCATCAATACACAAAGACGATGTATAATTAGACACGCTCATTGGGATTCACTCACCATTTGCAGGACGTCAGATGAAACCATCTGCATGCAGCACATCGCAGTTGCCAAAGCGCAGACAATAGTGGAGATGATATTGAGAGCACACACACTAAACAACAGGTCCTGCAGAAAAAAAAAAAAAGCAATTGGTGGTGGAACAGACACGGCAGAATGTCATGCCTTATCTCAGCAAGACAGACGATGGGCTGAAAACATTTCCAGCAGATTGGCTAATAAATGTTGCCAATGGTTATCTGCTTGATGTGGGTCTCCATTAGATCTTTCCAATTTACCTTGCATGTAACCTTTCTTGGCTCAGGCCGCAGATACAAACACACACAGGATCACCATTGCGGAAAACGAAAAAAATCCCCCGCCTACCAAATAAAATTAAATACAGCCATTTGTATCAGAGTCCAAGCAATTATTTCAACAACATCTGGGTACTATTCTGTAGTGTAGTGAATGGTCCATCATTCCATACATGGTTTTGTTTACTGTGGGCTCCTGTCCAATGTGATGGATGCTGCCAGTGTGGCTGCTACCCTGCCACCAACCTGCCCAAACATGCAGCAATGCACATGTATGTGTTCACTGCATATACTTGGCTGACCTTCTATAATATAATCATATGGGGAAACAACATATTTAAGGGCACAATGCTAACCTGGATTTAGGACAGCACAAGTCACTGGTGCTGGCCCAGGAGTGTCACAAACGCATCGTAAAACGCATTTGTATCACTCTTGGAGTCAGGGAGGCCAACACGTGTCTGTGCGCCGACCTCCCTGATTCCAAGAGTGGTCCAAACCTGCCACCGTTTGAGAAACGCTGACTTCGTATTACTCGTGTGTCTTCAAGCTATGGCAGGCAGTACTTGGCACAGCACAGCCCCAATGCTGTGGTGTCCATGTGGTTCTGCCTTTCTTGGTCTGATTGTACTGGAAGTAGATATGGCTGGGGCCACGGGGTACCAGCAGGCAAGGCAGGGTGCCTGGCCCTTCCCTAGGGGCACAGTTTGGTAACGCGTAGAGGGAGGGAGAGACCAGGAGGCAAGAGCAACTGAAGAAGTGTCTCTTCCTTTCTGCAGGGACAACTCTGGGGCAAGGCACCCATGCCTGTTCCCAGTTGTGCTCTCTGGTGGCAGCAGCAGCGAATCTGCAAAAAGTGGTACTTGCAAAAAGTTTGCAAAAAGTGGTACTTGCAAAAATCTACAGGAAGTTTATTGATTGCAAGCCACCCCGAGGTGCCTGTAGGCAAAGAAGGCTAAGCTGAAAAGTCTGAGGCTTCCTATTATGAAGGAGAGGCCAATATCCACACTTCAGATTTCTCTATTAATTGGACTGGCTTTGGATTACGTGTGCACCAAATATCAGCTTCCTGGGTGATGCCGAAATAGCCTTTTTGATACCTTTGTGAGTTAGTCAGTGAAGCCAAGAATCTTTATGCCCTGGCTATGAATAGTTAGTGGTGAAGAAAATGCACTGCATACAATCAGCTCCACAGCAGGCAGGATGTCTGGTTCCCATTTTTTTGGAACAGCAGATGCCTGCGACACATGGCCAGCATCTCTGGATCAGAGCTCATGCACTGCATGCGAAAGGTCCCCACTTTCAGTCCTTGCCACCTCCTGTTTAAAGAGACCCTAGTGCAGCAGGGTCTTGGAGAACCTGCCAGTCCAAGCAGAGGATATTTTAAGCAAGATGGCCTAATGGCCAGCAGAAGGCAGCTTCATATGCTAAAATGCCTTTTGAAGCTGGAAGGCCTTTCAAAATCCACTAACATACCCTTCTCGTCACTATCTCCAAAAGGCACCAACAGTTAATGTGCAAATGTATTCAAATGTAATCAGTCCAGTAATTGGTTGACGAGCAGACGAGCAGTCAGCTAAAAATTAATTAATTGGTTGACAGCCCCTTCCAGTCCCGTAACTTGCATTCTCCCACCACCCATTCTTGCTGTGATGGAGAATGCTGATTTTTTAATTTTTTTTGGGGGGGGGGGTAATAACTGCTCAGTTTTTTTAAAAGGTGGCTTTACTTTCTTGCTCTTCTTAATTTTGCACCTGCTGGTGAACAGATGTATCCTCAGAAGTTATCCTCTCCAGGCTCCAACCTCAGCAATGCCTGCCATCGACTGAGCGGTCAAGGAGCAAGTTACGTTCACAGGGAACACATGAAAAGGTTCTGCTAACAAAGAACGGACAGACGAACGCACGCAGCAGCAGCAGAAGAAAACTCAGCAGAATCCAACCCTTTTATCTTAAAGATGGATGAGGGTTCCTTCCTCCTGCCAATTACCGAAATAACTTCCGCCTTGTGCCAACCGGGTCCCTAGCTGCATCGCTCGCTCGGAGCTACCGAACAATGGGGGCCCACAAAAAAGGCAGCTTTTGCTTTCACCTTCACACAGGCTGGCATTTGGGTATGGAAAGCTGCCCACCAACAGAAGGGCACTCAGTCTGGCAAATGGGTCAGCAGGTCCTGACTATTTAGCAGGATGCCCTGAGCCGGAGCAATTTGTGCCGCATCCTCAGCAGACACAAGGGAGGAAGATGGCAATTAGAAGAAGGCAGGCGATCTGGAAGGAGCGGGGTCTCTCTCTCTCTCTCTGCCTCTCAGAGCGCAATCCTATACTGGCAGAGGCGGATCTACAGGGAGGGCAAAGCTCTAAGTGTTGCAAGGAGCCTTACCCTGTCATGTAAATCCCTCCTCTCCTTTGCTGCTGTAGCCAGTAAGCAACGCCAAGATGTTGCTTTTCCCTGTGAGGATTGGCTAGAACGGTGCAGGAGAGGAGGGATTTCCACTGCAAGGTAAGGCTTCTTGCAAAACTTAGAGCTTTGCCCTCCCTTACATCTGCCTCTGTATACTGGCATTGTGCTGGCGCAGCACTCTTGTGCTGGACCAGTGCTGTCGCCAATGTGCTGTCAAGCACTTCTGTGAAATTGGTCGCTGGACCTGCACAAGCAGCAGTGCTGATGTACGGGGGCTGCTGCGTCCATCATCTGCACCGGTCAAGTGCAGGACTTTGCTGAGGGCATGGTTAGGCAGGCCCAGGTTAGGCTTGGGCTGCCCCCCACACACACACACAACTGTGAGCTTCATCAGGTGCTGGGGACAGTGTTGTGAGTCTGTCCATCATAAACTCTGGTCAGCCACTGCTTTTGGGGGCTAATCATTCAAGAAGTCAGCCACTTCAAAACAGAGACCTCAACCCAGAGGCAGATCTAAGGGAGGGCAAAGCTCTAAGTTTTGCAAGAAGCCTTACCTTGCAGTAGAAATCCCTCCTCTCCTGCACCGTTTTAGCCAATCCTCACAGGGAAAAGCAACATCTTGGCGTTGCTTACTGGCTACAGCAGCAAGGGAGAGGAGGGATTTACATGACAGGGTAAGGCTTCTTGCAACACTTAGAGCTTTGCCCTCCCTATAGATCCGCCTCTGCCTCAACCTGCTTAGAGCCAAAATTCACAATTCGCGGAAAAGTGTCCCATCAATCTCAAATGTTCCTGCATTTTGTGGAGGCCAATTTGGCCTCCAAATAAGATGAAACCTGAAGCAGGATTTTCTCAGGATGATCTTAGTATAAAGGGATTTCATAGGGGAACAGGCCATCTCTGAGATACTGGGACCCAGGCCGTTTAGATCTCCATGCCAGCACTCCACACTGGGTACAGAAACTCACTGGTAGACTAAGGGGCTCTCTCAGAACTGGTTTAATATGTTCAGACCAGTGCACACACACAACACTGTTTTGTTGACTGAGCCGGTACATATCCCCGCTTCTTCAAACAATGGCTCAAGGTGGCTTATGATAAAAACAAATATTTAAAAAACCCTGAGTCAATAAGTAAGCACAATACAAACACAAAACCAGATTAAATTCAGCATCACTGAAGACAAAATGGTCTGGGAGAAAACTGAGCTGGAGGGACAGGAGCAGCACCAGCAACAAGGAAGCAAATGCCACACCGTGCCTGGATGGGTTATTTTGAGATACAGGAGGCTATGGTTTAGAGACGGCTGCTCTAGGTGGATTTCCTGCTACCTTTCCATCTTGCTTCAAAGGATGGGAAGCAGGTGGTTTTTGAGAATGGCCCCACATTCCTGGCCCCACACAGCTGGGTACTTTGCACCAGCCAGAATGCACTCAAGCTTAGTGGAAGAGCATCCGCCTTGCAGATAGAAAGTTCACATTTTAGCCTTGGAATGTTCCTATAGGACTGGAAAAGACTCCAGCCTGAAACACTGGAGGGCTACAGCCAGTGATGTCATGTAGCCAGGACACTCCGGAACGCTGTTCCGGTTGTTTTGTGTAGGGCTGGCTCCGCCCACTGCAGTCGTCCCTGCCACGTGCCCCTGCAATACGCGAATGGAGCTGGCCGTGCCTGCAACCTGCACGCCCGCAGCCAGAGGTTTCAGCCAGCCAGCCAGGAAGGCAGCGGACCGCAAGGGAAGCAAGGACACGCAGAGGAACTGCCAATCAACCGTGCGTCCCGGTAGCTACTTCCTGCGTTCCGGTTGTTAGCGCAGGTAGATTCCACCACTGGCTACAGCCAATCAGGGTCGACAATATGAGGTGGACCAACAGTCGGGCAGCCTAATCCTGAGCTGCCATTGTACCTGTCAAGGAGCTGTTGGCAAGTGGCTACCGCAGCATCCTACTGGCATTGGGTTGGCGATGGAGGCACCTCAGTGGAAGAGGCGATGGGTCTCCTTGCCTCTGAGCTGGCTAGTTTGCCTGCATAGAGGCAAGGGCCTCTGTGTCAGGCTGCGCGGCCCAACACAGAGTTCCGGATCTGGTGGCAAAGATTGCCACCAGTCCCACCCCCTGCTCGGACCCTCCTCCTCCAAGGAATGGCCTCCCACCCTGCCCAGAATCAAAGCGATGCCAGCAACCAGTACACTTAATGCTCACCAGTGTTGCATTGCTGCCTCTGGGTGGTGGGACCCAGGGTAGAAACTGGAAGTGCCTTAGGGCACCTTTTCCAGCAGGTATGCTAGGCCCATTAGGATTGGTCTCTCAATCAACTGAAGGCCGCTGCCTACATTCCTCTGTGCCCAAGGGCACTTGGGACTTGTGTTTCCTGAACCATAGTCCCCATGTATGATTGAGGGGGGGGGGACATGAGTGAGACATATAAAATTATGCACAGGAGGGATAGTGGAACGCTGAGCAGGATGTACGGTTGATTGGCAGCCTGTCCGTTCCGTTCCGCCGCCTGCCCGCCCGCCACACAGGCTGCCCCTGGTTGGCACGCCCCACCGCTGCTTGCCCAGGCACCTGGCGCGCCCCACACCCGTCCCCCCCGGCGAGCAGGCGCCCCCTCTGAGGCTAGGGCAGCCCGCATGGCAGGCAGGCAGGCGGCAGAACCGAACGGACAGGCAGCCGTTCGTCCGTTCACGTTCGTCCGCTCACACGTAAGTCCCGCCAAGCGTACCGGTTCCTCCCGCTTTAGATTCCACCACTGGATAGAGTCAATAGAGCATGTTCTTTTCCCTCTCTCACAATACCAGAACCTGGGGGCATCCACTGAAATTGAGTGTTGGGAGAGTTAAAACAGATAAAAGGAAATACTTTTTTACCCAGCAGGGATTAAGCTATGGAACTCCTTGCCACAGGAGGTGGTGATGGCAACTGGCCTAAATACCTTTAAAAGGGGACTGGACTGATTTCTGGAGGAAAAGTCCATCATGGGCTATAGGCCATGATGGGTTGGGCAACCTCCTTACATTAATAGTAGGGCAGAAGATTTAGCCGAGAGGGTTAATGCCTCCGTTTGCCCGAAGATAACACCTGAAGATCTCAAGGTCGTGAGCTCGGGACTGCCGGAAGTCTCTGCGAGCAGCAGACCTTGGAAACTGCGGCTGATTACAAGCTGAGTTTCAGCTGCCTCGTGGGAGGAGGAGTGTGCTGAAATCAGCTGCATCTCTGGTGGCAGCAGGGAAGCCTCATCAGCCAGCAGACGACAGACGGGTGGCTACAGAAAGAAGGCTAAATCCAGAAAGAAAGATCTGTAGGAGTGTTGTTCTTGGAAGACAGAACATTCTGGAAATTGTAAAAACCTTCGGGTTTGTGAGAAACTCTGCCTATGTAAACCGCCTTGAGTTCAATCATTAGAGAAATCTAGTGATTTTAAGAAAGGCGGTATATAAATAAATGTATTATTATTATTATTATTATTATTATTATTATTACTACTACTACTACTACTACTACTACTACTACTACTACTACTACTA
>JAJKFI010000020.1:11194044-11204933 GCA_029204185.1 Lerista edwardsae | reverse complement strand
TAATAATAATAATAATAATAATAATAATAATAATAATAATAATAATACTTAGTATTTATATACCGCCTTTCTAGGTCATTAGATTGCCCTTTTGACTTTATTATTCAAGGCGGTTTACATAGGCAGGCATTTCTAAACCCTAAGGGTTTTTACAATCACAGTAAGTTCTAATCTCACAAGAACTGCTACATTTCAGATGACACTTTCAAGTCCAGCCTCTCTTTCTTAGCCGCACGACTGCCCTCCTGCCGGCTGATAAACAAACTTCTTGCTCTCACCAAGAACAGCTGGCCGACACAATTCCTCTCCCACAGGCAGTCAGACACAGCTCCAATCTTATCAGCCGCATTCTTCGAGGTCTGCCGCTCACGGATACTTCCAGTGTTTTCGAACTGGCGACCTTCGGATCTTATCTGCGGGCAGGACTGCGGCTTTTTACCCTCTCGGCTAGACATCCTGCCCTAATGCACTTTACAGTGGCCCTTGTGCCAGCAAAACTTTGCTGGCTTAGCTGTGCCGGCCTAACTCCAGGTTAGGATTGCCAGACGCGATGACATCATTGCCAGAAGTAATTGATGATGACATCATTGCCAGTAATTTCTGGTGGTACTTCCAATAAGTGAGCCATGGTACAACAGGGGATAAACATTGAGAAACACTGCCTTAGACCACACATTCATTGCTTATTCTTCTCAGGCCAGAATTTATTTTTCTACTGCACAAGATCCATTGAAAAGAATGGCTGAGTTGTGTAAGAAATTAGTCAGGAATTGGGAACCTTGTTCACAAAATCTCTTTGTGATGTTGATTCAACATTCGCGCCTACATGTGATCTTATGCACTGTCATCAATGTAACTGGAGACAGCCCATAAATCAACAGCCTGCTAAAAAGGAAGGTGCTTTCTGCTGACACTCAGAAAATCTTAAGTATGAAAATTAAGCTGTTGCTCCACAGTCGATGGCTACTTGCACCACTGGGAGTTCTATATAATGATTTTTAAATGATTCGGCTGAAGTGGAATTAAGTCAATGCATCCCATATATTACTCAAGCAGAGAACAAAGTCTGAAACCAAGGGAAAAAAGTATACACAATGTGGAGGATTTTGGCTTCTCTGTTCACACCTCCCCTTGGATGAAGGCAAGCATGATTTCATTAATATTAATAATACAGGCATGCCCCGATATCCGCAGGGGTTCCGTTCCGGTGTTATCTGAGCTAGATGGACTGATTTAGAGCGCAATCCTAACCTGGAGTTAGGCCAGCATAGTTAGGCCAGCAAAATTTCGCAGGCACAAGGGCCACAGTAAAGCACGTTTGGACCACTCTCAGAGTCAGGGAGGATGGCGCACGTCTGCGTGCTTTGACTCTGAGAGTGATGCAAACATACTTTGTGCTGGTCAAACTTTGCTGGCCTAACTGTGCCGGCCTAACTCCAAGTTAGGATTGGACACTGAAGGAGTAATCCTAACCAACTTTCCAGCACTGACATAGCTGTGTCAGTGGGACATGTGCTGCATCCTGCAGTGGAGTAGTAGTCATAGGGGTCTCTTCAAGGTACGGGAACATTTGTTCCTTCACCTTGGAGCTGCATTGCCCTTACCCCAGTGCTGGAAAGTTGGTTGGGATTACACCCCAAGTCTCTTTTCCATGGCTGGAAATTCTAAAGGAGCAAACAGTCCAAGAAGGATGAGATACCCTAAAGGTATAATTTAAAGTGAGATACCCTCAAGGCACAATCGCAAACCATTCCTATGGAAAGAGAACCATGAAGGCATCAAAGGATAACAATGTAGTCGCACAAAGAGCTTTCTGAAAAGTTGAGAAGCAGGAAGAACAGGTACAAGAGAGTTAATAAAGGAACAGTATGTAAGTATAGCCTACACCTGCAGGGATGGTGTCAGGAAGGTCAAGCACAAAAAAAACACACAAAAAACTGAGGCTGGAGAGGGAGGCCAAAAATAACAAAAGGGTTTTTTTTCTCTTTTTTTAGGGTAAAGTATGAAAGAAGAGGAAGATCAAGAAAGCACTGTTGCACTGGAGACGGCAGCAAAGAGACAGTGAAAAGGCAGAGCATTGTTACTCTTATTTTGCATGTGACTTCTCCCACTAAGGGAAAGTGGTCCAATCTAACAACAGATGCACTAACTGGGGGCACTATGGCTCAAGGTAGCTAAAGTGAAAGTAAGGGAACACTAGGTTATTTAACACGAATTTAGGTCCACTGGACCAGATGAACTACACTGCAGGAGGTTGCAGTTGTGATCTTCTTTGAAAACTCCCAGAGATGAGGTGCCCAAGACTGGGGACAAGCAAACATGGTCCCTATCTTTTAAAAAAAGGATGATCCAGGAAACCACAGACCAGTCAGCTTGATGTCAACAGCTGGAAAGATCCTGGAACAGATTATTAAGCAGAATGTCCATGAGCACAGATAGGCTCAAGCATTGGGCTCATACCCACAAGATGAAGTGCAATGGAGTCAAATGTAAAGATCTGCCCATAGGCTTGTCCCTTCCGCCCACAGTATTCCTTGTCTTCTGAGGTCTTCCATCTCTCCACCCCAGAGCCTCAGGAGAAGCAGCCCTGCCGAAAGGGCACTGCTGGGAGAGCCCAATTATCAAGAATTCTGGTGGCCATAATCAGCCCTTGGGCGTTATGTTTGCTACCCCTGGACTAGAGCATTTCTAGCCAACTCCTCCCCTCCACACTTCCTCTTCCACTCCATTCCCCTCTTCCTTTTCAAAACCAGGGACACCCCAAGGAACTGTTGATAAGGAGCCACAGTTGAAACCCCAGCAAGGAAAGGACCACATATGGAGGAACACTGCAGGTACCAGAATCTCTTAGGCTAGTGTTATCCAGTTGGAAAGGACCACTAGATGACTGTTTGGCAAGGCCTCCCTAAATCTGCAGCTGGCCCTTGTGGCAGCCTCCCCCCGCCCCTTCTCATCATCCAGCTCCAACTTTATCCATTTGTAAGTTCCCTCCGGCAACATACGGCAGAAAGCCAGTCTTGAAATTGCACTGAAAGATAAATGAAACATGCAGCCATTTCTTTCTCCCCTAAAGTCCTCGTGTGGCTCCTTTCCATCAGCGACTGTTTCAGGGGAGCAGAAACAGACAGGATGAGTAACACATTGCCATGCAGTTGCGGCAATTATTCCCCGAGTGTTTGCTGCCACTTCAGAAGAGAGGGCAGCCTCAGTCTGGAAGGTTTGTAGCCTTCCAAAAGGGCTGGGTTGGAGATATGCCTGAAATCTGAAGGGGCCGAGGAGCAAAGAACAAGCATAATTCTTCATTTGAAGCGGAAATCCTGGGGCAAAGACACCAATGAGGAGAGGATTCCTCATAAATCTATCATCATTTTCTATTTTAAATATCAGGTGAGATGAATAAAAGTGTGTGCACAAATGTGTGTTCACGTACATGTGAAGTCATTTGTATCAATGAAATGCAGTTTAGTGGTGACAAACATAGGAAGGTCATTCATTCCTCCAACTCCCAGATTCAAGTCCAACAACTTAACATATCCTTTAATTCACAAACCACACGTCATATACCCTTTATTAACCTTTTTTCCTCCTGAGCACTCTGAGTTTCAGAGAGTCATGATGCTGAGACAGCTCCAGAACACAGGAAGCTGCCTTTGACGGGCAGAGCAATCCTACTCTGCCTGTCATGTCATAGCGCCAACGTAACACACGTAGCAACGATGAGGGGGCACTGATCGGAACCACATGTTGGCACTTGAGCAACGGGACCGGTGCTGTCAGCAGCGCTGGTCCCGTTGCGCCTGCGCCAAGCCTCCGTTGCATCGGCCAGAGTTGGCTGTCGAGAGGGAGGCTACGTTTCTAGACAGACACGGGATTGGTGGGTGGGCGGGGGGTTGGGGCGGGACATGGGTGGGCTCAGGATTCAGCCGTAAGGTCGAATCCTAAGCCCAATCGGGAGGCCGTGTGGCCCCAATTTGGGCCACGCAGTTTTCTCAGATCCAAGTAGCACGTTGGAGAGGCTGGAGCCTCCCCAACGGTAAGGGCGTGAAGGTGCCGTTGCCATTGGGAGGCTCCAGCCTCTCCAATACTGCGCTCGATTTGGTACAGGCCAGCCGACCTTGGATTGGAGAGCCAGTCCAGCTCCGATTTGGATTGGACAGCCAATCCAGCACAATATAGTATTGCGCCAATCCTGAGTCAATCTAAGAGTCAATCCTTTCCTGGAGTTCGGCTGGCACAGTTAGGCCAGCAAAGTCTGACTGGCACAAGGGACGCCATAAAGTATGTTTGGACCACTCTTGGAGTCAGAGAGGCTAGCACACAGACATGCGCCATCCTCCCTGACTCAGAGAGTGGTCCAAACGTGCTTTACGGTGGGCCTTGTGCTGACAAAACTTTGCTGGCCTAGCTGTGCCAGCCTAACTCCAGGTTAGGATTGCGCTCTAAGTCAGTCCATCTAGCTCAGATGACACCAACAGCAGCTCTCCAAAGTTGCAGAAAAGAAAACACCTGGCAAAAGGAGGACTTAAACCTAGGAGTCAGTGATGTCGCTAGGAGTTTCTGGTGTGCGGACTGCACCAGGTGATACACTTGGAATATAAGTTATATCAAGTTATGTATAATTCGATGTGGTCCCTCTTCACCCCAGCACAGTCTTTCTCGTGGCTGTTGCTGGTGGTGTTCTCCATTCCTTTAGATTGTGAGCCCTTTTGGGACAGGGAGCCATTTAACTTTAATGTTATTATTTGCCTGTAAACCGCTTTGTGAACTTTATGTTGAAAAGCGGTATATAAATACTAGTGATTGATTGATTGATTGATTGATTGATTGATTGATTGAACACAGAATGCAATGAAACAAACCTCATTGAGATATATGCATTGTATCAAAAGTTATAGCCTAAGAACTAGAAAAAGGAAAACACAAATGCTTTATGTAACAAAAAGTGGATTTACTTACTCAAAACTGATCAATGAGACCAAGTCTTCCAAGAGCCAATCAGGTGCCGTTATGACATAGCAGGGAACCAATAAGATGTTAACCAATAAGATGCAGCTCTCATTGCCATGTATACGAATACTAGAATGCATATTCAGTTGTGTGATTGTCATCAAGTCAGCCACTGGTTGGTTGGTTTTTTGGATGACCCATACAATTATATATTATATATTAAAATAGAGTTAATGGGGATTTCACCTTATTGATGCCACTGCATTCACACTGTGTGTATGATATTGCAATGTATTCTACATGATCTGGCATGGGAGGAAGTCTATCATGGGGGTGATGCAATGAACTCTCACACCACGTAAGGCAAACCCTAGTGACGCCACTGCTAGGACCTCCTGCTATAGCCCATTCATCACAAGTCTCTATTTCGAGTGGATCCAAAGGCTTTGAGGACTGGACAAAGAGGCACTTTTTCAAGTGGTGCTCCTCTTATATTGAGCAGGGGGAGAGTAATGGTCCCTATTCACCCCTTCGCAGTGTCTTTCTAGTGGCTGTTGCTGGTGGTGGTCTGCATTTTTTTTTTTTTTAGATTGTGAGCCCTTTTGGGACAGGGAGCCATTTTAACTTATTATTTGCCTGTAAACCGCTTTGTGAGCTTGTGTTGAAAAGTGGTATAAAAATACTATTGATTGATTGATTGATCCTGGGCAGATGATTCTGACTCAAGGCTGTTATCAGACGGTTAACTGTTAGGAAGGGCCCTGGGCTGTCAATCCGAGGTCAGATCTTAGAAGCCAGTACACAAACAGCAAGTGTTGCTATATAAAACAGGCTAAAAATCTGTCAATGAAGAAAATTAATGTGCTACCACGTCTCTCTTGCTTCTTTTTGGTTTCAGGCTTTGCCACATTTATGGAAATGCACACTTGGCAAGTTTCCCGAGCCGGGCCATCGGCCTCTTCTGAGACTCATTCCTCGCATGCAGGGGCTCTGCATAGATGGAACATAAGTGGAATCCGACAAAAAAGATGCTAAAATTAGCCTGCTACTGGGAGAGGTTAAATGTTTCAGGGACAGGCCTCAATGAGCTTTAATGTAAAAGACTTAAATTTAAAAAGATGTATTTTGCAGCCCTGAAAATTTAAACAGACAGGAGTCAGATTTTGCATTTCTGTGTTCTGTGGAGTGTTGCCTGCAGTTAATCCAAATCCAATCACACAATAACAATTTATCTGCAGCAAAATGACAGCTTAATATTGCATATGCCATTCTTTCAAGGCCCTTAAACATTGCCCTGTTAAACACACACACACACACACACACACACACACACACACACACACACACACACAGAGAGAGAGAGAGAGAGAGAGAGAGAGAGAGAGAGAGAGAGAGAGAGAGAGAGAGAAACAGAGAGAGAGTGCGGCTTTCTTTGTGCATCTTACATGTAGTCTGATCATTCAAAACATGCTGCATTCTCTCAAAGCAACTCCTTTTAAGAGCATCCGCTATATAATCTTGGAAAATTACAGTCATTTGCAAACTACTTTATGCTTTTGACAACATTTCTCTAGCAAGTCCTGAAAAAGACGAAGAAGAAAATTAAACACCGATGCCACTTTGTAAATATTCAAGGGACACTTGCATTCGTACCCAAAGGTCAGTCTGTAAAACAGGGGCCGGCAAACCATGATCCATGGGCCAGATCTGGTGTTCTCAAATTACCCATCCAGGATAACGTGCCCTTGTATGGGGAGGCTCTAGGCTCACCTATACTGCGTCAGGATATGGCGCAGGCTGGCTGGCCTCACCATTCCGGCACAGTATAGGATTGCGCCCTCAGTTATTCACGGAACCATCCCCTCCCCCACGCACCTATTAACATTGTTTAGATCTTTAGTGCTTCAAAAATGTTCCTTTTACAGGTTGCTATAAGCTTACAAACTTACAGCAACATGGAAGCAGCCTGCAGGCAGGCTGAATGCTTGAAAAAAACAATAACACTAGATTAAACACTAACAGGATGCAGGAAGGTCCTTGGATATCATACCCTAATCAGTACATGTACATGTAAGTACATGTAAACTGAAAAAACTGCATACCTTCTTGTATTTATTCATCCCTTAGTGCTTAATTCTATGCCTGCCTATTCAAAAATAAGTTCCATTGTAGTCAATGGGGCTTATAGTCAATGGGGTAAGTGTGGATAAGATTGCAGCCCCAATACAATGACTGTCAACTTCCTCTACAGCAGTGTTTCCCAACCTGGGGGTCACAACATCCTGGAGAAGCAGGAAACAACGTAAGAAGAATCCTGCTGGATCAGGCCAAAGGCCCATCTAGTCCAGCTTCCTGTATTTCACAGTGGCCCACCAGATGCCTCAGGGAACACACGAGACAACAAGATGCCTGCATCTTGTTGCCATTCCCCTGCATCTGGCGTTCTGAAGTAGCCTACTACTAATGTAAGGAGGTTACGCAACCCATCATGGCCTATACCCCACGACGGACGTTTTCTCCAGAAACCTGTCCAATCCCCTTTTAAAGGCACCTAGGCCAGATGCCATCACCATCTCCTGTGGCAAGGAGTTCCACATTTTCCCCCTTAAGGGGAGTGGCGACTCAGCTGTGTTGGAGGAGATGGCACTTCGGGGTTCACACCACCACCACCAAAGTTAAAAAATGGGTTTTTTGAGTTACCCGTCTGTGGCGACTGCTGAAGATGCCACAAAACCTGGGTCTTCATGGCCCCTGCAGAAGGGTAAATCCAAAACACCCTTTTTTACTTAGGTGGTGGAGGCACAAACCCAGAAGTGTGATCACAGCAATTACCGCTGATTTGCCACCCCAGTAATGGCCTTGCAACAACTCAGAACTTCCCTTCAGATAGGTTGGGAACTACTGCCCTACAGTCTCCCTTGAGACTGAAAACTCCTTGGCGTAAGGCAGGAGCCCCTCCTCTTGTATTCTCTAATGTGCAAGGTAAAGCTTCATCATAAACAGAGAATTCTTTTGCCATCCGTGCAGTGGTTTTTATTGCCTTGAAGGCAATTCTTGGGCACCATAATATTGGGAACTTCACATTGAAATGAATGGGAGCTGCCTTGGTTTGCTCAAGAGGAGATCCCGCTGGATTTTGCCTTTGATGCCAATACAAGAGTAATTGGTTAACTCCATCACTAATTCTCCCTGTGCATTAGATTTTCTTCCCTGATGAGTGCTTTGCTAAAAGTGTCCCTGCCTGCCACGGCAAACTATATTATAAGCTGTTGGCATCGGCAGCTGTATTAGTACAGAGAAATGGGAAATCTCATGAAAGGAAAGCAAAGAGAGACAAATCGAAATCTGTTTTAAAATGGGTTATTGAAGCAAGTGGTTGCTTAATTCACGGTTCCAGGAGCCTTTCTGTGAATGCGAAAAAGACTTGGCGTAAAATAAAGCCCTATACAGTTTTGCAAAGAGTGTTAGGCCATTTTAAAAAAAATAACAGTAACAATTAGAAAACTGAAAAAAGAGAGCTTGCAATGATCTACCCGAACAATTGCATTCGAGTCTTGTCGCATGTAAGTGAACGAAGGTATGTTCCAGGGATGCCTCCTATTCTCTGTGAAATATTAAATCTCGCGAAAACCTTCTGCTTTCATCATAGGAATAAACAGAAAGGTGTAATGAACTGGGTCGAAGTATTGATGGGCCTCTAAGAAACTGACACAAAGAAATCTTGTTAAGTTCCCCACCAGTACAGTGAGATAAGCCAGGATGGTATAGTGGTTCAGGAATTGGACCGTGCACAAGATGGCCAAAGTAAGGACTGCATGAATATCTTCTGGCAGGGAGTTCCACAGGCTCCACAATATAACGCGTTCCACTAAACTGATCACGAAGCACAACCCTGAACGACAACAAATCAGTGGGTGGGCTTTTTCTCTGCAACTTTAGACATAAGTTCATTCGAACAAAGGTAGCATTTTGTACTTCTACCTAATCATCCGTTTATCGCCTCAAATCTCAACCCATAAATTACACTGCCAGCTCACTGGTATGCATGAATGGGCAAATCAGTGGATTTTTTTTTTTAGCATGCAGAACACAAACATGGTACTAACAAATGAACGGCTTGCAACAATGAATACTTATTTTTGCTGGCAAATATTTACGAGTGAAGCAGCTCAATTGGGCCACTAAGCAATCATGTGGCTGTCAACCCAGATGCCCTTTCTCCATTAAAAAAAACCTACGAAATACAGTCCAATTCACACAGTGCTCCATGCTTTTTTTCCCCTCTTCTCCAGAGATCAGCAGGGTGCAGTGGCCATCAATACTGAGTCAAATCAATGCATATAAAAAAATCAGTGTATAAAGAGGTTTGGAACTGCAGTGGTGATTGGCAGGCCTGTATGAATTTTCCATGAATTTTTCCATGCTCTTAGATCAAGAACAGGGGCTCTGCTCAGTGTGTCTCTACTGACAAAAAAGTGGAGGGTGAAATGCCCAAAGGATGCCCACCTGGCTCCCTCTCTTCATCCAACAAGCAGAAAAATAATGTTCCTTTCCAAAGGCACTTAACCCCACACAAGCTGCTTTTGGGTTAGTCCGCATATGGTATGGTTTGGTATGGTTATTTTAATATGATTTCCACCCCAATCCTATCCTCCACCCCTCCACCCGCTGGTGTAGCAGCATCAAATGGCTACTTGGGTGGGCAGTTGCAGAGGTTTCCTCTGGGTAAAGGAACAATTGTCCCCTTACCCATGGCATGGGGGTCTATGTGGACATGTACTAGGTAAACAGCTGGCGTGTGTGTGGACCTGTGCTGCAAAATCGAGTCTGGGGTTAGAATTCAGCCCAGTATCACCCCCGGGTTCTGCCCACCCCATACTTGCTGCTGCCTTACCTGTTGTGGCGGATGCACCCTGGAGTGCTGCTGCTTCATGCAACAGTGCTCCTAATATGTCACCGACGAAGTGCTGCGTGCTCTTGTTGGGAGCCATTTTGTGACAGCACTCGTGCTTTCCACTGTCGCAAATGCTCTTTGCACTGGCTGATCAATCAATAGGATTGGAGCCATAATATATGATTTAGAGCACAATCCTAACCAGGAGTTATGCCGGCACAGCTAGGCCAGCAAAGTTTGGCCAGCACAAGGGATACTGTAAAGCACGTTTGGACCACTCTTGAGTCAGGGAGGATGGTGCACGTTTGTGTGCTGGTCTCTCTGACTGAGAGTGGTCCAAACGTGCTTTATGGTGTTGCTTGTGCTTGCCAAACTTTGCTGACCTAGCTGTGCCGGCATAACTCCAGGTTAGCATTGTGCCCTTAGTTGCTACAGCTAGTTGTAAGCTTCTTTAGGCAGTTTGGGTCCACTGAAGATGAAGTGGCTACTTCAAGTCTCATATTTGAGTCCTGTGTGTCACTCTAGTGACACACAGGGCTCAAAGTCAGGCAAGAGGAATTGACTGGATTCACATCCACAGTACCTGGCCAATGAGGAAGGACCAGGTAGCAAGAAGTCTTGGGGAACATGAACCTGGGCCTCCAAGGGGTGATCCATCCTGAATCAGTCATACTTAAGGAGGTGTGCCCTGTCATGCCAAAGAGCTTGTTGATCTTCAGTGCTTGCTTGCTGACATTGGGAATGCATCAGTTGAGAAGAGATGGAGTGCTTGACTTCAAGCCCAGAGGATGCAGCTAGAAGGCTTCCCACTCTACAACAGCAGGATAGAACCAAGGAGATGCAATAAGAGCCAGGAGATATACAAGTTGGAGCTGAAACTCCATTGGCTCAATGGGAGCTATCCGAGGTCCTGAAGCTCTGCCTTGATGCTTGGGTTCCTGTGAGGCCAGGAGCTGGCAGGACAAATCTCAGGACCAACCAACCAACCAACCAACCAACCAACCAACCAACCAACCAACCAACCAACCAACCAACCAACCAACCAACC
>JAJKFI010000020.1:11179787-11194034 GCA_029204185.1 Lerista edwardsae | reverse complement strand
ACCAACCAACCAACCAACCAACCAACCAACCAACCAACCAACCAACCTGCCATAAAGCCCATGGGTGTGTTGATAACGCTGAACCTAAAGGAAATGCTGCACAGGAAGATCCTGCCCAGCTTCCATACATAACAGATTGGCTTCCAATGGAGAAAATAAGATTCATAGCTCCTCACCAGGATCTTCTAATTCCCTTGAAAGTTGGGGAGGTTCATTCCACAAACATGGAGAGGGGAGAATTAGTGCCTGTAGGCATTGAAAGGCACTCTTGTAATCAATAACCCCAAAGGCACAATGGCCTCCCGTCATTACCGGCTAAGTCAAAAAGTGAGCCCCGTTTGGCAGCGCTGTGAAGAAGACTTCTTTTCCCCTTGATTGACTTCAATTACAGTGCCTCACTGCTTATATACCCACAATAACCTGAAAAGAGATAATGAGCAGTAAAGCTTTTTCACCCATGAAATTGCTCTCCATGTACTCTTTTTTTTTACTTGGAAAAACTCAAGGACAGGCATTCTGCCTTAAAAAAAAAGAAAAGCTCTAGATTACAAATGACTGCAATCTAACTGTCTGATGCTGAAAAAAGCAGAACTGCTTACCTGTAGCTGTTCTTTGGATTGTATTTTAAACAGTCACACACCTGAGTAGTAAGCAAGCCTGGCTGGTCACCTGTTAAGGTACTTTCTCAAAAGGAATATCAAGAGCTTTTAAAAAAATCTTCTCTCTCTCTCTCTCCCTCCCTCCCTCCGCAAAGAGGCATTTTTAAGTGATGGTCCTTATATTTACTATCATTGGAGCAGAGCAATTTTTGCAGTGACTCTTGATTGGTCAATCCCTTGTCTTTTCTTTTTACGCAATATGCACATTTGGGACAAAGAATCAATCTATCAACAGTATTTATATATAATACCACTTTTCAATACAAAGTTCACAAAGCGGCTTATAGGCTAACAACCACCACCACCACCAAGTTGAATGGTTCCCTGTCCCAAAGGGCTCACAATCTAAAAAAAATGCAGAACACCACCAGCAACAGCCACTAGAAAAGAATAGGAACAATTACTCTCCCCCTACTAAATAGAAGAGGGACACCACTTGGAAAAGTGCCTCTTGCCCAGTTAGCAGGACAGAATTCTCTTTTCATTCCTTTTGTGATTTACACACACACACACACACACACACACACACACACACACACACACACGGTGCACTGACAAGGGACTAAAATGGTCAAGCCACACCGTCAACTTTTTGACACTTGACAAGGCACACCATGCAGCTGGGCAGGGGTTCATATCCCCCAATGGCCCTACTAATAAACAACCCTCCCTCAAACTCTAATGGCACACCTGCAGACTATTGGTGACACACCAGTGTGCTGCGGCACAGTGACTGAAAATCGCTGCAGTAAAGTGTCATGACAACAGTTATTCAGCAACTGCACCAAATGGACCAATGGCCTGACTTATTGACTGTGGCACACTGGTTGAAAATCGCTGGGCTAAGTATCAGAGGTGTCTTCTTCTCCACATTTCCACCCTGCTCTGCTCTTTCAAGTCCAGGAACTAGAGGAGTGGCAAACACCACTTGTCACATCTGCTACCAATTGTCACAGCCAGCCTCATGGGTGGGCCAGCCTTGAAATCCCTGAAGTGCAACCAACCATGATAAAACAAAAGTTTAGCAGTCCATCACCATGGTGTTACTTAAAGCCAGAATAAGAGGCCCTGATCTGAAAGGAGAGCTGGCAGGAATTGCAACACTGTGCCCTGTTCAAGGGAAACCAATAGATTACAGATCAGCTACTTGGCTTTCTTTGTCAACTGGAGCCTCACAAAAGGCTGGTTCACACACGCATGAACAACCCCTTCTTTTTCTCAGCACTTGACTCTTCACAGATAGATATATGACCCTCATCTGTTGAAAAGTGTTGTGGCTGAGTTGACATCAAATGATGTGGCAAAACTTTGTGGAATTCCCTCCCATTGGAGATTACAACAGCCCCATCTGTGCCAGCCTTCTATTGGGGGGGGGGTTAATATTTTTCTGTTCTGTCAGGGTTTGGGGTAATCCGTTCTGGTTAATTGATTTTGTTTCTGGCTCTAGGTCATTCCTTTGAATTGTTTCTGATTTCCTTGTGCTGCTAATTTTAATGTTTTTGCTGTTGCTTTATTTTATTTGGGCGTATAGGTATTTACCTATTTCTGAGAGCTGCTTTGAAAGGTGTTTGAAATGCGAAGTAGGGATATTTTTTAAATAAAAAATAAACAAAATGTGGAGCCAGTTACCTACGGCTACAGATTTGCAGTGGCTCAAATCACAGGTGCCACAAGTAACTTAGGGTGCAATCCTAACCAACTTTCCAGCACTTTAAGGGCAATGCAGCTCTGAGGTAAGGAAGCAAACATTCCCTTACCTTAAGGAGGCCTCTGTGTCCGCCTTCCAACAGCAGGATGCAGCACATGCCCCATTGGCACAGCTATGTCAGTGCTGGAAAGTTGGTTCGAAGTGAATCATGGAGTTGGAAGGGAACTACAAGGTCATCTAGTCCAACCCCCTGCCTGTAGCAGGAAATCCTCCTAGAGCATCTCCAGCAGGTGCCTGTCAAGCCTCTGCTTGAAGGTTTTCAGTGAGGGAGAATCTTCCCCTTCCCTTGGGAATCTATTCCACTGTCAAACTGTCTGTATCAATTATTGCACCACCCTTATTGCACCCTTATTTTTATTATTATTATTATTATTATTATTATTATTATTATTCATTCATTCATTCATTCATTCATTCATTCATTCATTCAATTTATACCCTGCCTTTCTGCCCCAGGGGCACCCAAGACGGCTTACAACAATAAAAGACAAGACAATATTATCAGACAAGGAGTACTAAACGCTTGTGTGTCAATCAGTCCAGGGTCACAATACGCTGGCAACTCGTATGTGTTCTTGAAGGCAGCAGCACTCTTTCAAGCTTCACCCTTAATAAGCACCATAAAGAAGAGTGTGTCGGGCTCTAGTAGGGACGTTCTGCTCACCCGGAGCAACAGTGAGGCTCATCAGGATTCTTGTGTGCACGGAACGTGCACACTAGGTATGTCCCAGAATTCTCTGTAATTGAGTGCTCCAGGGCAATGGGCTGGGAATGGAGTGGAAAGGGGTCCTGGAAGTTTGAATATTTGAAAATCACTGACAGGTGTTATTATTCAGAGAAGGGATGGCGAACTCTCAGGGCGCCTGTGTTCTCCAGAGAGTGCACTGGGGCAGACCCGTCATTTGCCACATGCAAACACTGGCCTCTCCAATTTTTTAAGGCACTGTAAGAAAAACGTTGCATTCCTAGCAACAAGTGAGGCCACAGTTATGGAGCACATGCGCGCAGCCACAGCTGGAGGATTGCACGCAAACACCACAAAACAGACTGCAAAGCAGGATGGACTCTCTCTAGAACAGTGGTCTTCAAAGTCCTACTTGGACGTTGAAGCAGGGGCAGGGATTAGGGCTAGGGGGTGTGGCACTGCAGTGATCATGGTGCCCCGGGGACATATCGGCGGACTGCATGAAGCCTTTCTGAGGGTCCTGGAGGCTCGCAGCCCCCTGCACAACCCTCCTCTTTGAAGTGAGACCTGACAGCAAAACTGAGTTTACTGCATCGAAGAGGAAAGTCAAGCAGGGAGCTGCACACCTCCAGAACCCTCCAGAAGGCTTCACGCAGCCCCCAGGTACATTAGCAAGCCCCTGGGTTCCTGCAGCGCCACAATCACTGTGTCACTGTTGGGAGACCTATTCCTGGGCCACTCCCCTTAAGGGGGAATGGCCCATTTTCTCTTGCAATGGTGGGTTGTGACCCACCACTTTGAATCCCACTGCTATATAACTTCATCTGAAGACAGGATTCCTTTATGAGCACAACTGTGCATTATGTTTTGATTAAGATTCAGTAGGGTCACCAGACGCCAGGACAAGTTACTTAAAGGGCCCAGTTGGGCTTCAGATGGCCGTCTTTGCTTTGGAGTATCCCTAGGCTGAGATAATGCTATCTTCACAGTGAGAGAAGTACTCCATGCCTGAAAGCAAGTATTTACTTTGCTGAATATCCAAGACGTTTTGGAGTCATTTCATAATGCAATCTTGATACAATACTTTTATAGTGTCTCTGGGGATCACTTTCCATTCAATAAAACGTTTTAAACCAGGGAGGGGGGGGGAAAGCATTTTAGTTCGATGCTTAATGATGTAAAGGAGAGGATCTCCTGGGAATGGAAAAAGTTAACATTTGGATTTTGTTCATGGATGCAAATCAACAGATATAGGTTTATATTGCCTTTTAAAAATAAATGTTGGCGCTGGAGGGAAAACTAATTTCATGTACTTTCCTATAATTAGATCATCTGGGGGGGCCCTCCTGACTGTGCCGCCACCAGGAGAAGTGAGAGGGGTGGCGGCCAGGAAGAGGGCCTTTTCGGTGGTGGCCCCCCCAACTCTGGAACACCCTCCCCTTAGAATTGAGAACTGCTCCCTCTTTGTTTATATTTCGGCGGGGGCTGAAGACCTTTTTATTCCAAAAAGCTTTTAACTGTTGACAGGCTGGCTGGTTATTATAGCCCACGGGGCTTGTTGTTTTTATATTGTTTTTAAATTTGTTTTTAATGGTGTTCTTAATTTTTGATTGTATTGTTTAATTCTGTTTTAATTGTTTTTAATTGTGAATTGTTATATTGTTTTTATATCTATATTGTAATGCCGCCTTGGGTGCCTTCGGGCACAATAAGGCGGGGTACAAATCTAATAATAAATAAATAATAAAAATAAATAATTAGTTCTGTATGAAACTTTCAGTGCAACTAGGAAGATGATAAAAAGGGGCACCCTTCCCCATCCTATACTGCCTTCTAAGCTGACCTACCTGTGTTGTCAGGACTCCTTCCACCCACCACCACCGCTTTGGCCTCTCTTCCGGCATTCCAGAAGCGCATGGCTTTGTGCGCTGCTAGAGTGCCTTGCAGGGACGTGGTGGCGCAGCGGGTTAAACCCCTGCTGCTGGGCTTTCCGACCGGAAGGTGGGAGTTCAAGACTGCGTGACAGAGTGAGCTCCCATTGCTTGTCCCAGCTCCTGCCAACCTAGCAGTTCAAAAGCACCTAAATACAAGTAGATAAATAGGGACCACTTTGGTGGGAAGGTAACGGCATTCCGTACGCTATGGCGTAGAGTCATGCCGGCCACATGACCGTGGAGGCTTGTCCTCGGACAAAAACGTCGGCTCTACAGGCTTTGAAACGGAGATGAGCACCGCCCCCTACAGTCGGTCACGACTAGACCATTCGGTCGTGGGGAAACCTTTACCTTTATCTTTACCTAGAGTGCCTTATGTGGCTGCCGTTAGGTAAGAACTGCTGCTGAAACACTAGTTCTAGCAGTGGAGCCTAATAGAATTGGGCTGTTCGTCACAATTAATCTCCTTAGTTAGTCATGACAGGCTAAGAACACAATCCTATCGAACCTTCCAGTGCTGAAGCGATGGGGCATGTGCTGCATCCTGCAGTGGTGGAGGCAGTCATAAAGGTCTCATTAATGTAAGGGAATGTTTGTTCCATTACCTCAGGGATGCATTGAGGCTGCACCCATGCTGGAAAGTTGGATAGGATTTGGCCCTAAGTTAGTTGTGACTAAATTTAGGATGTGGTCCTTAGGAAGGAGAAGGTGCCACTGGGATAATGGATTCTTTGGGCACAGCCAACCATTTTTGTAGGTTTCTAATTCCAGAAAGTTCTTTCAAATTCCAGAAAATTCCAGAAAGTTCTAACACCTCATCTGATAAAAGCTCCTGTATGTCTGTGGTTGAATCCTAGTGCACTGAAGAAGATTCTGGGGCATGGGCTATGGCTAAAGCCAATCCTTGGTCTTATACCGAGTACTGGCCACGCCTTTCATGTATCATGGTTACCTTAAGTGAGTTGGGAGCGCTTCCTACCCTGGAACACAATGAAAACTCTTAAGCAGGTGGGCACCAGCTTCTGGAGCAGGAAAACAAAGATCAGAGGTGAAGGGGACAGATTTGTGGGCACACTAGGCAGAGGCTGAGAACCAAGGCAGCCACTGAGGATGGGGAGCTGGAACTCAGGTAGGCAACATGCTTGTGCAAGAGGCAAGATGCTGAGACTGAGAAGGAAGCACTGAAGCTAGAGCTTTACACAGTACAGTCTGGTAGGCTGGGATTGGACCTTAGTAGGAGAAGTAATGTAGAAAGCAGGGAGTGGAGGGCGGTCCAGCCCGGATCACACACCTTAGGGTGCCACCTGAGCCTCTGCCAAGTGGAAGCCCGTGCCATGTTTGCTGATGGGTGGGCCCTCCAGCCCTCCCTGAGGCTGTGAATGGCTCGAAATGGCTACCACGGAAGCAATTTGACAGTGTGTACAATGATGTCATAATATCACTGATGAACCATTTCGGGTGCTGCACATTGCTCCAGATAAATACAGGGGTGTTGTGCAGCAGGGGGGGGGATGGGTAACAGTTGCCCAGGGCAGCACCCGTGCTGGCGATGCCACTGCTTAGGGGGTCAGCTGACAAAGATCACACAGGCTGCCACCTAGGTGCCTAGGAGGCACCTTGAAGTTCAGAGCAGTCACTGAAGTTACTTAGAGCCCAATCCTATGCATGTCTTCTCAAACGTAAGTTCCACTATAGTCAATGAGGCTTACTCCCAGGTAAGTATGGATAGGATTGCAGCCTTAGATTCATAAAACAATCTAAAAAGTTGTAAATTCCCACTCCCCTATACACAAAACAAAAGCGGGACAAAGTCCTAAACCTTGGCAAAGAGACATGGTCTCACCTCCCCCAACATGCTCTGAGAACCATCCCCAAAACATCAGGGTCTGCCAGCACAGCGTAGTAGTCTGATCGTTGCCCCTTTCTCGACATGCCATTATGTTTCTGCTTCTCCAAAGTCAGCTTTGCGTCAACTCAAAAGCTTGCAAAAATCCAAACCAACAAAAATAAGTTGGCCCAATAAAAACACAATGTTGGCTGTTCTGTACGTTGTGGCCTAGTACCACATGCATTTAGGTATTGCTTCTTTTGATGCGGTGGCCAAGGATTTCATGCACTGGGCCTCATCAATTGTTTAAATGTCAAGTTTTCTGAAGGTCAATTAATTGTGAAGATAAGACACTCCATAAATCAATACAATAAATACAAAGCTGCCATCAGCAATAGCTTAATGATCCATCTTACAAACTCCTTGGTCGCGGACTTTGCTGTTTGCTTTTATAAAAGATCATCTGTTTTATCCTGAACCCCCCAACACACACACACACACACACACACACACACACACAAGATGACAAACCATGTTGAGACTTACCCAGTGTGCTCTTTCATGAGCTACTAACTGAAACTATCTGTTGTTTAGAGTCATGGTTCATAATATTTTAGCTATAACATTTTACTAGGCCATATCTGGTGGTGGTGGACAGCTTGATGAAAATATTGACCCAGTATGTGGTGGCTGTGAAGAGGTCCAATGCCATGCTCGGGATCATTAAAAAAGGAATGGAGAATAAAACAGCCAATATTATCATGCCATTCTACAAATCGATGGTGAGGCCACATCTGGAGAACTGATTGCTGTTCTGATCACCACATCTCAAAAAGGACATAGTGGAACTAGAGAAGGTGCAGAAGAGAGCAACCAAAATGATTAAAGGGCTGGGGCACCTCCCTTATGAAGAAAGGCTACAGCATTTGGGGCTCTTCCTGTTGTGTATTTGTGTAAATAGTAGCAGAGTTGGGGGCTTGGAGACCCATTCCAGCGCCTTGCCTTAGCGCTCCGAAGCGAAGGATTGAAGCAATCGCCACATTTCCATAACAAAGTCTCTTTATTGTAGCGAAAGTAAGAAAGGTACAAAGGTTCAATCTGCCGGCTAGGAAACCGGTGAAGTCTGGGCCGCTCGCAGGCGGCGTTTCAGTGCAGCTTTACATCTTAAGCACACACAGTGAAAAACTCCTTCTAACAACAGAACAAAGGGATGCAGCCAGAGTATATCTGGTAGGTGGATACCTGAAGACCCCTTGTGCCCCATCTTACCCAATGGGGTGACCCTTAGAACACTATGAGCTCATGGGAATGTGCAGTGTTTGCAGCCAGGACTTCCCGTGTGAAACTGCCTGCTTATTTTACACTATCAGAAAGGGAGTACAACTACTATCCCTAACAAGCTGGGAAGCTGCCTGCTGAAGGACACACAGGTGTACTATCTGATCCTGAGACGGAGAGACGGAATGCCAGTTTCAGCCAGTTCTGGACTGTGAGATGTGAAACTGCAACACTTCCGTCTAGAAAAAAAGGGACCTGAGAGGGAAAATGATTGAGAGCACAATCCTATGCCTATCTACTCAGAACTAAGTCCTAGTGTGTTCAACGGGGCTTACTCCAAGGAAAGTGTAGATAGGATTGCAGCCTGATGCATATAAAATTATGCATGGGAAGGATAGAGTGGCTAGTGAGAGTTCTTTTCCCTCTAGCATAGTACCAGAATCAGGCGTCAACCACAAACATTGACTAATGTGAGCGTCAAAGACAAAAAGGCAATATTTCTTTATCTAGTGCAAAATGATTCTGTGGAATTCCTTGCCACAGGACATGGTGATGGCCCTTGACCTGGATGCCTTTAAAAGGGGGTTGGGTAGATTTGTGGAAGAAACATCCATCACAGGGAACAAATCATTATGACGGTATGCAACCTCCAGGTTTTAAAGGAAGCTTTTCTCTGAATGCCAGATGCAAGGGAGAAGCAACAGACTACAGGTATCTTGTTGTCTTGTGTGCTCCCAGAGGCATCTGGTGGGCTACTGTGAGACTGAGGAAGCTAGACTAGATGGTCCCTTGGCCTGATCCAGCGGGGCTCTTCTTATGTTGCTGTGATTCATGTCGCAGCCAACCTGGTGCCCGCCCTGCTTCTAACCAACTCTCTACCAGGGTTGAGAGAGACCTGCAGCAAGGTTTTTCTGAGTTCTGTTTCTGAACCTTTATTGGCATATTAAAATTAACTTACAGTAATACAACATACAAACAACATGATAATACACTCATTTTGAGAATAGACAGAATCTGGGCTGTACTGTAAGAGGCAAGGTGCAGCTAATTCATCGTGCCTGAATGCAACATGCAGCACATACTTCAATCGGCTGGGGCTTATTCTTAGGGTGCAATCCTAACCTGGAGTTAGGCCAGCACAGTTAGGCCAGCACAGTTTGGCCGGCACAAGAGACACTGTAAAGTATGTTTGGACCACTCTTGGAGTCGGAGAGGCCAGCACAAAGACGTGCGCCATCCTCCCTGACTCCGAGAGTGGTCCAAATGTACTTTACGGTGGCCTTTGTGCTAGCCAAACTTTGCTGTGTATTTGCTGGCCTAACTGTGCCGGCCTAACTCCAGGTTAGGACTGTGCCCTTATTCAGCCACAACACCCAATGCATTGAGAAGCAGGGACCATTTCATATCACACCTATCATTACAGATCAGCCCCACTCTTTTCGGCATTCCGACGACCCAGGCACAGGGCTGCTCCCCTCCCTCGCTGCCTTGTTTTATGCTGTGCTCACATGTCTGCAGTATTCTTGGTCGCCTGTGTCACTTTCTTTTGTCACGCAAATGGCCACATGAAAAATGAGTACGCGTAACAGCTGTTTTCTCTCAGAGCGGCCTGTAGCAATTGCTAATCATAATTACAAACGGTGAGTGTTATCCCTGTCAGTGTTTACCCGATTAACTGTAATTTCTTCACAGGCTTAGCAAGACACCTCCAGTAGGAACCGTGGAAGGGAGTGAAGAGCACTACAAGGGAACAGCAATACATGGAGGAGGAAGAAATTCAAACTGAGAGGGTTTTATTCTTAAGGAATAGGTTCCGCTAATCTCCTAATCCTCTCTGTTAGAAGGAGCTGGGCAAATGCTGCACATTATGACACCACAGTCCCTATTTGAGCACAGACTGCTGTGGGAATGTCTCTTGGGCCGTTAGTCCGGGCCAGTGGTGCTATTCACCCGGTACGCTGGGCGGGACTTACCTTTGAGTGGCAGTCCGCCTGTTGCGTCACGGCGCGTTCCGCCGCTTTCCCGCCCACCCCGGTGGGCAGGAAAGCGGCGGAACGCAGCGTGATGCAACGGGCGGACTGCCGCTCAAAGATAAGTCCCGCCCAGCGTACCGGGTGAATAGCACCGCTGGTCTGGGCTAATGCCAGCCATTTGGCCAGTGAGAAACTACATGGTCAAGAGACTGATCCTTATAAAAGTTTTTATATGGCTTAATTTAGAGTGCAATCCTAACTTGTAGTTAGGTCGGCATAAATTGGGCCAGCAAAATTTGGCCGGTGCAAGGGACACGGTAAAGTATATTTGGACCATTCTTGAAGTCAGAGAGGCCAGCACACAGACGTGCGCCATCCTCCCTGACCCCAAGAGTGGTCCAAACACGCTCCAAATGCCTAATTCCGGCACAAAAGGGGCCCAAAAGAAACTTTGTTCCCTCTGATAACATTTCTCTCAAAGGCCCTGGCCATAGCCACAAAAACAAAGTATATAGAGAAAACTAAAAAGTTCCGGGCAGGGAGAGGGAGGGGAGCTCAGGCTTTTCTGTCAGAGAAACTGTGACACAGAGGCTCACACCTACATGAGAACATTCTCAGTTTCCTGGAGCTTTTGACCGTGTCAAATATTGGGAGGCTTCCAGTAGAGTCTACTGGTAGAGGAAAGGCATTTGTGAGAGAGGAAGGATGTTGCACAGAATTGCTAGGCAGAGCACGTTTTCCCCATTTCAAAGTGGTCTTGTATGGTGCCAGTGGAAGGTTGTTGTGCAATGTGCTGCGCTATCTCTTGCACCAGTTCAGTGCACCACCAGGGGGGAGGGGTTGTGCAGGAAGTACTTTGCGCATGCAAAACAGGGTTTTTTTTACCCCATCAGGGAGGATTGCAGAGGGGGCTGTGGGCCTCCCAGAACTTGCTGGAGCACAGCGACTGCTGCAGCACTGTCAGGCACCCTCCCCAGCCCCAGTCCCTGCCAGCACGTCAGAGTAGGACGTTGGGAACCGCTACTCTAGAGTGACCTTCTGCCCCCATCATTCCTGCTATCCCCAAAGGCACCTCACGCAATTCAATTAGCTGTGCATCCCCCAATGAAGCCACGAGAGACAGATGAGTATGGATGAACGGGCCACTTTATTGCAAATATATACAAAGAAGAGGAGCCGGGAACCAGCAGCAATTAACTAAGGCAGGAAACGGTGGGGAGCAAGGCCTTAAATGGAGGTGGGGGGCGAGCTACTGGCCAGCCCCCCCCCCAACTCAGCCAGTCGAAGATGGGCGCCCCTCCAGCCTTACCATCGGTGCAGCTTGATAAGGGAAGCCCGCCCACAGCTCGCTCTGCTACCTCCCAACCCTTCCCCCGCATTACCGTCTGCTCTTGCTGGTTTGCCGCGAGGTCTCTGGGCAGGGACTATTCCTCCAGGAGCGATTCCAGGGAGCAATCCATGTCTCTTGGGATCAACAGAGGAATGGCCCCCAGGAGACCTCTCGTGCACCAGGAGACCTCTGGTGCCACTCCTCACGGCCAACTGCCCCAATTGGGCGGCATCTGTCTCATGCGGCTGAGGGGAGCAAGCCAATTATGAGCACACAGCTATACGCTGATGCTCGGGATTGAGAAGAGAAGAGCATTGCTCTGACTCTCACCTTTAGGGTCAGCCTGACAGTGTTGCATTCTTGCAGAGGGTTCAGCTTCAGCATCTCTCCAAGGTTGCTGCATCCCGTGGTCTGGTACTGCAGCTCACAGCAAACGCAGACGCCATCGCTGTCAAATGTAATCTGAGAAAGGAGGAAAAAAACCAGAAAAGCTCATCAGGCACTAGCTTAAAAATTAGTAGTTGGGCCCACTAACCAGAAAGTTAAGAACTGACCAGTCAAAGTCAGAAGAACAAAATGTAAGAAGGTTCTTGCTGGATCAGATTCAGAACGAATTTTGCACCCTCTTTCTCATGGGAGACAACCCAGGGGCGGCCAATCAATTAGTCAAGCTGATGCAGGTTGCATCAGCAGCCTGAGGGAGGTGATGGATTTTGCCTACCCAACCCCAAGTTGACCACTGCCGCAACCTTTCTCCAGCCTACTGAGGATGCACACTGCACTGAGCCAGGTCATGCTAGCCTGATCCAACTAGGTGCCTTCAGGAAGCCCACAATCAGTCCTTCTGCTTCCCTCACCACAGGGAATCAGAGGTTGTCTGTCCATCTGGAGGTTCCACACAGCCACAGCACTACAAGAAGTTAGCTTATTCAAACCATTGGCCTATCAAGCTGAGTAGCATCTACTGCAATCTTTTGTGATTGTCTAGAGCAGGGGTTCTCAAACTACGGCCCGCGGGCCGGATCCGGCCCACCAAGGTCATTTGTCCGGCCCGCCAGTAATTCAGAGACAAAACGGAGTGCCTGGCTGCTTGCCCCTGCGCTGCAGCCACGGCACTCTTCAACATGGACGCTGCAGCTTTAAATCTCTCTCGCAGGCATGCAGAAATGTTGAAGCAGACTTTCGTGCGCAAGCGCGCTTTCAGAGGCTAGCTGGCGCGCTTTGGCAGACTCGTTGATTCATGAAGGTATTATTTACGTGGAGTAGCCATGACGTCCCATTCTTGAAGCCATGGGTGTGTAAGTTCAGATCCCGCCTCCCTCCTCCCAGCGTCCAATCAGCGAGCGCCTCGCGATTGGACCATGCCCCCTTCCTTCCCTCAGTCCCCTCCACGGCCGCCGGTATGTTCAGTAATATAATTACGCGGAATTAAACCTTGGAATTGCATATTAACTCATAATATGGTTACCACTAATGTTTCTCCACGATCACACGTTGTTATTTTGGTAAGTTTTTACTTCAGGAGTAAACGATTCAGCCCTAAACATCATGCGAAAACCCATTGGAAATCATTGGAATCAGCATTGTTTTGGGTCAATTTACGTCACCGCTAACCCCACCCCCTGGCTACAGTCTCTGTCCATGCAAATAACCAGGAGGGCCGGGGGTTGCGTTGATTGGGCTGGTATTTCCTTTGAGGGCTGCCTGCCCCTGGAAGTCGAGGTAGCCTTTTTGTGTGCCTGTGCATCTCTCTCTGTCTCTTGGACTTTGCTTGGGGAAGGAGGAGACCAAGAAAGAAATGTGTGAGGGGGGGGGCGGTTAGAAACGAAGGGAGGAAGGCACAGAAATCTCCAGCTTTAAAACTCTCTTGCAGGCGCGCGCAGGCGCACAGGCGTGATTACACCAGCTGGCGCGATTTTGCAGGCGCGATTTTGAGGCTCGTTCCAAGGGGCTGGTATTTACCTGGAGGGCTGCCACTAGAAGTCGAGGTATTGATGGAGTGAGTAGCAGCTTTCCCGCCTGAGTGGGTGGGGGTCCGTTAGGGGGGAGACGCACTCGCGAAGGTAGGGGCTATTTGGGTTGTTCCGCTCTTCCTCAGCAGCTTCGGTCGAGTTGTGCTCTTCTGCTATTTTGGGGAGGGCGAATGAAAGGACGTTCCTCTGAGGAGGCGTAGGGTGAGGGACTGTGGGGAAGGAACTGCTCGGGCGGCAGGGAAGTTGTTCCTTCTCTCTCTCCCTTTTCTCCCCCCATCTTTAGACCTTGTTCCTGTGACCTCGTTTGAGGCCGCGTGCAGTGAGATCTCGGCGCCTTCCCTTTTCCCTCCGCTAATCTCTGCTGTTTTGCGCCCTGAGCTGTATGTGCACAGTGGGCCACCCTCCCCACTCCATTCTCTTTTGCTGTGACCCTCTTCTCCTGCAGCTAATCTGTGGCGGGGGGGGAGGGGCAGCAGGAGCAAAAGCCGGTGGCTTTTGTTTCCCAGCCCGCGGTGTCTGAGTTCTGAACTCCTCCTCCCAGCCAAAGTTGTGAGAGCAACACAGGCAGATGCTCGTTCTCTGTGCTTTCGAGAGGTACTTGTTGGTGTGTTTTCTGTGTTGGACTGTTCTAGGCCAGGTGGAAGCGCAGAAGGTCTATAATACATTCTTTATGTCTTCTACCTTGATTTCAAGTTTAAAGATAAGTTTTATTAAAAAGCAACAGCAGCAGCACTTTTTCTGCATTTCTGATCTGCAGAAATGATCTTTTTTCTCCATTTCTGATTCATGCGATAAAAGCACCCTGTGTGTGTGTGTGTGTGTGTGTGTGTGTGAGAGAGAGAGAGAGAGAGAGAGAGAGAGAGAGAGAGAGAGAGAGAG
>JAJKFI010000020.1:11140671-11179777 GCA_029204185.1 Lerista edwardsae | reverse complement strand
GAGAGAGAGAGAGAGAGAGAGAGAGAGAGAGAGAGAGAGAGAGAGAGAGAGATCCAACTGCAATCTGAATCCAACTTAAGAGAGAGAGATCTGAAACTAATTCAAGCACCCAAACCTGCTATCAAAAAGGTAAACTAGTTCTTATGGTCTTCCAGCCCCCTCCCAGGTCATCTCAGCCGCTGCTGAGATATGCATATCTCCATATCTGCCATACAAATATATACATAAGATATGTGCAGTGTGCATAGGAATTTATTCATATTTTTTTCAAACTATAGTCCGGCCCCCCAACAGTCTGATGGATAGTGAACTGGCCCCCTGTTTAAAAAGTTTGAGGACCCCTGGTCTAGAGCTTGGGCTGGGGGTCCTACCTGAATATGGGGGATTACCTGAATATTGTTGGGACTGAACCTGGGACCTTCGGCATGCAAAGCATGTATTTTATTCACCCCTGCTAACTGGGCAAGAGACACTTTTTCCAAGTGGTGTTCCTCTTACATTTAGCAGGGGGAGAGTAATTGTCCCTCTTCACTCCCACGCAGTGTCTTTCTAGTGGCTGTTGCTGGTGTGGTTCTGCATTGTTTTAGATTGTGAGCCCTTTGGGACAGGGAACCATTTTATTATTACTATTTGCCTGTAAACCGCTTTGTGAACTTCGTGTTGAAAAGTGGTATATAAGTACCTGTTGATTGATTGGTTGATTCTCTTCATTTTTATTTATTTGAAGAATTTATACCCTGCCATTCCCATACAGAAGCAAATGCCCACGGTGGCTTACATGGGCAGGCTAGTCAAAACCAGGGGTCTCCAAACTTTGGCCCAAGGGCCACATCATATACAAGGGCATTTAAATGGTGACCCCTGTATCCATGGGGGGTTCTGGAACACAAACCAAGTGGATACTGTATTTATCCTCCCTCAGCATATTGCCGTGGGCCATCCCCACCACCTTCCAAGGACTGGATGAAAATCTTCTGGAGAGCCGATTTGGCCCTCGGGACAGGGTTTGGAGACCCCTGGTCTAAACCACCATTTCTCATTTGGATTTTTATATACGTGTGTGTGTGTGTGTGTGTGTGTGTGTGTGTGTGTGTGTAATCTAGGAAGGAAAATGTTCTCTCGTATTATATTGGGTATCACAGAAAAGGCCACATTCAGACTGCTCCATCTGTCAGTGGCTCTGAACTTGTGAACTCCTCGACTGCCCTCTACCCCGCCTAATTAGCCTGAATGCGTTTTGAAAAACTGAGCACATCAGCTCTCCTAGTTCTTCCGCTCTGCTAAAGGCAAGGGTTCACTTGTGAGCTGCAACTGGCTTATTCTCCAAAAGTGCCCTAGAAAGGAGGCGATCTTTAATCTATGCTGGCAATGCAGAGACACTGCTTCAAGTTTTGTTTTGTTTTTTACCCCTGAGGATTTTGACAGTGGATGGCCTGCTGTCCACTTTAATCCCTGATGCAACGGCAAAAGCAAAGCAAAACACTGCAGTGCCCTTCACCAAGGTAAGAAGCTCCTTCTGGGTTCTGCTTTGGGTTCCTTGGCAGTCATAACTGCAATAAACTCTTGTACAGAACTTCCCAATGTTCAAAGCATTCAACGTTTTTTCCTGATGAAATCCTCCAGACAACTCTGTAAGACAGCTATTCGTTTTATTATTTTAAAGGATTTATATCCCACTTCTTTCTCAATGACCGGGGGTGACTAACAACATACAATGGGCCCTCCTTATATGTGGATTGGCATATGTGGATTTCAGTATCCGCAAGGGTGGCTCTCTGCTGGCACTTTCGGACGGACGCTACTCCTAGTGTTGGCCTGAGCGCTCTAGCGCTGACGTGGGGGTGTTGGTTGGTGTCCCCGCGTCGGCGCTAGTGATGTAGTGCCAACGCAACCATGTTGCATTGGCGCTACGTACGGGGCTGGATTGTGCCCTGTGCCATGGCACAGTGGTTGAAAATCGCTGGTCTAAGAGGATGATGAAGCAATACTCTGCTACAATCCAAGCAGCATGGAAAGGACTAGCTGACATAGTCAAATGTATAACCGAAGATGAGGGAATTCTTAGGGGCAAGAAATGATGCATTTCTAAAAAATTCTCCCACTAGCCACTTTCCTGTGCTAAAATGAATGAACATCTTTTCCTACAACTCCCTGTTTGGAAAAATGATTCTTGTTGTTCTAATCTATCATAAAGAAGATTTAGTCTATTATTGTGAAACCACCCGTATATATTTTGGGATGGCTGCAGCCACAAACCCTTTGGAAATATTTAGCAGTTATATGAAAACTCTTTTTCTCTGTAAAAATGAATAAACCTGACAGAAATATGTCAAGTGAAGATGAGCGCTTATATGATTTGTGTATTGGGACTGCAGCTCTTGCCAGCATTTATGAACAACAAAATGGGATTTGGCTTATTGGCTTGGCTTGTTTTCTCTCTTGTGTTGCTATTTTAAGAAGTGGTGTAAAGAGGAGATTTGGGGCTGGACACTTGTATCAGTGGTTTGGACCACTTTCAGAGACAGAGAGGCCAGCACACAGAGGTGCTCCATCCTCCCTGAGAGTGGTCCAGACGTGCTTTAAGGTGGCCCTTGTGCTGGCATAACTCCAGGTTAGGATTGTGCTCTATCATGCCCAAATGGGGCTCATTTCCATCATTCTTGCAGAGAAGGGAGGAGGAATTATGTTGAGAGCCAGTGTTGAGAGCCAGTTAGAGACCTGGTTCAGAAAAACTTGTTCCCCCTGCAAAATGGTAGGACCACAACTGCCACTGGAAGAGATTGCCTTGTGGGCTAGGATCTCTTGGGCCAAATACCACAGCAGTTTCTTGAGAGCCTTGAAACTGCCATCACTTGAGCTCAGGAAGACCCCTGCTCTCCTAGGGCAGACCCAGAGTGACGGAGCAGGCCACCAGGCCACATCATTTTTTTTTGTTTATGGAGAGAGGCAGGCCAAAGACACACTGTGGAGCACAGTGCACAATCAGCAAATGTTGATGAAACAGTGTTATGAAGGTAAATTAGCAGTGAAAAGAGATGAATTGGAGAAGTGCAACATTAAATATAATTTGCAATAAAATTCCAGGCGTGCGTGTATGCATGCACAAAAGAGTGTGTGTGTGAGCGTGAGCATGTGCGAGCGTGAGCTTCGAAGAGCACAAAAACTATAGAACAGTCCGGGAATTGCTGCATTTCTGGGAAGCAGTGGAGCGTGGAACTCGGGGGAATGACACCAAATCTGAAGCCTGTTTTGGCAGCGTCACTTGAATTTGAGGAAATTGGAGAGACTCCATTTGGCCATTTTACCCTCTCCAAACCCCAAAACAGAATCCAAGCAAAATTGCAGGGCAGGCAAACCTCCTGCTTACAATCCCATCTCTATAATTAGGAGAAGCAGGTGGCAGAACTTTTGCAATGCAATGCATTCCCAACTTTTCCTGACACTTTTTGTCAGTTTACAATGGCTGAAAAAGGCCTGCCCAGGAAGCAGCAAAAGCAATGCAAACATACACAACACAGAGAGCATGTATCTGTAGCTTTTTAGGCATTCCTTCTGCTTTTTTCGGGGGTGGGGAGGTTATCACTTGTAGCATGGAGCATCTTTCCAGATACGTTGGCTACAAGCTGGGATAGGTGACAGTTTTCCTCAGTTCTATTCTTGGCTCGGGATCTCACCTACTATACTGTGAAACCCTGGCCAAGCAGAATGTGTGTAGCTCTGTAAACCCTGTCTACCAAAAAAATAAATAAAATCTACACTCCTGCACATGATAAATGCTAGTTTTAATGAATTGGTAACTGGCAGATGAAGTGAGGAAGGAGAGGGAGACCTAATTGATAGAGATAGCCCAGTTCCTGTTAGAAGGAGGAGCCTGAACTTAACATCCACCTAAAGCACTTGGCCTAATGATATGTGGTTGAAGGTATGGCAAAATGGTCATCGGTATGGACTCATGGGGGCACGTCATTTGCGCAAACAGTTCAGGATTGCAGATGTAACTAAGCAATTCACAGGCTTTCTGCGAGAATGCGATCTTGTCTTCATGTTAGATCTACCATTGGAGGTGGATCATTGTCATGTCACATCATTTAGACTAATCAGGGGTTCTCAATCCTTTTAGCACTAGGACCCACTTTTTAGAATGACAATCAGGGACCCACCCAAAGTGATGTCATGGCCGGAAGTGCTGTCACTGTTACACCATTGTTATACCAGAGCTTGCTGCTTTCTTGAGAATGCAGCAATAAGTTATTTCTCAGCCATTTTCCAAAAGCAAAATCGATCAGAAAGGGAAAAAAAGCCTATTTACAACCTTGGCACAGGCAAAACAACCACACTGCCCTCTCCCTTTCCATCTTAACTTCCAATATTTTCCATATGGCTACTCTAGGTGCTTTGCAACCCACCTGAAACTGGCTTGCAACCCACTGGTGGGTCCCAACCCACAGTTTGGGAACCAATGGTCTAAATGATATGCAGTTTGGGGGCAAGAAGTTGACTAATGAGGATGTTCTAAAGTGTGTTCGTTTTGTCTGGCCAATCCTTGGAAGATATCCCATGCCACAAATCTGATTGCTAGCAGGAAGTACTTTTTACTTTTCCAAAATGATGGCACTGTGCACACTACTCAGGCAGTCAAAGGACACCAGTACAAGAGAACCATGGAGAGCTTTAAGCCTAGAGAGTTGCTACAAGATTGGTCACTCTGGCGTTCACCCATACTGCTCTTGTGGAAATATGACCTTGTCCCTCATGAATGGATGCTAATATGTAACGTGAATAAGAACCCTCATATTTTAATCCTGAATCAAGTGCGGAAGATTCCGGAAGTGGAATGTGAGCACTTTACTACACAAACCACACATCGTAACAGTTGCAGATGAGCAAACTCATCACATGAGTACTCGAATCACCAAGAGTTGAGCATATCGATAAGCAAGGGGTCAATTGAACAAGGATGGTAAACCCCTTTTGACATCAAAACTGATCACTCAAGAGTTTTCTAAATTCACTCTCTCTTCATGACTAACTAGACTGATTTTACCACAGGTACAATTTGTTTTTTACTAGGCCAAGAAGCAGATGTTTAACGTTGTCCTTTATATTTAAATGTGTGAATTTAAGAAATGCCAAACAGGAAAAAAGAGAGAGAAAGACATCTAAACATATTGGGAAAGTTGCTTTTGTGTTTCAGACCCTTTCATGACAGAAGGACACCCAGCTATGCAAAAACAGACTTTTTGGTTTTCAACAAATGCAGCAAAAGCCAAACAAATGTGAGGAAACCGCCATAACAGGATAATAAAGGGACGTTATTAAACCATTCATATTAAATAACTCATTTGTGAAATATTTCCCCCTGACCCCCCACACACATAATAAGAGAGAGGGTTACAATCTATGGCTACAATATCAATGTGTCAAATAAATGGATATTATTCATTACTATTGCCATGTTATCTCTGAAATTGAAAGGCAATTGCTCCAAGAACTACCTTTAATGTGTTGTATCAAAAGAATAAATAATGCAGACTGTCAAAAGGATATTAACTTGCCTAGGATGTCCATCCTTCACAGAATAAAGAGAAGAACATAATTTGAAGATTAAACTAAGTCATAAAGTAAACTAGAGCTCATTTGCAAATTAATTTGGCAGCGCCCGTCCTCCCCCACCGAGTCCATCATAAATCAGAGTTGGTGGAACACGCTGTGTGGAGAGAGGGTCTGACAGGAATAATTTCAGACAAAGAAAAAAAGATAAACAAGATGAGACGAGAAAGGCAAAAAAAGGCTCATAAATAATATTATTTATTGCCTTAAAATCTTTTCTTTTTTCACATGCAGATATGGTAATGTTTTCAAGTAGCAAAGAAGTGGGGGGAGGGGTCTAAGGCAGAGGGAAGCTGAAGGCACCAGACAAACAGCAGCAGCTTCAGCAGTGTTCAGGTGAACAGTTCCTTCAGTTAACACACACACACACACACACACACACACACACACACACAGAGAGAGAGAGAGAGAGAGAGAGAGAGAGAGAGAGAGTGCAGAATGGGGCGGCTTGGTTGGTCACTGGAGCCAGGCATGTGGAATCTGCTATGCCAGTGGTTCTCAAATGTTTTAGATCAGGACTCACTTTTTAGAATGGCACTCATGTTGGGATCCACCGGAAGTTATGTCATAGCCAGAAGTGACATCATCAAGCAAGAAGTGCTGTCATTATAACATAATGACCAACACTCCTGAAATGCAAATTGGCATTCTTGGACTGCAACAATTGTACAACCATGAAACATTCCTGACAGAAAGCAAGATGAGGACAAAATATTATGTAAAAGCACTGAACTAAAAACATTTTTTAAAAAACCTTCATTTGAAAATTCAAACCATTAACACTCACAAAAGGAATCTAAGCAAGAGGGAAGTCTGCAGCTTCCAAGATGGTTGCTCCCAACTCGATGCAACCCACCTGACATCATGCCACGACCTACAGTTTGAATAACACTGTCCTATGCCATTGCTCCAGTGGCTACACTGGCTACCCATTTCTTTCCAAGTTCAATTTAAGGTGTTGGTGATTATCTTTAAAGCCCTACACAGCATAGGACTGGAATACCTCAAGGACATTTCCCCCCATATATTCCTGCACACCATCAGAGAGGGCCCTTCTTAGGATACCACCACCATCTGAAGCCAGGGTGATGGTGGCAAGGTGTAGGGCTTTCTTGGTTGTGGCATCTTGCCTCTGGAACCAGCTGCCAGAAGAAGGTTGGCACGGCTATATTAGAACTGGAAAGCTGAGCAGGATTTGGCCCGAAAGGTTAAAAAAATGGGGGAGAAGGGTTGTAGTTCAGCCCTTGGCATCTCCAGTTAAATGATCAGATAACGAGTCCTATGAAAGACCACTTCTCAAACTTGCCACTTGCCTGTCAACCTAGGCCACGGGTGTCAAAAAAAGTCCATCGTGGGCTATAGGCCATGATAGGTGATGCAACCGCCTGACGTTAGAAGTAGGGTTACATCAGAATGCCAGGTGCAAGGGAGTAGCAACATGATGCAGGGATCTTGTTGTCTCATGTGCTCCCTGAGGCATCTGCTGGGCTGCTTTGAGATACAGGAAGCTGGACTAGATGTAATGGGCCTTGGCCTGATCCAATGGGGCTGTTCCTATGTAATGAGTGAATAGGAGCATCTGGTTCAAGTGGCTGTCCAAGAGAATTGCTGTGGAGAATCTTGACTACCCACCAGTGTGTTTACCTCAGAATTTACCTCAGAATGCCAGGTGCAAGGGAGTGGCAACAGAATGCAGGCAGCTTGTTGTATGTTCGACTGAGGCATCTGATGGACCACTGTGAGATACAGGAAGCTGAACTAGATGGGCCTTTTGTCTGATCCAGCAGGGCTCTTCTTATGGTCTTATGTTCTTAAACATAAGGCCCAGAGGCTGGATGAGGCCTGTGGACGCTCTTTCTCCAGCACTTGGGCTCTCCCAGCTTCTGAGCTGTGCTGAGGTGTCACTGCTGAAATTGTACTCAGCATGATAAATGGACTCTCCCATATTATGAAAATATCAAGATTTGTGTATATTATCTCCTGTCATTTGCAGCTAACGAGTTCCTAAGTGAGAAAAAACATGCTTGTAGAAATAAACTTGCATGACCTTGCTTAATGACATCACTTCCTGCTTAATGACATCACTTCAGGCATCATGAATGCTATACAGCCGGCTGTATGAAATGAGTTTGACACCCCTGACCTAGGCAAGGCTGGAGCAATGAACCGACTCACAACATGTACAAGCTTCATGTGTTTCATATGTGCATGCTCCCAGTCTTCAAAATTAATGACCTGCAGAGGCAGCCTCCAGCCTTGCTGAATTCATAAGATTTTATACGTTGTAGAAATAGCGCCGTATGCTTTTTCTCAAAGAGAAAACCTTTTTCTCCCACCTTTCTCCTACCAGTCATCTGCTCCTGAACATTTTAATGAGCTTACGATGCCGGAACAATTTAGATCGCTTGTGCGTGATAGCTTAGTTTTATCTCCCAGCACCACACGCACTTTCAAACTTTCTCCCCTTTGTTTTACATTTACATGGGGCCTGCATTTAGATTTGTGTACAGACATGGTATATATAAATATAATCAACCCGGACGGAACAATCTCAACTCCCACCCCATGCATTTTAATGAAAATGACCTTTATCTATGCTAATTCTTTGACTTCAAAATCGTGACAATCCTCCCAACAGAAGGAAAAAAAAATAGGAATGACTCATTTCTGTAAGCATCTTTACTGCATTATGTTTCCTGGCAACTTCACCGAAATGTCTCTTTCCTTCTGTCCTCATTAGACTACCTGGAAACCTACAGCCAGAGCACTTGTCTGTCTAATGATAAAAAGAGACAGACAATCTTTTTGTTTCCTACTGAGCGAGAAGAGTTTGGTGTTGCGTTGGCTTGAAAAAAACACCATCTAAATCAGCCCGGCGCAACTGCTTTACAATCACAACTTCCTTTCATTAGGGCACAGGGCAGAAAAGACACACACCAGGACTGTGACTTCCAGCTGAATCCTCATGAAAAAAGACCGTCGCTTTGTTTCATAAGATTCAACAATTTTTTTTAAAAAAAAAATTATAATAGGGTTTAGCAACATATGGTGCTATTAAAATAAGGTTATCCGGTTGTTATGGCTGCAGAAATAACATTTGAGGGGGACAAGCGTCATAGCACCAGAGCCCAAATACTGAGAAAATACTTATTTTTAATAAGCCAACTTAGAAGCTGTCTTCCTTACCATCACACGGGAAAGTAAAAAGAAAAGAAACTCTTTAGAACTAAAGAGGATCCAAGTCATACTCTTACAAGAATAAACCATATTAATTTGTTCCACAAGGATGAAGGATGGAGACGATGCTGCAAATTGATCAGCTGTGCTGTGCCAAAGCATTCCTCACCAAAGTGCATTTTTTTTGGCATGCGGGCAAAAGGGTCACAATGCAGACTGATACAATTATGAACAGTGTGGAGAGAGAGGGAGAGAGAGAGAGTTCTCCTGTCCCTGCATAATACTGGATTTCAGTGCCACACAAATAAGTGGATTTTCAGAAAGTGCAAACAAGGCTAAAGGAGCACTTTTGCTCACAGGGGAAGATGTGTGTCACTGCCACAAGATTTTAGTAGATTAGGTCTAGCTTAGAGACAATTATGAAGAATCTGTGGTTTAGCACAGAGCGGGGAAGTGTGGTAAATATTGCAGGGGCTGCAATGTGTCATTCCCCATTGGAGCCATACCGGACAGCTCTGGCAATGTGCAGTTGCTCACCAAACCAAACAGCGCCACCTGTGTGTTGCTGGGGCTGCCTGGAATGGCTTTGATGATAAGTGGGACTGCTTCCATGCGGCATTGTGGTGCCTGCGATACTTACCATGCTACCGACCCACCCACCGCAGCCAGTGTTGGGGAAAAAAGACTTGTGACTCAAATTTTAACTAGAGGTTTGAGTTTTGGCCTGACTCTTGTCTGAATCGAGCCATGTATGTCATTAACTCTCTCTTTCTCTCTGACTTGCAAATTAAACACTGGTCATTTGTGTTTAATAAAGTGGTCCAAATTAAATCCTATTATAGCCAGCTATTTGGCTGAAACAGATTGGAGCAGCCTTGTGTTGGGCTGCCCAATCCAAAGCACGGCATAGCATCCAGCAGTGGAGTCTACTGCCAGTCCCACCCCCTCAAGTGGGTCTGATCTTTCCCTGCCCAGTTCCACTCCCTTCCGCTCTCTCCTGTCCCAAATTTTCTTACCGCAGGCCAGCACCCTCTGGCCTCTTCCACAGCCCTGAGGCTAAGCGGGTCTGATTTTCCCTTGTCCAGTTCCGCTCCCTTCCCACTCTCTCCCACCCCAAATTTTCTTACCGCTGGCCAGCACTTCTGGATCACCTTCCAGTCTCTTGCACAGCCCTAAGACTAAGCACTGACTAGTGCTGGCCCATCACCCTTTCCGCAGTGTCACGAACATGCTTTACAGCATATTTGCAACACTTTTAACTGATGATAACCAAATAAGGGACATGGTGGCACTGCGGGTTAAACCGCTGAGCTGAGCTTGTTGACCGGAAGGTTGGCTGTTCAAGACCATGCAATGGAGTGTCCCAGCTCCTGCCAACCTAGCAGTTTGAAAGCATGTCAAAATGTGAGTAGATCAATAGGGACCACTTCGGTGGGAAAGTAACAGCATTCTGTGCGCCTTGGTGTACAGTCATGCCGGCCACATGACCACGGAAGCTTGTCCTTGGACAAACACCGGCTCTATAGGCTTAGAAACAGAGATGAGCACCGCCCCCTACAGTTGGTCACAACTAGACCATTCGGTCATGGGGAAACCTTTACCTTTTACCCAAATATCACTGGCATTATGGACCTCAGGATCGGGCACTTGCTTATTTACTTAGGTCATGGCATGAAAATGGTTAAGCAGATTTAGATTAAGCAGGCTAAAAGTCTAAGCATCCTCATGGCCATATCCAAGAAAGCATGCTTGCCACCTTCCCTTCTAGGTGGAGGGCAACATTTTCCTTCGCATTCCGAATCCATCATCAGACAGATCATCCGATTGAAATGCAAAAACAGAGCGGCTCATTATGCCGAGCTTCTGTCTTCTGACTCAAATTGCTCGAGCTTTACCAGATGCAGTCACACCATTAGATGGTCTTAAACAGATGCAGACCTGATTGCCATTAGCGAGTGCTGTGCATTCAAATGCCTTTCAGAGAGCGAAGGTCTGTGTGTGTGTGTGTGTGTGTGTGTGAAGAAAAGAGGAAAAGAGGAAATGCTGTAATAGAGTCAACTTTTAATTAAAATTATAAGCAGAGAAAAATGGAAAAACTATAACCAGATTGCACCACAAAAGGAAGCACTATTTCCCAGGGTTTAATATTTCTAATTTCTCATTTGCAACTATTAAAAGGTATCAATTATATTTAGAGTTTCCATTTTATGCCTGAATCAATAAAACTATCCTCTATATAGCGAATGTTTACTGCTTTGGGTACAAAAAAAGGAAGCCCTTAGCAAAACAGATTTGATTTATGCTGCAATTTTCTTCTGATTTCCACACCCCCTCCCTTCCTGCTACCCAGTTTTGCCTCTCGGATTATATTTCCAAAAGTGTCATCCTACCAATTTACACATCTCATTACATGAAAAGACCAAGCGGACCCCTGACTACAGTGTAATAATGTTTGTAACATCTTCCTTGAAGCTTTTGCATGTTTTCACCCATGACTGAGGGTATTTTCCATGGAAATGGCAGGATGTAGCTTCCTCACCCCTTCCTAGAAGACCCGATGCTTTTAACTGAGAGATGGACCAGAAAGAAATGTATGGGTTGTAATCAGCGGCGTCATGCAGCCGGAATGCTGGGCGGGAGGAACAGGTGAGCGGCAGCCCGCCTGTTGCGTACCGCTCCGTCTCGCCGTCTTCCCCGCCCCTGCTGCCGCTCACCCATTCCTCCCGCCCAGCATTCTGGCTGCATGACGCCGCTGGTTGTAATCCTAAATATATGTACTAGGGAGTGCAATTCCAGGGATGTCTGGAAGGTATTTCTGAATTACCAGAAACCTCCACCTAAGGATCTGGCTCCTTTAATTCAAATCAAAATGTTAATTCCAATCCCACCATGGCTTCCGGGCCCTTGTTGTTGCCCTATTGTGGGATGCAGCTTCAGAGTTCCCACTCATTAGCTTTTTCTTATCCAGGTTCTTCATCCACTAGTCACATCCAGGTTAGACTACTGTAATGTGGTTAATGTGGGGCTGACAGTGCAGACAATTCAGAAACTTCAACTGGTGCAAAACTGCTAACTGATACATGAGATTGCTACTAAGTGATATCACATCAGTTTTGACATGGCTCCACTATACTTCTGGGCCCAATTCAATGGCCCAATGGTCTGAGCCCAGTGATGTCATGCAAGGGGAACACGGGGGAACTCAGTTCCACTAGTTAAAATTAGGGCTGACTCCACCCACTTCACTCTCCCTCCTCCCCCCTCCCAATTCCTCTGCAAAGAGCTTTTCTTCTTGGTTGGCCGGCACTCAGAGGGTTAAAGGGAGCGACTCTGGATGCCTAGGGGGGCGCCTTGAAAGCCCTGAACAGCTGGGACCAGGTTATCTTGAGGGAATGAACTTGCCTGGCCTTTACAGCCTGCTACATAGCCCCTGCTTGTGGATCTTCCAGACTCAGAAGTAGGGCCTTTTCAGCAGTGGTCCTGGAGCTCTAGAAACTCTTCCCATAGAATTTGGGCTTGCCTCATCTTTGTGTGAAAAACACTGTGTTAAGCAGGGCTATTTGTGTCACACTATAATCAGTTCTGAAAACAACAACACCATGACTCACAGCTACTTTTTACACTCTTGTAGATTTATATTTTATTTTCACGGTGGTTCTATCATTTTCATTGCGTGTCAGGCATGCCCCGGTGTCTGCTGGGGTTCCGTTCGTGGAGACCTGAAACCGTGATACTGGGGACACCTTCTTAGATAGGAGAACATCAGTGGTTTTGCTGCAACAAGGTTAAAAAAAGAGATTTGTCTAATGTTCCTATCTTTTTAATCTGCGTCCCAGTATCCATGGTATGTGTGGATAATTGAAACCGTGGATGCAGAATCAGTGGATACTGGGGCACATCTATACGTGTTACTGGAAAAAAGGGATACAGTAGGTCCTCCTTATTTGCGGGTTTGGAAACCGCAGATTTGACCCAACGCGGGTTTCGAACCCATTACATGTCTGGAGTGCCCACAGAGGGCCTTATGTTTTTTGAGGTGTGGGGACTCTCTGTGGCCCACCCCTGCAGATCTCAGTATCTGCGGGAGGTCTGGGAGCTGATGTTCTGCAGTCACCGAAATCCAACTGTGTAGATAGTGGAAATGTAAAACAATAGTTTTGCCACTACCTCTGCCTTCCTTTGCAAAAGCCTCCTCCTTCTCACTCCAGTACATGCTCTGCACCCTTCCTTTGGCCATCTTGCCTTCAAGCCCCCAACCCAGTGATGTCATCCGTCAGCGCCAACAACCGGAACGCACAGTTGAGTGGCAGCTACCCGCCCCTGTGCGGAGCCCGGCCCCGCCTCCCTGCGCCCGGAATAGCTCCATATCGGAGCGAATCAAGCGCAGGGGAGGGCGGGAGGGCCAAAAAGCGCACGGCATCTGCCGTGCAATGGCGCCCCGTCGCAGCCCGTCCTCGGAACAAGCGGTATGGTGTTCCGGACCGTCCTGCCCAGATGACATCGCTGCCCCAACCCCTTTGCTTCCTTATCTTGTCAGAACTTTTTCACTTATTTTGTTTACACTCTACCTTTCTTCAAGAGAAGTTGAGAATGCATGGGTTCTCAGAGGATCTTCAGTCCAAGCACTGACCAGATCCACATCTGTTTAGCTTTAACTGCTACAGGATACAACTTCAAGTTAGTCTGCTCCACCAAGACATTCTCTTCCCTTGGGCCTGTGTGAGATTTTAATAACCCCTTCCCCCACAGAAGGTGGCCTGTGAATAGTCTGACAGCTTTGTTCCCCGAGACATCAGAACGAAATGCCATGTGTCATCACACCAACACTGCCAACCAGCACCAGAGGCTGTAGGCTTTACTGCCACCACAGCAACGTGTGATTTAGATGTCAGTCCATTTTGATCTTGTGAGCTGCTGCTGTGCCAGCAATCAAATGGGAAAATGCATCAGAAGAATTCTGAATACTGGAGTCTTTATAGTGGATGTTTATGGACATGCTCTCATTCGTCCTGGGTATTCACAATGCTCATTAGTCATTAATGCTCAAATTCACGATGTCCCTGCACAAGCAATGACTTCTTGTAGCATCCAGAAACAGTATTGGGCCACCAGTGAGATCTCCACAATTCCACAAGTTTCATAATTCCATGTCTTGTAATCGGGGTCTCTGTGGTTCATAATCCTTGTCTTGAAACACAAGTCAAGTTACAACCAAGTTCTTCTATGCCTTGGTTTTAATCCAATCCAGAGAAGAACTGGGGCTGCAATGCTAAGCACCTTTTCCTGGGAGTAATCCCCATTGAACACAATGGAACTCACTACTGAGCAGACAGGAACAGGATTGTGCTGCCAGTCTCTCCTCAACACCCACCAGCAGCTCCCCAACCCTTTCCCTCACCCACTTGTGAGCCTGGCCTGTATATCTTGCTTCTGTTAATTTACAGACAGTTGCTAGACATTCCTTCAGAGGCAGATCTAAGGGAGGACAAAGCTCTAAGTGTTGCAAGAAGCCTTACCCTGTCATGTAAATCCCTCCTCTCCCTTGCTGCTGTAGCCAGTAAGCAACGTCAAGATGTTGCTTTTCCCTGTGAGGATTGGCTAGAACAGTGCAGGAGAGGAGTGATTTCCACTGCAAGGTGAGGCAAAACTTAGAGATTTGCCCTCCCTTAGATCTGCCTCTGCATTCCTTCCCTCTCTTCCACCAGTGTTTGACACCGTGAGCCAGGAGTGCTGGGAAATGTTGTTTTGTGAATGTTCCTGATGAGCTTAGAACAAAAACAAGAGTGTTGCTGAATCCATCCAGTCCCGTCCAGTTCAGCAATCTGATTCCACAGTGGCCAACGAGATACCACTGAGAACCCCACAAGAAGGAGATTTCCCACCACTTTGATTTGAAGGCATTCTGCCTCTGAATCTGGGGAGAGCATATAGCCTTCATGACTTGGCCTTCATGAATTTAATGTCCTTCTCAAACCAGCTAAGCAAGTGGCTATCACCACATCGATGGCAACCAATAAGGAGGGCAAATTCCTTTGCATGTGCCTGAGCTCCTGTGCTACTTAGTGCCACCCTTGCACCCAGAGCCATTTGCTGTTTGGAGAGCTGGCTCCGAGACTTTGTTCTCGGAGCTGCGTATCGCTCTGAAGGCAAAGGGAGGACCCACGTTACACAGGAGCTCAGGCTCCTGCAACACTTAGCATCTTCCTGGAGGAACACCACTGCACCACATATTTGGGGAGCAAATTCCATAAGTTCAGAAATGTACACAATATATCTAATGTGGCCTCTCTGCAGATTTGCATAAGACCATAATAATATTAACAGCTTTATTTTCAATCCCTTCCCTAATTAACTTTTTCATGGATTTTCGCCTGGGTTAATGTTTTCACTGAGCTATCCATGACAATCCCCCCCCCCAAGATCTCTTTCTGGCTAGTCACCAACAGCTCTGTATATTTGTATACCGTTTGTATATTGAACGGCTGAGGGTCATACAATTGCTGTTTGGATATTGCTGGATGAGGTTGGAGGTTTGTATATTCGTATATTGCTGGCTGAGAGTGGGAGGTTTGTGGGGAGGTAGAAGGATGGGTGGGTGGATAAATAGGTGGGGGCTGAAGAAGACACTAACAGCACAATCCTAACCAGGAGTTAGGCCTGCACAGTTAGGCCAGCAAAGTTTGGCTGCACAAGGGACACCGTAAAGTATGTTTGGACCACTCTTGAGTCAGAGAGGCCAGCACACACACATGCGCCATCCTCCCTGACTCCAAGAGTGGTCCAAACGTGCTTTACAGTGGCCCTGGTGCCAGCCAAACTTTCCTGGCCTAACTGTGCCGGCCTAACTCCAGGTTAGGATTGTGCTCTAAATCCCATACATGCCCAACAGGAGGTGCATGCCGAGGTCCAATTTTATTTAAATTGGCTCAGAATAAGCCAAACTGTTTCTCAGTATTGAAGGCAGAGGCATCTTGCTTGGTTTTGAGTCTATTTGAGAAGATCCAGGGGCAGATGCATTGTGTGTCAAATGTCACAGCTGTCACCCAAGAGATGGGTGCAGCCAACTCTTCCAGTGACTTCGACATCCATGATTCTCCATGTTGCATCCCCAGCAGCTCCCATGACCTGGTGACCGAACAACCTCATGATAAAAAGAGACATGCCCTTCCCTCCGGTTTTGACCATTTCTCCCATTAAATACATAAATTGGTTTTGCATTTTTATCTGAAGATGCGGTTTCCATTACTCACCAACTGACAGCCTTCCAAGGAGTTCACCAGCTGAGCATTCTGACAGGAGAGAATAGAACCAGCCAAGTTCAGCATCACACAGACGGCCGACAGCAGCATGAAAAAGGTTATCTGGAAGGGAGAAAAAGAGCAGCCTGTTGAACATGCATTGCAAGACTCAGCAGGGGGCAGGAAAGGCGATTGCCTGATAAGGTCCCTGCTGCTGCTGCTGCTTCTTCTTCTTCTTCTTCTCCTTCCATCTCCAACCTTGTTTGCCCACTTTAATGAACACTGAAAATGAAGACAACTCAAGATATTAACAGCCAGCCCAATCCAGAGAACTGCAAACTCGAGTAATCCGTCTGCCCATATTCTTCCTGCTCAACAGCCATGATGCCAGTTGAGCGAGAATATTCCAACAAGCCTCTCTGCATGGCCTCTGTATTTTTGAAAATGAATACAGAAGAAAGTAGCAATCCTCAAGTCACGTGCAAGACCAAGGGCGCAATCCTAACCTGGAGTTAGGCCAGCAAAGTTTGGCCGGCACATGGGCCACTGCAAAGCATGTTTGGACCACTCTCGGAGTCAGGGAGGATGGCACCCATCTGTGTGCTGGTCCCTCTGACTCACAGAGTGGTCCAAACATGCTTCACAGTGTCTCTTGCACCAGCCAAACTTTGCTGGCTTAACTATGCTGGCCTAACTCCAGGTTAGGATTGCGTTCTCAATCAAATGACACTCCTGAAAACAAATGATATTCCTGAAATGCAAACTGCCATTCTTGGGCTGCAGCAACTGCACAACCATGAAACATCCTTGACAGAAAGCAAGAAGGAGGACAAAATATGATGTAAACGCACTGAACTAAAAACAATTAAAAAAAACACTTCACTTGAATATTAGAACTGTCAACACTCACAAAAGGAATATAGCAAGAGTAAGGTCTCCAGCTTCCAAGATGGCTGCTCCCAGCTTTCCGTAACCCACCTGACATCAGGTTGCAACCCACAGTTTGAAAAACACTGCATTAGGTCACACTGCTTTCCTGAAACTGATATTTAGAGGAACTTTGAGCCTGGAGCTAGAGATAGCACACAAGTCATCATCATGCCAGTGACAGACTGGTCCTCCCTGAATTTGTCCAATCCCCTTTTAAAGCCATCTAAATGAGTGGCCACCACCACATCTCATGCTAGTGCTGAGGTCTATTTTAAACTGCTGAGCATCTATTTCTGGACAAGCATGTCATTCAACCAGAACAGTACCTTCCCTCTAGGATTGTGTGTGTGTGTGTGTGTGTGTGTGTGTGTGTGTGTGTGTTTAAGCTGGTAGAGGCCAGGCTATGACAAATCAAATGAATACATCACACAACTGGCACAGTAGGCCTTTCAGTGATGCGCAATGGGGAGGAAAATGTCAGGCAGGGAGTGTCAGAATTTAAGGGTACTCTCTATTTTCATCTGTGAAATGCTGGAGAGCATGAGCTCCTAATGATGGGACCAGCAAGTTCAAGGCAAGAGGGGATGCTGTTCCTACCCCATCAGGGATGGTTTGCTAGGCAAAGGAAAGCTCCAATCATGTATCCCCCCACCAGCCCGCCAGCAGTAGCATCTAGACTGGCAGGAGATGATTACATGCAGGCAGGAGATTCCTTCTAGCTTTCCCCTCTCAGTTTGCCTTGATGGATTACAGGCTTCTGCTTCCGTCCCTCCTCTGGAGACACCACTGGAAGAGTAGTGGGAAAAGGTGATGTTTTTTGCTTGAAAGCAGGAAATGGGCAGGGGAGGAATTCACCCTTTTCAACTAGGCTAAAAATGAAGGGCAGCAGATATGCTTTGGTGATCAACACAGAATGCTAAATAATGAGGATTTCTACTCAAAACGCTACATAAAACAAAATTAAGATCAAATCACGAAATAACACCGCTTTTGCTTATTTTTGACACAGTTTGCCACAAAGTTAGATCAATTTCACAAAAATAATACCACTTTATTTTTGACACAGTTTTGAGGAATCCACAAATAGTTTTCAGCAAGGGATCAGGAGGGGTAGAAATAGGAGGACGTTTGCTTAAACTATGAACATTTTTGCTCATGGTTTACAGTGCATACTGGGGCAACTTTAATGGAATGCGGAAGTAGTAAGCAGCAGTTTCTGGATGCTCCAAGCAGCAACCAAAGTGCAACTTCGGAACTTTTGAGGTCATTTCGGGCTAGGGTGTGTATGCCAGGGATTGCTTGCCTTTGCAGGGCCACTCACCCTTATTTATTGCACTTGTGGCCGACATAAGGGCCACTGTAAAGTGTGTTTGGACCACTCTTGAGTCAGGAAGGGTGCTGCACCTCTGGGTGGTGGCGTCTCTTGACTCCGAGAGTGGGCCAAACATACTGTACAGTGTGCCAGCCAAACTTTGCTGGCCTAACTGTGCCGGCCTAACTCCAGGTTAGGATTGCGCCCTAAGTGAGGGAACAGCGGCTTGCCTTGGGCAACTTGGCAAGCTCATGGTCGAGGCAAGAATTGGCTCTTAACTTGCCCATTAAGCAAAATGTTTTCCTAATTTCCGTAACATTTTCAGTCACCACCATGCAGGTGTCTCAAGAAAGAGCCGTACCTTGCCTTAATCCTCTCTCCCTATGACTCCAGATATAGCCTGAGATGGCCAAGCAGAAAGTCTTTCTGGCCTTTTTCTCTCTCTTTCTACCCCTTCCTGTCCAAAGCTGAACCAGGAGGCAATTTATGGCCAAGAGCTGGTTTGTTGGTTCCAGAAAAGCTACTGCACATGATGTAGTATGCAAGTGCCCTATGCAATTTCAAGCCATGTGGTTTAAAGCCCAGCAGAGTCTTTTTTTCCCCCTAGCACATAGCCTGAAAAAAGCAGGGCTCCTATTTCTAGCCAGGCACCCATGTACTGGCAGGAGGTGTGGTCTGGAGCTTAAGTTGTGCCTTGGCCAAAGAAGCTAAGTGAGAGTAACCTTGGCCATGATTTGGATGGGAGGTCAGTGCAGCTGATAAGCTGCTGTGAGAGGACAGAGACATGGAGAAAATGAGAGACTCTGAGAGGACAGGAGAGTCAACTGCAATAAGCAGCTGAGAGGTGGAAGAGTGCAGAGGTCAGCTGCCAAGAATGAATAACACCCGGCTGGTTTGTGGTTGCTTCCACTGGAAGCTCAGAAAGCATGCGCTGGTAAAAAAAAAATGATGACCACACAGGAAGGAAAACATCTAGAAGTGAAGTTTCTCATAGTTTCTCTACGAGTTTTTCACAGAACATTAGTTGCAAAAACTCCTTTTGTAAAAATGGGGTTTGGTGGCAGCTTATCTATGTGGACTCTTGCCTTTGGACTTGCACATTGTGAGAGTCAGTGAGAAAGGTGGTAGAGAAATACTGTGCAGCAGCAGCAGCTGCTGCTGCTGCTGCAACAACAACACTGTGCTGAGATTTCCTGGCTTTAACAGAATGACCCTCGGAAACTTCCATAAGCCACTTGGTTTTCAGAAGCAAACTGGAAGTGGCTTTCGGAGGCTTCTGTGGGCCATTCTGAGGCCTGTAGAGTGGGTCGCTGGACCAGGAGGGACCTCTGGTAAGTACTGGGGTTTCTGGATTGGCTCCTATTTGGAGCCAAACCACCAAAAGGGCAGTTGGAGGCCAAATCCTATCCAACCTTCAAGTGATGATGTAGCCTGGACAGTGGGGCATGTGCTGTATCCTGCAGTGGGGGTACAGTCACAGAGCCTTCTTCAAGATAACGGGACAAATGGGGCTTTGGGTTTCATTACAGCTGCATCAGTGTTGGAAAGTTTGATAGGATTGGGCCCTGGGAGGACCAAGATTGCGACCCGTTGTGCTTGGGCTCGCAACCCATCCATGAGTCGCAACCCAGACCTTGGAAAGCGCTGCTTTAGAGTAAATAACTATATTGTAAAGTAGCAGATGGAGCAGAACGTTGAGCCCCTAAAAGGGATGGGTTGGAGATCCTTGGCTTGACAAATAAGGTTGTGATAAGCATGTTCCTGTTTTCATCTTCAAATCGTTGGAGTCTGTGGAATCACGCTGAAAACTTGAGCCCTCTGTCCATTTGCTGTGAGTCCCACATTAGCCAGATCTTACAGACCAGCCGCTTCAGCTTGATGCCAGGATCCCAACATCAGAATGAAACTTCATTTTCAGTCATTACCATAATAAGAGAAAACAAGTGGAAAGCAGATTTGCACAAGGAGGGTAACAGATGGCCTTGGAACGGAGAAGAAAAGCAAAGCCTTTTATCCGTATGTTGGTGGGTAAAGTCCAGATCCACCAGCCAAGGCCAACAGAATGATGGAGTCCCCATCAAACGTATCCCTTCTTGTAACAGGCTGAACTTCTCATCAGCTTTGTTACCAACCTGGCTCAAGCCTGCCTGGCACATTTTTTCAGCTGGGGACTGCTACTGAAAGCAGGTAGCAGGTGGGCTAGAGTGGCTCTGTCCTCTCACAAGAGCTTATCAGAGCTGCTATAATAAGCAGCCAAATCAGATTCAAGGCCAGGATGAATTCCTCAGGACCACGGAGAGCTCCACCTGACTTCAAGCAGGTGCAAAGCGATAAGGAGAAATTAAATAATCTTGGTGCAGGATTTACCCAAACCTTGCCCCAAAGTGGAAGAGATTGAAAGGGGAGTGCTCTGATTTGGAGCCTTGTACTGGATGATTGTTGATGCCTTACAGCACAATCCAATACATGCATTCCTTGGAGTAAACCCCACTGAACAGAATTGGACTTGCTTTGAAGTAGACATGCACAGGACTGTGCTCTAACCTGGACCATGTTGGAAGGCTCATGAAGAAGGAACAAGGCCAGGGTTTCCCAAAATGTACATTGTGATGCCTTAGGCTACTGGTTCCCCCAGTGGCCACTCCTACCTGTTCTCCATCATGGATCTTGCCAAATCTTGCAAGATTTTGCAAGATCAAAGATGGTAGCACCCGGCTGAGTTGGGAAGAAGAGACTGACGGGACGTTGTGACCCAGGTAAGCTTGGGAACTACTGAACCAGGCAGCTGTAAATGTATAAGATGGGTTGCAATATCAGCACCATGGATAGTTCCTAGGTTACAGGTTGCTCCAATAGGGGTAAGAGCGTTTTAAAGTCTTAAACACCTCCACTGTTGGGCTCTACTTTTCTGCCTGAAGAGTAGAGGCCTTAAAGAGGCAGTCTACTGGGCTGGGAACCTACATATCTTACATATAGCCTGCTGATTTGGGTGGTTCTGGTCAATGGTTCAGAGTCTGGGTCTGCCACTGAAACTTTCTTTTCAGACTGGACTTTGACTAAATTTCAGGCATGTAATATTTCTGAAACTACACCACTATGGGTCTGTGAATCACTACTTGAGGTCGGTGCAATGACACATTCAAGTTCCTTCTTCAAAGCCGTATATCTGGGCAAAGTTTCACACTGCAAAATAAATTACACACTTCATGTGCCATTAGAGACAACATCTTCCCCAATCATTACTAAGGTTCTGTCATCTGTGTTTCAATCATTTCTTCTTGAGCAATAAATCAAGGGGAACTAATTTCAGGTTGGTCTCCAGTTATTCACAGAAATGGAGCTACATTGCTTGACATTAGTACCCAGAATAAATCAGTGTCAAAATATCTGTCTTTCGAATCATATCCCCAAAGAAATGCACTGATGGTTTCGCCATCTGCACAGTGCACTTAATGTGCAATTTCACGTACTCAGTTCTCTCTTAATCCAACATGGCAGGTCCATGCCTCCACCAAATCCGTGGGGTCAAAAGAGTTGCATTTCTCCGCACACGCACAATAATTTATTTACAAATATGCAAATGAGGACTCTTTCATTCACATTTCCTACAGGAAACAGAAGCCCCTTCCATGTAGGAATATGGAATCAATTCCACATGTATGACAAAGGCCGTTTCCATTCTGAGCAAAGGAAAATTCCATTCTGAGCATGTGTTCGAGTTAGGCAGTAGGCAATTCTCAAGGGAATCTAGCCAGTGGGATGGGGGAGTCTTGTAATTCTCCCCCAGGAGAGAGAGGTTTGTTTATAACCAGCCTAGGTGAGTGGAGTCACCTTGAAGCCAACTGCCCAATGGGTTGCAGTTTTCAGTTTTTCTCCTGGTTGTTTATTAATGATCTGGAGCGCATATGAACACTTACCAAAACACCATCTCAATGGGAATCTTGATGCAATCACATTATCATATAAAGAGTTATGTTTTTGTGTGCTGTGATGACAATCTGAAGGTTACTGTGGAGCCACTGATAGCTCTGATGTGAATCCAAAGTCAGTCCCAAACCTTATTATCACTTCACTTGTGGTCACTTGTCGCTAGTTATGCCCACCTTGTTATCACTGTGGTATTCTGAATTGTTTTCTTGCATACTCACCGACTCCCCGGAACTTAGGTTCAAATCTCAGCCCTGCCTTGTTGGAGTACGCATGAAATATTGAATTGAATGCAAACTACAGAACTTTTTTGTCGCTCTGTGTGTGTGTGTGTGTGTGTGTGTGTGCGTGCGTGCGTGCGTGCGTGTGCGTGTGTGCATGTGCTTGCGCTTGCATGCATGTGTAAAAACAACCAAAAATGTAAATTATTGTACAAGCCCACTATATTATAGCTGGCTCTGCCTCTCCAAGCCGCCACCACATCCTGGAAACTAGCAAGGCATTGGCAGTAGCATCCAGAAGCTTAAGTCTAGTGACTCCTGATTTAACTAATGCACATGTGCACTTTCACCACCCAAATCCAGATGCTACAGTGCAATTGAATCCGGATTCCTTTTCATGCAGTGTGCTAAGCAAGGCATTCCGGCGTAAAGGGGGCCGGTAAGCAGCACACAACCTAGACAGACTGAAAAAACAGAAGCAAACTGCACGCACCAACTCCCAAATTAATTTTAGAAATTCTCCAAGTTAAACAGGAAGACAGGCAGCGTGGAACGTGTGACAGCAGAGCCAAAAGAATCATATTGAAACCGAAGGGGAGGGGCATCCACTCTTCCCAAGTAAATATAAAGAAGAGGCTTCCTGTTGAATTCCTGCAATTTCTTTTTTTATTCTAAGTATCTGATCTTTCACTTTTATCTTATGCTTCGCCAGTTGCTAAGTGGCCTAGACAACAGTGGTGTCAGCCTAGTAACGCTTTAGCATTCCCTTGGCTCACTTTATTCCCCTTATTATTTCGACTGCTGCTTGGGCTTATTATCTGCTGCTGCTCTCAAGACGTGGACTGGAGTGTAATAAAACGCGGCTCCCGGCTTACGCATGCACCACAGACAGCCTCCTTAGACAGCTCACTTAGCACTGCAGTTGTGTGTAATTGGAGTTTTTGCACCGTTTGTGGCTTTTTTAGCATAACCAAGGGGGGGAAATATTCATATTCTCAACATAGTGTCGGGCTTTGCATGTGCCGATTACTAATTAGCATTGTACATTTGCAGCCTCTAATTGCAGATGCGACTGTACATCAGCCTTTTGATCTTCCCCAAAGTGTCCCCATTATTCTCATTGATGCTACAAAACGGGATTTGCAGGACTCGCTACATTGCCTCTATTTATTTTTGCATCACCTCACATTGTGGTGTGCGTGTGTGTCTTCTTCTACAACTTGCCTCCGGACATTTCTCTTCATTTGCTCTGGGCATCACGATGGGCTTTGCTTTCTTCTCATCTCCCACCGGCTTACAAGACCTGTCTTATCTGAATGACCACGTCTCTCCGGAACCTGCCTCAGATCCTTACTCTAGAAAATGTGCATATTTCTGCTTTCTGGGACTATGCATCTGCCGTGGATTTTAAAAGCAGCTGGTTGAAGGTGCAATTCTAAGAGTGATGTTGGGCTGACGGGAACGCTGCCCGGAACCCCTGCATCAGCACTAGTGCTGTTGGGCTGATGCTAGCAGCAGCGTCAGCCCAACGGCGCCAGGCAGAGGTGCTGCAGCGCTGCTCCTGTGCCGGCCAAACTGGGGAAGGTGGGCAGGAGGGAGGAACTGGGACTGCGTGGCCTCCTTGGCTCTGTGCTTGCTATTTAGCAGGCGCAGATCCGAGGAAACCATATAATAAGGGAGGCATGAATGTGCCCTTGTCCCAGGGAGGCTCCCCAGTGCTGCCCTGGATATAGCACAGGCCTGCCAGCCTCGCTTTTCCAGTGCAGCTTAGGATTGCACTCTTAGACTGGGTTCACACATGCATGCAGAGGCGGATCTACAGGGAGGGCAAAGCTCTAAGTGTTGCAAGAAGCCTTACCCTGTCATGTAAATCCCTCCTCTCCCTTGCTGCTGTAGCCAGTAAGCAGCGCCAAGATGTTGCTTTTCCCTGCAAGGATTGGCTAAAACGGTGCAGGAGAGGAGGGATTTCCACTGCAAGGTAAGGCTTCTTGCAAAACTTAGAGCTTTGCCATCCCTTAGATCTGCCTCTGCATGCATGGACATAACTTATAGTGCAATCTTACTCATGCCCACTCACATTTTGGGCAGGAAGGAGGGTGGATAGGGAGGCGGAACAGAGGAAGGAGGAGTGGATCAGTGGCACCCCGTGCGACTGGATCCCAGCTCTCTCCGCCGCCATGACACTCCCCAAGTTCTATGTCAGCAAAATAGCAGGTGAAGAACTGAGGAGAACCATAAGGAGAGAAGGGACTTTCCTCATGGTAAGGGGACAAAAGGGAACAAGAACTTCTGGCCATGACATCACCTCCGGTGGTTCCCGGACAGATTATCATTCTAAAAAGTGAGCCCCGGTGTCCAAACATTTGAGAACTACTGAACTAGTCTATTATCAGTGACCAAGTAAACAGGCGCTCTGATTTGAAACTGTTTGAAAATCAACATCATCACCACTAACACCAACACCACAGCCCCTCTCTGGAAATTAAAAACCAGCAAGCAATAACTATAGTGGAACAGGAGTCAAAAGGAAGATGGATGGAGGTGCTTCCACCACCTGTCTAAGCATGCATGCTAATGCATTTAATTTGCAAATCAAAAAGTCACAAAGCAAACAGAAGAATGCTCCTTGGAAACACACTTGCCAAACACACTGCATAAAGGGATCTGACATGGCCAGCCTGAAAAAGGAGCTCTCATGAACCAGAGGAAACAGTATATTCATGCTCTTATTTTGATGTCCACAAAGGCAGAATGATCCTACACAGCAGTTCTCAAACTTTTTAGACTGGCACTCGTGTTGGGACCTGCCGGAAGTTATGTCATTAACCTGGAAGTGTTGTGACAATGGGAAGTGACATCATCAAGCAAGAAGTACTGTCAGTGTGACATAATCAAATGACTCTCCTAGAATGCAAATTGGCATTTATGGACTGAAGCAATTGCTCAACCGTGAAACATCTCTGACCAAAAGCAAGATTGGGACAAAGTATTCTGTAAAAAAACTCGCTTGCAAATTCCAACTCACAAAAGGAATACAGCAAGAGAAAGATCTGCAGTTTCCAAGATGGCTGCTCCCAGCTTTCGGTGACTCACCTGACATTAGGTCGGCCTGGGGAGGAGAGCGGGCTTGGGATTTAGCTGTAAATCCCAAACCTCATCCCCAGGCCGCGAGGACCCGATTTCGCAGGCGCAGATCTGAGGAACCCATATGGGAGACTGGCACTTTCCTTCGTGCAAGGACATGAACATGCCCTTATGCCGGGGAGGCTCCAGTCTCCCTCGAAGCAGCATTGGATGCAGTGCAGGCCTGCTGGCTGGCTTGCTCCAACGCTGTTTAGGATTGGGCTGCGCGTGTCAGAAGTGATTTTCGTTAAGCAGGAAGTGATGTAAGCAGCGTCGTCATCCGCAAATGAACTCCCGGAATGCTGGGAGGGACGTGGGCGGGACTTTCGCGTGATTGGCAGCCCGCCCGTTTTGTTCTGCGGCTGCCCTGGCCTTGAGGGGGAGCTGCCCCCGGTTGGCACTGCCCCCCGCTGCTTGCCCAGGCACCCGGCGTGTCCCCCACCTGTCTCTCCCGGCGAGCAGGCACCCCTCGAGGCCAGGGCAGCCGCAGAACGAAACGGGCGGGCAGCCAATCACAGTGAAGCCCCGCGCAAGTCCCTCCCAGCATTCCGGGAGATCATTTGCGGATGACGACGCTGGCTGTAAGCATTAAAAAGTAGGTGATGACCAGAAATACACTCTTTTTCCTCACAGGGAGCCCAATCCTAAGTAAGGCCGACATAGTAAGGCCGACATAACAGGGCTGTATCCTGAAGCTCAGCAGGAGCCAGCAGCAGCAAAGTGCAGGACAAGGGGAGGTTTCCCCCTTGCACCCGTGTAAGCCCCAGTCGCCCCTATGGGCCTGCTCGGATCTGGGCCTGCTCGGATCTGCAGGTGCAGAGGAACGTGGACAGGAGCAGCCCAAATTGGGGCCGCCCTGGCCGGGGAGGGGTTTAGGATTTGGCACTACGACCTGCGTCACAACCAGTGGTGTCATTCAAATGATTTAGGAACAGGAACTCACTTTTGATTGGCACTTGTCGGGAACCCGGAACCAGCCACGGAGCCCGTTAGGATCCGGAACGCCCGTTCTGGTCCGTTCCCCCTGAATGACATCACTGGTCACAACCCTCGTCTCCGCCCACTGCGCCGCCCAATTACGCCCCAGGGACACCCTCAGAGAGGCCCAGCGCCGACCACGCGCCACTGACGCTCAACTGGCACAAGGCCGGCGCTGCTGACAGCAGTGCCCGAGCATCAGCACTGCTGCTTGTGCCAGTCCAGTGTCATAGTGCCGTTTGCAACAGCGTTTGGCCGGCGCAAGATCGTAGAACTGGCGCAACACGGGTACAGGATTTCGCTCTCAGGAACTCTGCAAGTGTTCCTAAAGTGAGCACATAGCTGCAAACAACTGGAGGAAAAATATGCAAAACTTGATCGTATTTCCAAGATACAAGTGAGTCCAGTTATCATGGGGGGACAGATAAAGAGCTTCCATGGGCCACATTCAGCCAGTGGGCCTTACGTTTAATATACCTGGACCAAAAGTTTCACCCTGAATGGGAGAGAGTGATAGGGAGCCATTATAAAGACAAAGAAGGAATGGCTCCACAGCTGTAGCTACCTGTGCCAATTAAATTTTCAGCAAAAGCCAGCCCTTGCAAGAAGCTTCAGAAAGCTGAACAACTCAACTGTGACGTAGCATCCTCCCCCCCCACACACTCTACCCCCAATTCCCATTAAATTTTTAGAAACTCTTGAGTAAAGTTGCCATCAAATAGAAGAAAAGTAAAACTAACCAGGAGAGACCTAAGATTAAAAAGTGGAAGAGGGGTGGGTTTGAAGTAATGAATGAAGTCTTCCTCCCAAAGAGGCCCAGGCAATGAGACCATGTAGTAAATGTTGAAAGAACTGAGATCATTGCCTAAAAGAAACAAGAAATATTTGATCATCTCCAGGCTGCAGAGGACTTATTCCCCCAAGGAAAAGTGTCCTTTAATGTCAGATGCCTGAGTAAATCCCTCAAAGGGCAAAGAACTCAGTGTTGACTAAAAGAACCTTTAGAAGTTATCAGATAAGGAGGAGAGCTCTGCAGTTGCAACTCGGGCAAGAAAAAAACACACGTTTATAATTGACCAGAATAAAATTTCTCCTGGTTTTAGAAGGAGGGTACCTCAGAATGTCAGGTACAAGGGAGTGGCAACAGGATACAGGTATCTTGTATCTTGAGGCACCTGATTGGCCACTGTAAGATGCAGGACAGTGGACCAGATGGGCCTTTGGTCTGATCCAAGATGCTCTTCTTATGCTTTTATGATGACTCCTAACTTTTGAGTAGGTCTTGGTGTCAGATTTGGGTCAGAGTCTCCCCGGTCTGTATCATGGACACCCTCCCTCTGTGTCAGCTTCCAGGTTGCTGCTCTTTTTGTAGTCTTGACAAATCCTAGTCGAAAAATGGTACTTCCCATTTCAATGTACAGTGGCAACTCTAGGATGAGCATCGGGTAAGCTGTTCGTTGCACAATTCCTGAAAATGCAGAGTTCATAGAAAGCATACGAACAGGCGTTGCGATGCAAACTAGACATTTATGAGGGTAATGATTTCTCCCCCACCATCACCCTGAACGCCAAGAGGAACATGAAAATCAACTTATAATAGCATGAAAACTGCATAGCCAGGAGCATAGCAAGAGCGATGGGCAGTAAGAGAGGGAAAATGTGACTTTTTCATCTTTTCCACGATCGACCTAACAACATTCTGAACTGCATTCAGGATATTTACGGAGGATGAAGCGTTAGTAATAAATGCTTATTTCTTTTCACGCAGTATTTACACCTCCCTTCCAAAAGAGCAGTTAGGGCTTCAACCTGGAAACAAGCTGCTTTTCTATTCTTCCTCTGTCTAAAGAGAATCATTACTATGTTACTACAGAGTATTCATTGAATGGTCAGCTCAAATTGGATCATGTTCTGTCGGCAGAGCTATCCCATCCCTAGGATAGAACTGATGGGGCTCCCACCAGGTGATGGATTGGAGGATGATCTCCATCCCCATCTGCACCCCACCCCCCCCAACAGCATCTCATCCTCCAACTCCATGCATTCAAAAAGGAAACTGGGAATGGAGAGGATGACGAAAGCTGGAGTGGAAGGTGGGAAAAAGCTTCAAAGATGGTGGTCTACAGCAGACGGAACACAGATGTCACAAGAGGTAATCAAACAATCAGTCAATCAAATCAAACAGAATTTATATACTGCTTTTCAACAGAAGTTCACAAAGCGGTTTGCAGGCAAAAAATAAAGTTACATGGCTCCCTGTCCCAAAAGGGCTCACAATCTCAAAAAATACAGAACACCACCAGCAACAGCCACTAGAAAAGACACTGCCCAGGGGTGAAGAGGGACAATTACTCTCCCCCTGCTAAATATAAGAGGAACACCACTTGAGAAAGTGCCTCTTGCCCAGTTAGCAGGGGACAATGATAGCAGTGGGAGCTTTGGTTTGGTTTGAGAAATGGTGTCTTACACACACATCCCTATTTTCCTCCATGTTGATTAGCTGAAAGGCAGGTTGGTGGCAGATGACATCATCATTATGTCAGAGCAGGAGGCTGGTACCAGCCTACTGAAGTTCAGGGGAGGTGGTGGCTGCTAGCAAGAGTCCATGGAGAGCAAAGGAGGGATAGAGGACGGCAGGAGGAGGAGAAAGGAGAATAGACAGAGGACAAGAGGAAGGAAGAGAGCATGGTGATGAGAGAAGAAGCTGGAGAGCCAAAGGAAAGAGAGGACCTGTGGTGAGGAAGAGAAGAAGGGGAGACAGGAGGGAGGAAACACCCAAGTGGTGAGGAGAACAGATGAACCTGGGAAGGCACAAGATGCTCAGGAAGCATTTCCTGGGTTAGGAAGCCAGCCCCCTTGCTGTTTGGCTGAGGAAGGGGCTTGGGGCACCTGAAGTGGAACTGGGAGATAGTGCCACTCCCGACCCCTAGGTCCTCCTACAGCAGCAGATGGCATGAGCCCACCACTATGCCAGAGTTCAATGGGGATTTCCTTCTGAGTCAACATTCACTGTGTTGCACTTTTGAGAAATATCAAGGATCTTATATTTTTCATAACAGAGTCCATCACACAAAGAAGAACAATAGGTTCCTTAAATTCATCCATATTACATTAATAAACCAGTTTACTTTTTTAAAAGAAAGACTGGTGAAAATGTTCACAGTTCAACACACAGATGAAGCACACGCACCTTGCCCTCGAAAACTGTGGTTCCCAAACTGTGGGTCAGGACCTACCAGTGGGTTACAAGCCAATTTCAGGTGGGTCACGAAACACCTAGAGTAGCCATATTGAAAGTATGGGAAGATGGGATGCTGGAAAGGGGGAGGGGTGTGTGGTTATTTTGCTTGTGTCGTAAATCAGCTTTTTTTCTTTCTGATTCACTATTGGAAAATGGCTGAGAAATAACCCAACTTATTGCTGCATTCTTAGGAAAGCAGCAGGCGCTGGTGTCCAGCTACTACGTCACTTCCAGTGGGTTCCGGACCGATTGTCATTCTAAAAAGTGGGTCCCAGTGCTAAAAAGTTTGAGAACCACTGCGCTAAAACAGTGGTTCCCAACCGTTTTAGCATCAGGACACACCTAAAAAAAAGCTTCACTTTACCAGCCACTCAAACCTATGTGGCTATAATGGTGATTGGGCAGCCGGGCTCCTGCCATTTGGCAAGATGTTTAACCCTTGATGCACATAGCCTAATCTGCTTCCACCAAAGCAGACCAAACATTGGGTTGTGACCAGTAGTGTCATTCAAATGATTTAGGAACAGGAACTCACTTTTGATTGGCACTTGTCGGGAACCTGGAACCAGCCACGGAGCCCGTTAGGATCCGGAACGCCTGTTCTGGTCCGTTCCCCCTGAATGACATCACTGCCTTCGCCCCCCTAGGAATCCGGAGTCGCTCCCTTTAATCCTCTGAGTGCCGGCCAACCAAGAAGAAAAGCTCTTTGCAGAGGAATTGGGAGGGGGGAGGAGGGAGAGTGAAGTGGGCGGAGTCAGCCCTAATTTTAACTAGTGGAACTGAGTTCCCCCACGTTCCCCCTGCATGACATCACTGGTTGTGACCCACTGGTGGGCCACAGACCTATACTTTGGGCACCACGGCTCTAAAACAGTGTAGCTTAAAGTTGTTCTATTTGTGGCTTTCGAAATGACAAGAGACAACATGTGTATGTGTGATTGTCATACACACTCCACATATGGAATGACAGCTTTGCTAATTTGGGGTGAGATTCTCACACATGCTCATAAATATAGAAACTAACTGATAATCAGTGGGATTATATGCCAATAAAGAATCTATGTGTTAAAAAAATTAAGAAACTAACTCCTAGCACATTTTTGGAGGAACTATTTTAGAAAAGAGTGTCCAGTAAGTTCTACAAGTAACATTTGATTGTACAAGTGTGCCCCAGTATCCGCAGGGGTAGGTTTTGGCAACCCCTGTGAATAAGAGGAATAATACAAAACCACATGTTAAGTATATAATAAGGTTCTCCCCTCCAAGCAAGGTACTCAAATTACGAATAAAGGAAGCCCACCCCCAAATCCATGGATAATTGAAACTGAGGATAATTGAATCCATGGTTATGGTCCATGGTTATGGCTCCCAACCTGTAATTCTCTTTCTCCAATAAACCCTGGAAAATTCAGTTATCTGACGGGTCTAGGGCAAAGATTTTCAACCTTTTTCATCTCATGGCGCACCGAGAAGGCACTCAAATTGTCAAGGCACACCATCAGTTTTTTGAGGAATGACAAGTCACAAGGCACTGCTACCCAGGGGCTCATATCCCCCAATGACCCTACTAATATATGACCTTCCCCCAAACTCCTGTGGAACACCTGTGGACAATTCACAGCACACCAGTGAAAATTGCTGCACTAGGAAGTATGTGGCAAGATTCTCAGCATCCCTCACTAAACTACAGTTTGGGGGTGGAACTGGGCAGGGGGGGGGGCGGGGGGGGGGGCCAGGCCAGAGAGGGTGGTGGGTCTGAGATGCAGCCAATAGGGATGCAGCAGATAGACCACGATTTCGCGGGCGCAGATCCAAGAAACCTCATAGGGGAGGGTAACACACACACCCCAGTGCAAGGGCACGAACATGGTCCAGTGGTCTCCCAAGCTGCGTTGGATGCAGACCCAAAGGCCAGGAAGGGCAGGCTTTTCATTCAAACCATGCAATCACCACTGCCTTAACTGGTACATGGAGTCCACCTCTCCAAATTTGAACAGAGCCTTGTTTGCTCCTGAAATCAGGGGGTCCCAAACTGCGCACCACAGTGCACTCACAGGGGCACAGCCCGGCCTCTTCTTCGTGGCTTGCCAAGATCGTGCAAAATGCTACATGATTGTGCAAGAATTGCATGAGCTTTTGCACGATGGCACCGTTGCAACAGGGCGCCACGGGCGAAGGGTGCCATGGCCGCAGCTCATTTGAGAACCACTGCCTTAAGTGTAAATGCCTCCAAAATGTAGGCAACGCCCTCCAGCTCCAAATCCAGCTTGAACACTATCCATGTTGTCTTCTATCCTGGGCAATCATGGCTCAAAGATTTGCAGGTGAAAATAAAATACCAGGAGCTTTAATCTTTCTGACACTGTTGATTGCTAGAGACAGCTGCGCACCTGCTCTCTGGTGTGCCTGTGCACCAACATTGCAGAAGGTCAGGGGCAGTGGTCAAGTGACACAACCCCTTGCCCCTAAATGAAGCTGCTGACTCTGGTTAGTTTCTCAGAGTGCAAATGTAACCTGGAGTTCGGCCGGCACAGTTAGGCCAGCAAAATTTGGCCGGCACAAGGGCCACCACCGTAAAGCACGTTTGGACCACTCTCGGAGTCAGGGAGGATGGCGCATGTCTTTCTGGCCTCTCTGACGCCAAGTGTGGTCCAAACATATTTTACAGTGTCCCTTGTGCTGGTCAAACTTTTCTGGCCTAACTCCAGGTTAGGGTTGTGCTCTCAGTCTAAGTCAGGGACAGTTTAAGCCCAAGCACCACCACACAATGCCTGAGGTGGCAAGTCCCTACCATCCCCACTTGTTGAGACCATGCAAGCCCACTACCTTTTTTGTCATGCTGTCATCCTCCAGATGTCCCACCTTGGAGAAGGAATTAAGAACAATGGAGTGGCAGTGGGAGCTCTAGCCCCTCACACTCTATCCTCCTCACTTCCTCTTTGGACGAAGAGCAGAAGGGACAACCAGCACTGAGCCAAGCCAGGCCTGGCAGACAGATGGGCAACCAAGTGGGTGGTCAACAGGCATGGGATGCACACAGGCTGCCAACCCCACCAAACTGTCACTTGAAGCAGCTGCTTCTCCTGGCCTCCTAAGTCTCATCAAGTCTATCTGAGCAACCTGTTGCTCTATCAGAGCCTGTCCACCTGCATCCCATTTCTCCTCCAGAACCCCGGCTGATGCAAATCAGATGACTCGGTTGGACCAAATAGGACCTTCTATTTACCTGGCAGAGGTAGAGACGAAACATGGGTTGGAAACTGCAATGCAATTCATGCAATTTGCACAACTGATTTGCTCAATTGGCATAGTCTGCAGGCGATGCCACTAGGTTGTGGGGCCTGGGGTGGCGGGTTACGCCAGCCTGACCCTCACTTTCAAGGCAAGGGAGTTTGTAGGAAGGACCGTATCTGACTGATTCGCCCAACAAGCCCTGCTTTCCGTGCTGCTGCCATCACCTTAGTTTAAGATTCATTTTGAGTAATTGATTGGCTCCTTGATAACATATTAGATCCAAATCGCTTCACAGTTTGTTAACAGGTTGTATGATGAAAATGGAACAGGTGGCCTGATTCAGTAATGAAGACCAGGTGCTCTCTGCAGAAAATATCAAATAAGTAGCCATTTGTCAAAGCTACGGCATCAACATCTCAACTGCTTTCTGCTACTTTGATCATCCTGTTCCTGCATTAAATGACTCAGATTCAAAGATCTACAGGAAAGAACAACAAGGAAACACTGAGCAGGAATACAAAACAGAGCATTTGCTAGCATTTTTCATCCTTCCACCCCCCACCCCACCCCACAAGAGTAAACAAAACATTAATGCAACATGCTGGAACACAGACGGCAGAAGGCTGAGAATAGGAATAGCAATCACATGCCTGTAAAAATAAAACACCCATTATCATTTGATGGCTAAAATAAGGCTTTTGTAGGATTTTAGCACTTGTACTCTTACTAGAAAGGAGCTTAACTGTCAAAGACGGCTTGTAGTAGGATCCAATTGCTACTACTTCAGAAGCAAGATGCAAGTCGGGGGGGGGCTGGAAAGTGTCCATTTTTGGATGTGGCAATCAGGGGGGGGACATGTCCTCATTCCCAGAAGCCTTGCCAAGAAAGAGATGAGGGATGAGACTAGTGAAACATGCCCATAGACTTGGACCAGGCATGACTCCCCTGTGACTTGACGTGTCACAATAGTTTCCTATAGGCAGTCTCAGCTCCTAGTATTTATGTTAACCTAAAATCTCCCAGTGGGATGTGGTGGCGCTGCGAGTTAAACCGCTGTTGCTGAACTTGCTGACCAGAAGGTTGGCAGTTCGAGACCACGCAATCAAGTGAGCTCCCGTCGCTTGTCCCAGCTCCTGCCAACCTAGCAGTTCGAAAGCACATAAAACTGTGAGTAGATAAATAGGTACCACTTCGGTGGGAAGATAACAGCGTTCTGAGAGCCTTGGTGTATAGTCATGCCGGCCACATGACCACGGAAATTTGTCGTCAGACAAACGCCGGCTCTTCGGCTTAGAAACAGAGATGAGCACCGCCCCCTACAGTTGGTCACGACAAGACCATTCGGTTGTGGGGAAACCTTTACCTTTCCTGGGATTTTAATCTCCCAGAAAATCAGAACGTCTGCATGTAAAATAACACCAGCTACCATGACTTTCTTTTTCCTTTGGGAATAAAAACCAGGATGACTAAGCCAGGATAGTGTAGTGCAGTGTTATTCAAACTGTGGGTCAGGACCCACTTGGTGGGTCGTGACCTGATGTCAGGTGGGTTGCGGAACGCTGGGAGCAGCCATCTTGGAAAGTGCAGACCTTACTCTTGCTCTATTCCTTTTGTGAGTGTTAAAAGTTTGCATTTTCAAGTGAGTTTTTTTTAATTGTTTTTTGTTTAGTGCTTTTACATCATATTTTGTCCTAAGCTTACTTTCTGTCAAAGATGTTTCATGGTTGTGCATTTGCTTCAGTCAAAGAATGCCGCTTCGCATTCTAGGAGTGTCATTTGATTATATTACACTGACAGCACTTTCTGCTTGATGACGGCACTTCTGGCTATGGCATCACTTCCAGGTTAATGACATCACTTCCGGTGGGTCCCAACATAAGTGCCATTCTAAAAAGTGGGTCCCGGTCTAAAATGTTTGAGAATGACTGGCGTAGTGGTTTGGGAGCTGGGCTAACAGCCCAGCCCTATTGCAGATTGGGCTGTCAGGCTCAGCCGTTTACAACACTGGAACTGAGTTCCACCTTCGTAAAATTGGGTACCAATGGACCATGTTCCCCTTTCATCACTGGACCTGCCAGAGCAGGTAAAGCAGTAGTGGGGACAATGAGGGAGCAAAATGGATGGGGAGGAACCAGAGCAGGGAGGATATGGAAGGGTTGGATCCAGAGACAATGGCATGTGCTGGAATTCTATCCTCCTTTTTCACAGCTGCCCCCCCCCCTTGCAAAGTGGAAAGTTTATGGAGGGAGAAAGCAATTTAAATTTCCTTTCCCCTCTGAGACCTCCCGATCCACCACCTCCTGTTGAATGTAGCATGCATCTTCTTGGAGAGGCTGCACCAACTGAGAGGGGGCAAAGGAAAGGATCGGGCTCTTAGACCTGGAAGATCCAGGTTCAAATCCTGGCTTGGGCATGAAGCTTCTTGAATGATCTTGGGCCAGTCACTATTTGTCAGCTTCGTCCATCTCACAACTTGTTGTGAGGACAACGATGTACACCACCCTGAGGTCCGTGGAAGGAGGACGGTATAGGAGAGAGAGAGAGAGAGAGATTTCCTTGCATCACACACAGGATGCTTCATAGTCATCACATTAGGGTAGCAATTTTCAAGCCGTGTGCTGGGAATGATCCATATGAGAGTGTGTGTGTCTGAAAGAGAGAGAGAAATTGTCTTGAATCACACACGTGATGCTTCATAGACGTCACATTGGGATAGCCATTTTCAAGCACATTTTCAATGTGCCGCGAATGGTCCACAGGTGTGCCGTGGGAATTTGGGGGATGGTCATTTATTAGAAGAGCCATAGAAGGATGTGTCCCCCCCACTGGCAGCACCATATACCTTTTGTCCAAAAAATGATGGTGTGCCATGACAATTTTACATAAGAATTTAAGAGGAGCCCTGCTGGATCAGGCCAAAGGCCCATCTAGTCCAGCTTAGCATCTTCTCAGTGTGCCATGAGACCAAAAAGATTGAAAATCACTGCATTAGGGCATGGCTTTGAATCCTTTTCTGGATCATGGAAGAGGACAAGCAGAGGATGTTCTGTCATCTTATGCTTGCCCACCAATTTGCCTCTTATCTATTAATACCTCCATCTCCCTTTCTGGGATGGTTGGATGCTTCTAGTGGCATGCCTTTAAAAAAAAAAATCCCAATGTTTTCAAGCTGCATTTTCAAAAGTCTGTTTTACTGATTAACTTTTAGGACTTAATTGCAAACTGGCATGCGGCATGCCAGGACAAGTGCCTTCAGGCAGAGGGAGTGGCTACGAAAAAAACCTCAATGAAAATAAATACATAAACAGCACATCGCCATATAAAGCGAAATGAAGACTTATATGCTTTTTAATAACTAAATAGATTCCTTTTCCAGTCTCTGTGTGTGTGTGTGTGTGTGTGTGTGTGTGTGTGTGTGTGTGTGCGTGTGCGTGCGTGTGTGTGTGTGTGTGTGTGTGAGAGAGAGAGAGAGAGAGAGAGAGAGAGAGAGAGAGCACATGCCAAGAAAAACGGTATGTTTGAGAGAAAGCAGAAACTCAGAGAAAGCAATCAAATCTAATTAAACGAAACATCTGGATTAATATCTCGGAAATGCCTGCATGAATTGCAGCCACCCTGGATTTCCGCAGCACTTTCTCTGCATGCTCTGTGCGCTTTGCTTTTCCATATTTTTTTTTACTCTTAACTTTTCAGGAATCAACACCACCCCGCTGTGATGGTTTTCCTCTACAAGAAACCGAGGCCTCAAGGTAACAGCTTTCTGTGTAAATGAGGCTTCAGCAACAGCTGTAGCCAAATACCTTGAGGAAATAAGAAGAGCGTGTTCTTCACAGTCTCAGCTCGCCTCTAATGTAGCATCTGACAAGGACAGGTACCCAAGGACCGAATACGTAGACGAGCGCGTCTTGTCTCTCCTGGGAGCGGCATAATCAGACAGAGATAGGCTGGAAAGGTTGGCACTGCAGTCGTTTTGCATCCAGCCCTCTCCCAAAATATGATTTTCAATTAGTAAGCCACATTAATCTCCCCGCCGTCTCTCAGGAGAGGCTCTCGCGCTGAAATCTGCAAACCTTTGTCATTGTGCAAGAGGGAAAAAAACTTCCTCCAGGCTAACTCCGGAATAGTTTCTTATGTGATCCCAGTTAGGGATGTCTGCACGTTTTCTTGCTGAAGAATCTGTGTCAGACACACCTGCTTGTTTGTCTCCCAGCGGGGTGCCACAGAGTTCCGGCAAGTTCCATTCCCATGAAATCTAATTAGTCAAAAATTGGATACGGTCTGCGGTGAAACCCAGTCACCTGCAAATGGAACATGTTAACGATACCTTCAATTGTACTAGGTATGGGGTTCTGTAAGTTTTTGCAGAGTCAAGAACTAAGACAGTGGGGGATCCATCTTTTAAGTTACAAATGGGATGGGGTAACCACCTCTCAAAAGTTGGCCAAAATATGGCAATTAAAAATGTCTCTTTTTTGTGTGATGTACACACACTGGGTATACGTTTGCTGAGATAGCACCAATGATAAGCAAGAAGGAAAGCAATTATCTCCCCAAAAGTCAACTTCATTGTGTGTGAATCTGGAATATCTTCATCTGGGGCACACACAGCTTTTCAGTTCTTTGAGAGAAAGGTGCTTAAGCAAGCAAAAAAAAGCCTATTAGTGATTCCCAAACTTTTTAGCATCAGGACCAGTGGTGTCATTCGAATGATTTAGGAACAGGAACTCACTTTTGATTGGCACTTGTCGGGAACCCGGAACCAGCCACGGAGCCCGTTAGGATCCGGAACGCCCGTTCTGGTCCGTTCCCCCCCTGAATGACATCACTGATCAGGACCCACCTAAAAATAAGAGTGCAATCCTAACCAACTTTTCAGCTGTGGAGTAAGGGCAATGTAGCCTCGAGGTAAGGGAACAAACATTCCCTTTCCTGGAGGAGGCCTCCATGTCTACTGCTCAATCAATCAATCAATCACTAGTATTTATATACCGCTTTTCAACATAAAGTTCACAAAGCGGTTTACAGGCAAATAATAACATTAAAGTTAAATGGCTCCCTGTCCCAAAAGGGCTCACAATCTAAAGGAATGGGGAACACCACCCGCAACAGCCACGAGAAAGACACTGTGCTGGGGTGAAGAGGGACAATTGCTCTCCCCCTGCTAAATATTAGAGAACACCACTTGAAAAAGTGCCTCTTGCCCAGTTAGCAGGGGTTTGAAGAATGCAGCACATGCCCCATTGGCACAGTTATGTCAGTGCTGAAAAGTTGGTTAGGATTGCGCCCGAAGTTTCACTTTACCAGCTGCTCAAGCCTCTGTGGTTGGAATGGTGATTGGGCAGCAGGGCTCCCCCAAGATAGCAGGTTGTTTAACCATCGATACACACAGCCTACTCTAGGTGGTTAGTTTTGCAAACCACTCAGAATTGGGGCATGACCCTCTGCTGGGCCACGGAGCCACCATTTTGGAACAGCTGAAATAGGGCATTTCCTTACGGGCTCTCAACATCTTGAGTCTTCACAAGGAGAAGAAAAATCACACAGCTAAGAAGAGTCATTTTGAATCACTGACAGAAGCAAGATCATGGTTCAGGTGCAAATTTTTCACGTGTCACTGTTAATTCACTAAACGGAAACAAAAGATAAAGTCTCTGGAGGTGCCATCCCGGCACACTTCAAGCCATTATCTACTAGTGGGATCAAACGGCAATATTTCCAGGGTGCATCACATTTCCCTTTCATTTCTGTCACTTTTGCCTTGCCTCTTCCATCAATAACTTTTGTCAGAATCCGCATGGAGATATTCCCACTGTCTGAGAGAGTGAGCAGCAAATGAGCCTCGCGCTCAGGCATGTGACTAGTGAATCCCAAGTGTTCCACATAGTAAGATGTGCCAAGAGCTGACTGAAAACATCATCTAGGTACCCAAGGACAGCTTGAGCATTTTCGGTCTTGCTATGAGAGACGGCTAGTACTAGCATACAGGGGGGTAGCTAAAGAAGTACAGGGTGGTGCAACTGCACCGGGCAACAAGCATTATATTAGGAGGACAACAAGCTGAGTTTGACATTATTATTATTATTATTATTATTATTATTATTATTATTATTATTAT
>JAJKFI010000020.1:11122995-11140661 GCA_029204185.1 Lerista edwardsae | reverse complement strand
ATTATTATTATTATTATTATTATTATTATTATTATTATTATTATTATTATTAATTGAATTTATACCCCGCCTATTGCCCGAAGGCACTCAAGGCGGCATTACAACAATATAAAATATAAAAAACAACATTAAAAACAATTTAAAACAATATTAAAATACAATAAAACAAAAACTAAAACAACAAAATTTAAATTTAAATTAGTGGCCAAAATTGTGAAAACCTTGGTATGGTATGAATAATACAATCATGTTATATATCATTGGAAAGGTAATTTAATGCAGAGTGCAATGAAACAAACCAGAGTGTAATATCTTTACTCGGTCAAAAGTTATGTCCAAGAACCCAGAGAAAGCGAAAATACAACTGTGACATCACTTCCTGTTGTGACATCACTTCTGGGGCAACATTTTGCCCTCTGCACTAGGCTACGCCCCTGCTAGCATATTTATGTCCTGGTCAAACGTGTTCTGGTCGAATGTGTCACTGACGTCCCTCGTCACTTGCATGCTGATTATTTGCACTCTACAATAACTGGGCAACAAACTCCACATTATAACACCTAGGCCAGTGTTTTCCAAAGTGTGGGTCCGGACTCACCAGTGGGTCGCACCCAGATTGTTGGTGGGTCATGAAACTGACCATGAAAAAGTATTGAGCCCTATGGAAAGTGAAACTGAACTGCATGTGTGTTTACTCATCATTAAAGTTAAGACTCAAATGTCCCAATACAGGGATGTATTTGATTAGGATCAAGTTTTCCAACAGGCCTGTCACTGAGATGGCCTACTTTCTACTGTGGGGTAAGAGAAACATGCTTCCTTGGGGGTCACTCTGGAGCTAACCAAGCACACAAGGTCAGCCCAAGCATCTGAGACTATGAGCCAAACCCAAAGGTATGGCACCTTCCTATGCTGATTTTCATTTTTTTAATTAAAAAAATACCCTGCATTTCCACCCCCAATGTAGGCCGACCAGGGCAGCTTGTAGCCAACACTAAAATCCAGAAACAGTGTAACAAACTAAAGAATCATCCTATCAAAATACTAAGAGCGCAATCCTAACCTGGAGTTAGGCCAGCACAGTTTGGCTGGCACAAGCGACAGTGTAAATTATGTTTGGACTACTCTCAGAGTCAGAGAGGCCAGGACATGCGACATCCTCCCTGACTCAAAGAGTGATCCAAATGTGCTTTACAGTGGTCCTCGTGCCAGCCAAACTTTGTTGGCCTAACTGTGCAGGCCCAACTCCAGATTAGGATTGCGCTATCAATTAAATAAACACAACAAAAGAAAACCATGCATTGTCAATTCAGACTTCATGTCAACCACAGTCAGAAGGAAGAGTGGCCTGCAATCCCCTGCCAAACCCTGGTTTGTATCCTGGTTTGCTGGCTAATTGCAGACCACATGTAATCAATTCAGATATCTCATGAACCCATGGTGAAGCTAAGCTTCTTTTCCCATGGCATTTGAATTTGAATGGAGATGTCAACTCAGTTTGTAATTTGCTTCTTTATATTTAAGCCATTGCTGCGCCCCACCAAAGCATTTATGATTACTTTGTTAACTTTGCATAACTTATTGCACTTTCAACAACATCAGAAAGGCAAGAGAAAGCACATCCGTCTTCCTAAACGACTTTGCAAGTGCCTATTTAAAAGCAATAATAGACCCACATCACTTATTTATTGTGCAACGGGTGGAAGTCACAGCAACGCACTAAATTCATTCAAGTGGGAGTGAACTGGAGCCATCCCTAAAGGCCGCCGTAGTTGAGCAGGAGGAGAAGTTGCCTCTAATTGCTTTTCTTTCATCAAAATTGAAATATATTCCAAGACATGCCTTTGTGTCACTGTTGATGAAAAAACAATAAGCACACACGCCCTGTAATAAACTTGGCACAGTGGCACTCCCGACCCTGAAATAGTTTAAGAACCAGGAGCTCGCGCTCAAAGTCATCTGCATTCGTTTCAAGCACACCAAGCCATAAAAATTAAATAAACACACTGATTCAATCCAATCTAAAAAGGAGAGAAAGCTTGGGTGGTATGAATTATAAACTCTGCTGGTGAGGAAATTTTTTGAAAGAATTTAGCAAGGAATAACCCCACACCTTATTTTGCTTGATTGCAGCTCAATCCTATACTTCATTGCAGTTGATTGCAGCTCAATCCTATACAGGCCAGCGCTGTATCCAATAAAGTATAGGAGGCGGCTGGAAACTGCCTCAGGGTAAGGGGAAATGTTCTGCTGGGCAGGGCCTAGCAGCCCCAAAAGGGCGACTCAAAGCTGTGCCAGCAAAATCGCTGGTGTAACACCAAGCGGCCACTGCATAGCTGGCCGGGCTGGGGATCAGGTTAGGGTAAGTGTCAGATTCTGTCTATGCCCTCCTCCCTGGGCTGGCCCACCCATGGGCCCACCCTCCTTCCTCCTGCCTTCCCCCCTCCACACCCCTGCACCAGCCAAACTCGGCTGGCATTACCTGCTGCTGGTTCCTGGTGCAGGCAGGCAAGTATATGTCCTTGAGCAGGCCTAGTCTGCTCTGAAGTGGCATAGACATGCCGTACAGTATTCAAACTTTTTAGACCAAGACCCACTTTTTAGAATGGCACTCATGTCGGGACGAACCGGAAGTGATGTCATTAACCTGGAAGTGATGTTGTGGCAGGAAGTGACATCATCAAGCAGGGAGTGCCGTCATTGTAACATCATAAAATGACACCCCAGAAATGCAAATTGGCATTCTCGGACTGCAGCACTTGTACAACCATGACATCTCTGACAGAAAGCGAGATTAGGACAAAATATGGTGTAAAAATATGGTGCTTTTACTGAACTAAACAATATTATTTTTAAAACCCTCACTTGACAATTCAAACTGTCAACACTCACAAAAGGAATATAAGAAGAGTAAAGTCTGCAGTCTCCAAGATGGCTGCTCCCAGCTTTCCACGACCCACCTGACATCAGGTTGCAACCCGCATAGTGGGTCCCAACCCACAGTTTGAATAACACTGCCGTACGGCACATTCACAACACTCGGCCTCACAGCTCTTCTCATTGCACCCTTAAGAACTCAAGAACACTTTTTTTCTTCCTTGATCTTCAGACAGCGCTTTTAAATATTGAAAACGAAGACACTGTAAAATGCCACCCTTTATACGAACGTGAACAAATCCAGACAAAAATATTACACCAATATGCCATGTACGTTTTATGAAAAAAAGATTCTTTTTAACAGCCAGCTCCTTCCATCTCAAAAGGGAGCCTCTTGCGTGCTCCTGGTTTAATGGTCATGATTAGGGAACACCCAAGGACCGAAACAGACTTGTTTAAAGAAGCGTGTTGGCTTCAGCAGGTGACCAATCCTCTCGTTTGCGTTTGAAGCTCCTGCCGGAGCAAATGATCTGCTCTGAGGCTGGATATCAGGTGACCAGCACAGAACATTCCCCCTGTTGATTCCTCCTTGATCATGATGATAAGACAAAGAAAACAGGATGGTTACTGAATCCAAAGACTCCAATTACCTTAGGACTTCTTGAAGGGAGGGGGCCCACAATGGGGCTTTTTATCTTTGAACAGCAGCCGTTTCCTTGCTTTGCCATTATACACCGGACTGAGCCAACATTCTGAGGTGGCAAGTCATCAATGTCACCTACTGTTGGAACCACAAAGGTGCCCCCTATCTTCCCCCCTAATGGTGGTTTATGCTGCTTCTCCTTCTCCTCATTCCCTATAGCAGAGCCTGGGATGCAGAAGAGTGGCTGGGTCTACAACATCTTCCAGGAAACACTCTAGGCTGCTGTCACTCTACTCTTCTCACTTCCTCTGTGGAAAAAGGATGGCTGACACTGGGCTGTGTTGATTTATCAGCTAACTCTTTCCCACCCTTTCTCTCATAAGTTCCCGAACCCTTCCCTACTTCTCATCCAGCTTCCCCCTCACCTATCTCCCTGTCCTCTGACCTGATTTACTGGGCTGGCACTCAGGCAGAAGGCCTCAGGAAAACTACATTTTCCACTTAGGTTGGGTTAGATGGGTCTAACAAGGGAAATTTTCTCTCACTTATTTTTTTAATCCAACCCAGGGAAGAATTTGACCATTTGGTCCCTCAGTGACCACAGTTTCAGTTACCTGTGGATGCCACAGATACACGGGGACCACACAGACACCAGGACATTCCTGTAAAATAGTGGTTCTCAAACCTTTCAGCACCTTTTAATTGCCATTTTTAGAATGACAATCTGCCCTAGACTCAACAGAAGTGATTACCTTACTGGAAGTGCTGTCAAGCCTGCTGCTTTCCTGAGAATGCAACAATAACTTGGGTTATTTCTCAGTCATTTTCCAATAGCAACATGAATCAGAAAGAAAAAAAGCCTATTTACAACCTTGACCCAAGCAAAACAACCACCCAGCCCTCCCCCTTTCCATCATGCCATCTTCCCATATTTTCAATATGACTGCCCTAGGTGATTCGAGACCCAGAGCATAATCCTAAACTGGAGTTAGGCCAGCATAAACTAAGCCAGCAAAGTTTGGTCAGTACAAGGGCCACCATAAAGCGTGTTTGGACTACTCTCAGAGTCAGGGAGGATGGCGCACGTCTGTGTGCTGGCTTCTCTGACTCCGAGAGTGGTCCAAACATACTTTATGGTGGCCCTTGTGCTGGGCAAACTTTGATGGCTTAGTTTATGACAGACTAAGTCAGTTTAGGATTGCACCACCATCTTCAATTGGCTTGTGACCCACTGGTGGGTCCCGACCCACACTTCGGGAACCACTGCTGTATAACTTTCGTCTCAGCCATGAGGTTACCATTATGATCCGCTAAGATTCACAAGTCCATAAATATGAGACTCCATAAAAATCACCAGCCAACAGACGCACAAGCCAACAGACAACTACACACGGCTGCCATCGCTCCAACTAGAGCGCTTGATGCAACTCCAGCCTGAAGCAAGAGAGGAAGCTGTGATTGGCAGGCACCAACATCTCAGAGTCCCTTGGACCTGGGAGGCTCTATTTAATAAGATCATTTTCTATAACAACTGAACAAAGGGGTGGGGAATCACAGAAGCAGCAAAATTGTTTTTAATATAACTCTATCTCCTCCCTGGTACTTTCAGCAATAAGGGTTTTGTTTTCGTTTGGTTTTCTGGTCTTTTCTCAAAGGAAAAGAACTTTAAAAATACAGCCCAGGAACAGGACCTGTTAGAAAAGTAGGGGTTGAATTATCACCGCAAACCCTAATAAATATCAACCGTCTCAAATTAAACTGTCATTTCGAATATCAATTTTTATGGGGAAGGTGCGTCAGGCACTGCAGAAGATGTTTTTTTCTCTCGAAATGATGGTCCAAAAAAAAAAAATAGAGGTTATAGTTGTAAAATAATCACCTCTGCCTATTTCTCTCTAAGCTTGGGAAATTCAGTCAAGGCATTTCAAGTTACAGTGCTTAGGTGATACAGGGTGCAACCCTAAGCTGGAGTTAGGCCAGCACAGCTAGGCCAGCAAAGTTTGGCTAGAACAAGGGACATCGTAAAGTATGTTTGGACCACTCTCTGAGTCAGAGAGGCCAGCATACTGGTGTGCGGCATCCTCCCTGACTGCAAGAGTGGTCCAGGCGTGCTTTATGTTGGCCCTTGTGCCAGCTAAACTTTGCTGGCCTAACTGTGCTAGCCTAAGTCCGGTTAGAATTGCACTCACAGTTTTGTGCTGCTCCTTGGCACCCAGTATGTGCTCTTCTACGCCATCAATGCCTTTTGCTGATAACGACACACTGCATGGCGCTTGGAGTAGGTGAGAATACGGGAATCTCCCTCCTATGAAGCTGTATTATATTTGAGATCTTTTTAATTGGAGAATGAACCCAGGACCTTCTGCATGCTCGGCAGGTGCTTGCTCAACTACTGAGCTATGACCCACAGAAGAGAAAGTATACTCTAACATGGAGTTCAAGCAAGGTTGCTACTTGATTAAATACGAAGGAGAACACTATTAAACGGGAATCCACAAATGTTGGCTTGGCTTACCAGCAAGACATTATTTATGGTCACCACCAGTACTAGGATGATAATGGATGGATGTGTACCAGAGTGCAATCCTTACCTGGAATTAGGCCATCACAGTTAGGCCAGCAAAGTTTGGCTGGCACAAGGGCCACCGTAAAGCTCATTTGGACCACTCTCGGAGTCAGAGAGGCCAGCACACAGACCTGTGCCATCCTCCCTGCCACCAAGAGTGGTCCAAACATACTGTACTTTACATTTTCCTTTATGCCAGCCAAACGTTGCTGGCTGAACTGTGCCGGCCTAACTCCAGGTTAGGATTGCGTTCCCAGTCATTGGTGTCCATAGGCATTTGTGTCCGTTTTGTGGGTGTTGGTTATTTGCATCCCATGCTTACCATGCATCAAACAATAACTGGACAATAAGCCCCATATCATATGATAAGCCTCTTATTCCAGCCCTAACCCTAACTTTGCATGTTAAATATTCAAAAGTACATCTAACATAAATAAGCCTATATTGGGACACAAGTGTCCAGAATGCAAAAACAAAATAAAACAAAACCCACAAAAAAAAAAAACAACTGAATGCAAATGAGTGGAATGCATTTGTCTGGGACACAATTGTCAGGATATGATGGTATTGCCACTAATATCCCCTTCTTGTCTTTATTGTGGTCTCCGACATGCCAAGAGATCTGAGACAGTTGCAGAGTTTCTGTGGATATGCATCGAGGTACGTATTGAAGTTTTGATATGTATCTTTTGATATGTAGTGGTGTATGGCGTATTGAGGAAGGTGGGAAACAGGTAAGAATGCCTTGCTCAGAAAGATGCTTATTTCTTTGCTTTTCACAAGCAATGAAGATATGACATCGGGGGAGGGTGTTGTGTGATGCTGACTGTTTGGCGGGTATAGAAATGGGTATGGGGTACGGATATGGGGTAGCCTGTATTAATAGCGGCCTTCAGTGTTTCTTGCTTTAAACAGAGCGCTACAAGCAGTGGTGTCATCCTACCGGTACGCTGGGCGGGACATCCGGGTGATCGGCAGCCTGCCCGTCGCGTACTGCAGCGTTACGCCGTTTGCGTAACCAGTTACGCCGCTTGCGTATGTTACGCAAACGGCGTAACGCTGCGGTACGTGACAGGTGGGCTGCCGATCACCCGGATGTCCCGCCCAGCGTACCAGTAGGATGACACCACTGGCTACAAGTGTTCAGATTTACAGCAAGAAGAGAACGTGCTGCCCACAGCCTGAATGATGAAAATAGACCAAATGCTAAACAGGAAGCAGAAGTCAACCGCTTCCTGTTTAATGCTAGGTCAATTTTTGTCAGTTATTTAGGCTGCCTGCAGCCTGCACTCTTCACGCTATAAGCTCAAATGGTTACAGCGCCCTGATAAAAGCAAGAAAATTTCCCCATAAAACTTTAAGCATCATCAACTGGTGTGGAGGGGCAGGGGGACTAGATGTCATAACCACAAAGGAGGACGCAGCACCCAAAATGTAGGACATTCAGAACGCAATCCTAACCTGGAGTTAGGGTGGCACAGTTAGGGCAGCAAAGTTTGGCTGGCACAAGGGACACCGCAAAGTATGTTTGGACCACTCTTGGAGTCAGAGAGTTCGGCATACAGACCACATGTATGCGCCATCCTCCCTGACTCCGAGAGTGGTCCAAACATGCTTTATGGTGGCCCTTGTGCTGGCCAAACTTTGCTGGTTTAATTTGTGCCAGCCTAACTCCAGGTTAGGATTGCATCCTCAAGCAAAATGTAGGACATTACAAAATAAAGGCTAAAAATACTCATACATCTTGATTTAGAGGTCTCTTGTCCTCCTTTAATGCAACCCAATGAATAATAAAAAAAAGGACAAACACACGAGCAAGTGATGTGGGCAGCTCTTCTTAACGCTGGCACCCACTGTAAGCCTTAACATGTAGGACATTTTGAAATGTACCCAGGGCAGAAGTCAGAAATGTAGGACATGTCCTGGAAAAAGAGGACATCTGGTCACCCTGGGTGGGGGTGGCAGTGGTGAATCCATAAATAATTGAAGCCACAGATACCGGATCCACAGATTTGGGGGACTGGACCACGTGCGTAAACTGTAAGCTCCTTGGGGCAACAACTGACTTCTGCATTTGCTTATATTATTCTGCAAAGCACAATGTGCATTGAGCTGCAAAATAAATAAAATAGCAAATAACAAGCAAAGCGCAGGTGGGAAGTGAAAAGAAGTCTGCGCCAGAGGTAAATAGGATGAAATGATCCTCGCCCAAAAGGGGGAAAACACAAATAGGAAAGAAAGCACATGAAACAAGAGGAATGTATTCACTGCAGCTCTCTCTAAGGGCGCGAGGCAGATGCCAGCCACCAACATTAATTTCCTAGGGAGGAAAGAAGGAATACTGAAGGAAGCCAGTTTCTTGCCAGGAAAAGCTTTTCTGGAAATCAGAATGTGCAACAGCTGCCAAAACCAAAGAACCAGATGGGGCAGGATCGGATCCCCAAAAGCAGCAGCCAATGAAATGAAAGAGCCATTAACAGATATATTTAGAAGGTGCGGGAGACCAGGAAAGGGTGGGGGGAGAATCGCCAACAGACCGTGGAGAGGCAAATGCAATACACTCAGACGACCTTTACGGAGCAAAAGCAAATAGACTGGGGCCCTTTCAGCTTTTGTGTGTTTGTGCTGTGCTACCATTCAGGGTTGCCATGGTGACCCGATGCAAGGGGAACACAGCGGAGAGCATCAGGGTTGGCTTCAGGGTAATTAAGACATGCTTGTTCAGGAAGGGGTGATTGTAATGCCCCAGCAGGCTGCCTGGGCTTGGCTCCATATAAAAAGCTGTCTGTGGCCCTTTGAAAGTCCTGCCAACAAGACTAGCTGATTAGCAGGTGGTCCAGGGGGAGAGGTGGAAGGCACATAAATGTGCGTGGAATGTCGGATAAATAGCCTGCAGCCTGGGAGGAAAATTAAAAAGGGACAAAGATGGGCAGCACATAGACTGGATAAACAAGAGAAACCCTAAACACACTATGAGCCCAATCCCGTGCATATCTACTCAGAAGTAAGTTCCCTTATACTCAATGGGGCTTACTCCCAGGTAAGTGTGGATAATATTGCAGCCTGTAAGGTTTTCCGCTTCTCATGGAACTTTCATTAAGCTAAATTTGACATACGTCTGGAGAGACTATATGTCTGTATTTCAGCAATCCTCAACCAGTGTGTCACGAATGACCCGCAAGTGTGCCGCGGGAGTTTGAGGGAGGGTCATTTATTAATAGGGCCGTTGGGTGATGTGAGCCTTCCACCAGCAGTGCAATAGCAATTGTAAAAATGAAAACAAAACCTGATGGTGTGCTCTGAAAATTTGGCCGTGCGCAAATTGAAACCGTGTGCAGGTTGACAATCCCTGCCACGTTTAAAGCAACCGCCCACAGAAGCAAATCTTAGAAACATGCCTAAACGTCTTGGTTCAGGCATGCAGGTGCATACCATCTGGATACTCAAGAAGAGCATCAAAAGTGCATCTCAGCAAGGTGAGGCGCCTCATCTCTGCTCTCCTCCCAGTCCAGGACCGCTGCGCCTGGGGCCTTTGCCCCTCTGGACATAATGGTAGGTCTGCAACTGATCCCTAGGCAAATTTATCAGTTTACCTCCTACTGAGCCTGATCCTTCTTTTCTGCAATAGTCCTTCAAAAAAAGTATCAAAGGCACCCCCCTCTGCTCCCTCTCAACCGCCTGTGTGTCTGTGAGCCGGTTGAATGGGGAACAGGGATTTGGAGCACCCTCTCCCAAACTACATTTCCCAGGATTCCCTGGGGTGAGCCATGGCAGTTACTGGTATGCAGCCAATATCAATTGGCAGCACAGACAAGATGCCAGAGTCCCAGGTCCATCCTAGGATCTTTCTGCTTTCACAATGAGATACAGACAGGATGGGGAACAGAAATAATCAACCCGCCCCAAAAACTGCCTGCCCCCGGAAAAAAAAAATTCATGACTTCACAAGCTGTGGTTTTAATTAAAAAAAAAAACACCCAACAACAGTGATTACTGGAACAATGATTACACTGCAAAAGCTGGCAGAAGTGATTGCATTCTGCCTTCCTGCAGTCTCCCTGAAATTACCCAGTATATCCGCATGCAGCCCTAGAGAAATACAGATGCATTCTGAAAACCTCACAAGAGGTATGACAACAACCGCCTCGGAATTTTCCCTGCCACAAATAATGAGTTCCAGCCTCTTGCTCGTTTGTAGGTAGCGAGCGGTGAGAATGAATGTCTGCAATGAAACATTTACAATCCATCCTTCATATGCACTTATTCTTTAAAAAACAAACAAAAAAACACCTCGACTATTTCTCATTTGCTTTCTTCCACACCTATGGCTTGAGTCAAAGAATACATGCAAAAAAAAGTTGAGCATAAAATTCCCTGCAAGATTTAAAAAAAGAGAGCGAAAACCCACTCCATTCTTGCTGTTTAGACCGCGATAAATCATAAATGATAATTGCTATGCAAAATGAAACGCTTATTAACATCACCTAAAGTCAGTGGAACAGGCCCACGTGGTGGTAATTTGTTTAGGAAAAAGGTAATTTGAGTGCTGCGTTAAAGACGGGAAAATCGCTCTTTCGGGGAATGTGCATTTCAAGATAGTTGTGTCAGATCTGGATTGAAATCAAACCCGTGGACGAGGGGGGGATGAGACGGGTGGGAGAAAGCATGTGGTTCACTATGAATCAGAATACGATAGTAGAGAGCTACTATAGTAGAGATATCAAGTCCATATTTAATTATCAGGCTGTAGGCATCACATGATTGCCATCACTTTTATGTCCCACCATGGCCAGCCCATAAAACCTTTCAATGCATCTAAGCCAATACACCAAATAGCCCCTGTGCCACACATACATGTAACATAGGGAGACATCAAGCACCTGTAATGGAAATTGTGGAGATTACCCCGAGGAGACAGAGAATGGTATCAGCCGTGGCCCCTTGTCTGTCAGCCAGGAATTACAGGGTTAACCCCAGAGCCTTTGCCTGCAGCTAGTGCACAGTTGTAGCCTAATTGAATGATGAGGACCTGGGGAATAGCTTGACTGTCAAGACAGGTATGGGTGTAGAGAGGTGGAAAAGAGTTGTGGAGAGAAGAGTGGACGGAAAGTGTGACTGAGGGTGCAATCCTACCCAGCGCCGGAATGGCAAGGCTGGCTAGCCAGCGCCATATCCGACACTGGGTCAGAGAGGCTGGAGCCTCCCCGTGGCAAAGAAACATTCGTTCCCCTATCGGAGGGGAAGCTCCAGCCTCCCCTATGCGCTTTTCGGATCTGCACCTGCTAAACAGCAGGTGCAAATCCAAGGAGACTGCATGGCCCGAATCCTGGATGGCCTTAGGATTCGGCCTTATGGCCGGATCCGGAGCCCGCTCTCCCCCCACCCACAATCTCTGAGTAGACGTGCCTAGTGTTGTGATGTAATACATTCTAAACTGGGGCTAGACTCCCCCATCACCACATGGGTGGCTCCACACGACATAAAATTCCTTTCCATAGGAGCATAGCCAAAGAGGATGATGACAGTGTCACATGACCGTAATCCATAAAATTATGATCCTATGATCGTTTGAAGTTACGCTGCAATGGGAAAGGGAAGAGACTCCAAAGAAACTTGAGTGAGGCATTAGCCTAAACCGGGGTGAGTGTGTTGGCAATGGTTCTCACCTTCCTCCCCCACTTCCTGGATCTGAAGAAGGAAGAAATGAAACAGGAGAGGAAGTGTGGAGGAGAAGGGAGTGGTAAACTGGAGTGCCAAATATATTCTAACCCACCATTATCCTGTTCTCTGCAATTCTTCTTTGTTATTCCCATCTTCCTTTTCAAATTCAGGGAGACTGGTGGAGGTAGTGCCATGGCAATTTGCTGCCCATGGCAAGTAATGTGTCAGCTCCTTCCAAGTACAGAAGCATTATCCTTATCTGTGGATTTAGGAACCGCACATTTGACCCAACCTGGGCCAAATCCATGGATTCCAACCCACATCAGCAGGGTCAGCCAGAAGGTGATCTGAGGCCCAGAGAGGCTGCCTGCTGCGTCTCTGGGCTTCAGAATACCTCAAAAGGCCCCCAGAAGGCCTTAGAACCTAACATCTGGTTTTTGTGAAAACCAGAAGTTAAGAACATAAGAAGAGCCCTGCTGGATCAGGCCAAAGGCCCATCTAGTCCAGCTTCCTGTATCTCACAGCGGCCAACCAGGTGCCCCAGGGAGGCATGAGACAACAAGATGCTTGCATCTTGTTGCCACTCCCTTGCACCCGGTACTCTGAAATAGCCTACTACTAATGTAAGGAGGTTGCACAATCCATCATGGCCTATAGCCCATGATGGACTTTTCTTCCAGAAATCTGTCCAATCTCCTCTTAAAGGCATATAGGCCAGATGTCATCACCACCTCCTGTGGCAAAGAGTTCCACAGATTAACTACCCGCTGGGTAAAAAAATATTTTCTTTTATCTGTTTTAACTCTCCCAACCCTCAGATTTAGTGGATGACCCCTGGTTCTGGTGTTCTGAGAGAGGGAAAAGAACATCCCTCTATCGACTCTATCCCTTCCGTGCATTATTTTGTATGTCTCAATCATGTTCCCCCCTCAGGTTCATTTCTAAGGCTTTCCAGGTCTCAGAACACCACCTGGACTCAGGTGACATCCCCAAAACTGCAGATTCAATCCAGGAATGGACCCCCCCCCCCTGCAGATGCAGAACACTAAACGGTCAAACATGCATAGGATTGTACTACACAAAGATGGATCTGAAAGAAGCTGAGGGACTATGTGGCTGACGTTTGTGGCTCTGGAGAAACATTTGCATTCTGCGTAATTTCTCCTTTACTATTCCGTTTTGCAACACTGGGCATTTTCTAATTTAGCTGGACTTGCATGTCTCCATTTCTGGATAAGGTGTGTGTGTGTGTGTGTGTGTGTGTGTGTGTGTGTGTGTGTGTGTGTCTTTCTTTTTTTTACACACACAAAAAAGTGTTAAATAAAGCTGGTTATGACAAATGCCCCTGTAGCATCCCAGAAAAATGACCTTACAAAATATGACATGTGTTAGGTTTTTTGTTTCCCCCAGGGAGCAACAAATAATGTGGAAAAATTGTGCAGTGCAGACCAAATTGTGACTGTAACATCTTGGAAATCAAAGGAAAATCTGGGGGAAAACCTCTCAAATTGGAACACCAACCAGGTGAAACCACGCAGGGGGGGCTACTTTCTCAGTGTCAGGTGCTACTTCCCTTGAAGGGACATTAGAGCTGTGAGGTGGTGGTAATCATCAGGATTCTGCACAGGGAGGAAAGAGTTAGCCCTCTAGCTCCCTCCCAGCTATGTTCCTGATTGTATCTGGGGTGAGTGGGGATGTTGTTCCCCTTAACAGGAAAGCCCCTGCCTAACATGGAAATGGTTTGTTTTAGTGTTCTTCAACTTGTGTGTTGGGACCCCATTGGGTTCACAAAGCTTCACTGGGAAGGGCATTGCGGCAGCTTCTCAAAGCCTGTGCAAGACATGGTGTGAAACCAAACCAATCATGGTACAGCCTTATCAAAACCGAGTTCTGGGCAGAACCCTGCACAGCTTCTTCCTGCTGTCTTGCCCTGCAGCTCCCAAGGCCAGCCTTGCTTGTGCTGCCACCTCGCAGGGTGGTTGTGAAGATGCAATAGGTAGGAGGAAATGGGACAGGTGGGACAGGGGGTGGGCAGGGATGGAGGCAGATCAAGTGCCTGGAGGGGATTGGGATGCATTTGGGTTGCAGCATGAGAAACTTTGAAGACCACTAGGGTAATGGACAAGCACAGCTAACCAGTAGGAGTTCAGTGACTTGAGAAGACCTATGAGAAGCCCTACAATTGGCTGCCTACCAAGTGTGCCAGTAGGGTTAGTACCTGGCATTGTCAGAACAAATAGCCAAGCAAAGTGACTGGTACTGCACTTTGGATTTTGCTCACACTTGTCCATACAGCAAGTCCGTCACCCTGACCATGGACCCTGGGGGCTGGACTAGGATTCTGGCAGCTGAAGTAGCCAATGGGAGAGATAGGTTCTTGATCCTCCGCTGAAAGGCGAGGGCTGGATTGAGAAGCTCCACATTCTGTTCCAAAATGTTCTGACAGGGAAATCCAACCTCCCCTTTGGCCAATATAAGCCACTTGTGTCAGCCGAGTGCTGTCGGCACATGCGTGCCAGCACAAGAATCGCTGTGTCGACACAGCAGTGCCGGAGCAGATGGACAGCAAGCCATCCTTGTGCAGGCCGAGTTTGGCCAGTGCAGGGGCTTTTCTGGGTGGGGGAGAAGGCGGGAGGGGTGGAACGGGGCAGGGGAGGGCATTCTAGCAGGACTGTCTGGGGAGAGGTGGAGGAGCCTGGATGCGGCCGTTAGGATCCAAACTCCCATCCCCAGGCCACACAGCCCCAAATAGGCAGCAGGCGCAGATCCAAGCTGCCCCATCGGGAGTAAGTAAGGGTAAGGGGAGTAAGGGGACGAATGTTCACTTGCCCCTTGGAGGCTCCAGCCTGCTCCCAACCTGCACTGGATACAGTGCAGGTGAGGATTGCGCCCTGAGTTAACTACACACTGCCCTTCGGACTTTGGAGATGAAGAAAGAAATGGCAACTAACTACATAAGTCTAGCTAAGGGAAGGCAGGGGGATTATAAGAACATAAGAAGAGCCCTGCTGGATCAGGCCAAGGGCCCATCTAGTCCACCTTCCTATATCTCACAGTGTCCCACCAGATGCCTCAGGGAGTGCACAAGACAACAAGATGCCTGCATCCTGTTGCCACTCCCTTGCACCTAGCATTCTGCTTCAAAAATAAGGACGTTGCACCACACAACACGGCCTGTAGCCTGTGATGGATTTTTTCTCCAGAAATCTGTCCAATCACCTTTTAAAGGTACCTAAGCCAGACACCATCACCACCCCCTTACGCGGCTGATATTTATGGCGCATGCGTCAGAATTGGTGCTTTGAATGCCCATCAGGAAGATAAATTGGGCTATAAATTTTCAAGCAAGCGTATGGATGAAACAAAACAGTAGTAATACGTTATTGGCCCAGCTGACAAAAGCAGTATGAGGACTTCATGGGACTTGCATTTGTAATTAGAGACATTGCATTAGGGACAAATGCTACTCGGATTTGATAGCTTGCTACCTTCTCAACCTGTATATTGGTAAACTAACATGTATCAGAAAAATAGCACAAGTACGTCCTCTTGCCTAACAAGGAAATAGATCCTGCCTTGAAACTTTCAACAACTTGGGGAAAGCAAGAAGCATGAAGCAATATTCTTGCTCAGGCTCACTCATTCTCTGTCTCTTTTTACCTTCATGCCAGCTTTGCCCAGATAAGCTGGGAGTCACTCACCATATAGATGATGTACTGCAGGGACTATACAGCGAGCTGAAGAAGCTGACAGCGAAGGAGAACCAGAAGTTGAGGCAAGGCTGCAATGGGGGCAGGCGGTTTAGCAACGTTGCTTCGATTTCCATCTTGGCTACGGCACGCAATCCAGCCTGTCGTTTCCAGTCCAGCGTTACAGTTATTCTCATTGACTTGCATGGCCAAACCCTCACATCACTTTAGCATCAGCGCGAGACGCCAGTGTTGTCACAGGGTGACACTGGCAAGACAAGTTCAAGGAGAGACGACGGCTGTGGCTTTCAAACTTTCTCGCTGGGGGGGGGGGGGGGGGGTTCTTTCCACTTGGAGCCATTGATGCTGAGACAGACTCAGAGCGCAATCCTAACCTGGAGTTAGGCCGGCACAGTTAGGCCAGCAAAGTTTTGCTGGAACAAGGGCCATCGTAAGGTGTGCTTGGACCACTCTCAGAGTCAGGGAGGATGGTGCACATCTGTGTGCTGGCTTCTCTGACTCCAAGAATGGTCCAAACGTATTTTATGGTGTCTCTTGTGCCGAGCAAACTTTGCTGGCCTAACTGTGCCAACCTAACTCCAGGTTAGGATTGTGCCCACAGGTTCTCTACTGTGCAAACCCCCCCCCCACAACTTCCCATGCACCACATTAGATCTGGGGCCACATCAGAGGATACCTTGTCGATTCCTTTGGAGCACTACCCAATTTGTATGGGATGAAATTAACAAGATGCTCCCACTCACAAACATCTATTGTTGTTTAGCTTTTTTTTAAAGCAACCTGATCATCTAAGCGCAGCAATTTTCAACATTTTTCTTCTCAAGGCAGCGCAACCCCTATGGCAGAGGTCCTCAAACGTTTTAGCACCAGGACCCACTTTTTAGAATGACGATCTGTCCAGAACTCACTGGAAGTGATGTCATGGCCGGAAGTAACATTATTGTGATGCCAGAGCCTGCTGCTTTCCTAAGAAAGCAGCAATAAGTTGGGTTACTTCTCAGCCATTTTCCAATAGCAATGTAATCAGAAAGAAAAAAAAAGCCTATTTACATCTTTGACACAAGCAAAACAACCACACATCCCTCCCCTTTTCCAGCAATCCAGCTTCCCATATTTTCAATATGGCTGCTCTAGGTGCCTCGCAACCTAATTGTGGGTCCCGACCCACAATTTGGGTACCACTGCTCTATGGTCTTCTCTATGGCGCGTTCACAGACTGTGCTGCAAATATTTATATGGATTTGGGGTTCTGATCATGAATGCTAACTGACCAACATCTTTTTTTCAGCACTGATTATTTCCTGGTGGTCCAGGCATTCAGGGATGTCTTTGACAATTGCTGTCTGGTTGGTTGGTAGCAGCTCTCTGGCATCACAGATGGGAATATTTGCACTCCCTGGAGATGGCAGTGATTGAACTTGGGGATGTTGGCATGAAAAGCCTGTGCTGTCCCACTGAGCTACAGTTCCCTCCCGAAGTGCCTCATGAGATGGTAATGAACTCAGGATGCTTTTGTAATGGGAGACTTCCAGTAGTGAAATTCAGGGGGTTCACCCAGGTTCTATAGAACCGGTTGTTAAGTGGCCGGGCCCCGCCCACTTGCTTACCTCGGCTGGCTTCAGGGGTTTTTTTGGCTCCGGCTATGACGTCATAGAACCGGTTGTTAATTCATTTGAATTGCACCACTGGAGACTTTCCCAACAGAATGGCAGGAACCAGGGGTGTAGCAGGGGGATGCAACTGCACAGGGCTACAAACTTTAGAGGGGCAACCAGCTGAGTTTGACCCTAGTGGCCAAAATTGTGAAAACCTTGGTATGTATGAATAATACCATCATGTTCTATAACATTTGATGCGGAATTTTATACAGAATGCAACGAAACAGTGCAATAACTTCATTCTATCAAAAGTTATGGCCAAAAAAATAATAAAATGAAAATACAACTGTGATGTCACTTCCTGCTGGGATGTCACTGTGTCACTGATGATGATATACACCAGTGGCAGGAGCCATTAGAGAATCCCATCACCTGAGAGCAGACCATTACATGGAAAGTGAAAAGCAACTCATCCCCCCCTTTTGTGTGGTGAGTGTAACAAAACAGATTTTGTGAGTTTCTAGGTGAAACAGGCAGTTGATCAGAGAGAGAGGGGGACGGACGGACAGACAGACAGACAGACAGACAGACAGACAGACAGACAGACAGAC
>JAJKFI010000020.1:11102401-11122985 GCA_029204185.1 Lerista edwardsae | reverse complement strand
GACAGACAGACAGACAGACAGACAGACAGACAGACAGACAGACAGACAGACAGACAGACAGACAGACAGAGGGAGGCATGCTATCAGAAAGAACAAGGAGCCAAGGAGCCAGCAAGTTTCAGGAATGTGTCTCTTGGGGGACTGATGGAATCTGCTTTTGACTGTAAGGAGAGTTTTACCTGTTTCCATCCAATGCTCAACTTCTACATTTGTAAATAAATCAAACCCTGCAAAGACATCACAAACCTCCAGTGATTTCCTATCCACAGGGAGCCAGGATTGAGTCATTGCTGCCTCTGGAACATCCCACCAACCAGGGATATAGAAACCATATAGAACAGTATTGTCATCCTAATATGTGGTTGTATTGCATTGACTCAGAGCGCAATCCTAACCTGGAATTAGGCTGACACAGTTAGGCCAGCAAAGTTTGGTCAGCACAAGAGACATAGTCAAGCATGTTTGGACCACTCTCGGAGTCAGAGTGGATAGCGCATGTCTGGGTGCTGGTCTCTCTGACTCCAAGAGTGGTCCAAACATACATTATGGTGTCCCTTGTGCCAGCCAAACTTTTCTGGCCTAATTGTGCCGGCCTAATTCCAGATTAGGATTGTACCCTCAGTGAATTTGCTCCCAAATACCATCACAGACACCTGATTCTGATATACATTGCTGGGATGAAAAGAGTAAAAAATAAACACAGCCAAGATGCAAGTTAGCAAGACCCCTGCTAACTGGGCAAGAGGCACTTTTTCAATTGGTGTCCTCTTATATTTAACAGGGGGAGAGCAATTGTCCCTCTTCACCCCAGCACAGTGTATTTCTCGTGGCTGTTGCTGGTGGTGTTCTCCATTCTTTTAGATTGTGAGCCCTTTTGGGACAGGGAGCCATTTAACTTTAATGTTATTATTTGCCTGTAAACTGCTTTGTGAACTCTGTGTTGAAAAGCGGTATATAAATACTAGTGATTGATTGATTGATGCATAAGATGAAGTGCGATAAAGAAATCTGTTCCATTTTCTAGAGGAAAACAGCTTCGTTTGGAGCCAAATAACTGAGCTCACCACAAAGTGAAGAAAAGAGTGAAGAAGGAAAAACAACTAGTACCAAACTTAGGAAGAGACAAGCTGTCACTTTTCATAGCCTGGGCATGAAATTTATGTATGTAAAAGGAAAGCTTGAGGCATATGAAAAGATGATTGATAACACATGATAGATTACAAACAGATCCAACTTGGCACAAATTCCAGTACTGTAGATATAATTCTTCTTCTGCTTTGGTGTGGTGTCAAAGATATGCTTTTGTATCTATAATGTTGACATTTTGTAATGGCTTGAAAGCTGTTTGGGGTCAAAGGGAAAATTTTTTGCCGTGTTTGGCGCTTGGTAAGCTGCACTTCCTTTCTTATCAACTTGTTTTGACAGGGGTAAAAATAAGGCTCAGGGTTTAAGAAGAAGAAAATTGAAACAATTAGAAAAGAGACACAGATGAAATGACCAATGAAATGGCAGCATGGCACACAATTTGGGCTGTAATCACAAACTATGGTTGTTTGAACCCAACAATGGGACTGTGGGTGGAAGAAGATGCTGAAGCAGAGACTAAAGATGGAACACCAGCTTTAATGTAGCCCCTCTTCTCAGTGGTGTAGCATGGGTGGGGCCACAGGGGTGCTTGCTCCAGGCACAAAATTCTTATGGGCGCAATTCTTTTAACGCGTTCTGATGGCATTTACTAACTTGTTCAAGTTCCCCAGAGGGCAGAATGACAGGAGCGGAGGCAGGGGCCACTACCCTTGAAGAGTGGCGGCAGCGTCCCAGGCATTTGCCCCCCCCCCCAACAATGGCAGGACTGCCACTGTTCTTATAGCTCATTTGTTAATCATAGTACCCGTATTATACACAAGTTAAAAAAATAAGATTTAACAGAATACTGGAGTGCCCCAGTATCCACTGATTCGGTATCCATGGTTTCAGTTATTCACGGATACCAGGGATACTGGAACGCCTATTAAAAAGATAGGGGAACATTAAACAAATCTCTTTTTTTACCTTGTTGCAGCAAAACCACTGACGTTCCCCTATCTTTAGAAAGGCATTCCCAGTGTCCACAGTTTCAGGTATCCACGGTGGAGTTTGGAACAGAATGCGAGGGGATACTGGGGAATGCCTATATATGACTGTGGGCGCAATCCTAAACTGAGTTAGGCCGGCATAAACTAAGCCAGCAAAGTTTGGTTGGCACAAGGGACACCGTAAAGTATGTTTGGACCACTCTCAGAGTCAGAGAGGCCACCACACAGACGTGAGCTATCCTCCCTGACTCCGAGAGTAGTCCAAACACACTTTACGGTGGCCCTTGTGCTGGCCAAACTTTGCTGGCTTAATTTATGCCGGCCTAACTCCAGTTTAGGATTGCGCTTTCAGCCTGAATTATGAGACCAGAATGAAGAACACAATCTTATGCTTGTCTACTCAGAAGTAAGTCCCATTGTAGTCATTTGGACTTACTCTCAGGAAAGTAGCATAGGATTGCAGTCCAAAATGTATTTCAGAAAACTGGGAAAAGGTTTCCGTGTTCAATATATTTTTTAGAAAGGAAAAGAGAAGAGGTGATTCTTAGCGAGCCTAAAGATAACTTGCATTTTGGTATCCATATGTGAAAGCATTCCAGACCAAAGCAGAATTCATTTCCTCAAGCAATTTCCACTTGTAAATGCAAAACAAAGCTCTGTGCCAATCGTTGAAAATTGCATTAGATGCTTTGGTTGGCTGTGACTTGACAGATGATTGTAAATATTACAGTGAGTAGAATATTCTTCCTTTAAAAAAAAAAGGGATGGTTAACCACTTCTTGAATATTTGCAAATGCCATGAGAATCAAGACACAAACTTTGGAAAAGTCGTTGGTTCCCCTACCTGCCAGCAGATTCCAAAAGGTAGTTAGAGCCAAAGAGAACAGGGACATTCCAGGGGTTTTAGGTGCTCCATCTCAAAACAGCGCAGGGCCAAAGTGGAAAGAATCCTAACAACTGTAGCCAAAAACTATCTCCATTTTTTTGCAATGCTGGAAGCTTCATCCACTAAATGTCTCGCACCAGACTGCAAGCAGCAAAATGTCCATGATCCTACTCTCAGGAGGGAGGGGAAGGGATTGCAATTGTGGTACGGCACAAATTTTCAAGAAACAGGTCTTCAATTCCTGGGGTTTCCAGATAAAATTGGGAAAGACCCTCATCTGAAACCCCAGAGAATAATACTGAATCTAAGAAGCAGTGGTGTCATCTACTCTCGTGGAGACAGAACGCTGGGCGGGACTTACGTTTGATTGGCTGCCTGCCCGTTCGCTTCCGCCGCCTTCCTGCTCGCCCAGGCACCTGGCGCGCCCCCCACCCGTCCCCCCGCATCCATCACAGAGCTGGGCGAGCAGCCCGCGTGGCGGGGGGGAAGGCGGCAGAACCACACGGACCGGGCTGCCAATCAAACGTAAATCCCGCCCAGCATTCCGTCTCCGCAAGAGTAGATGACACCACTGAATACAAGGCTTGGTAAGCACTACCTTTGTAAGTATAGGTGTGCCCCCTATACACAGGGGATCCCCCCACTGGATATGGAAACTATGGGGATGTCTGTACTAATGGTGGCCCCTCACACGCCCATGAACATTCTTTAAAGCCTTACTGGCAAGTGTGTCTTGCTTTAGACAGGGCACTATAAGCACTCAAGCTTACAGAGTGAAGTGATGAAGCTGCCAGCAGTCTGAATAACTGACAACTAACTCTAAGCAGGAAGTGGAAGTTAACTGTAGTTAACTGTTAACTTAATCCTGGAAAGACTGTATCAAGATAAAACACGTGAAGCACTCTCAAAAAGCACTATACAAATGCCAAGTTTTATTATTAAGTGGTACAGCCAAGATTCAGGTTTACCACTGAAGTGCGCTAAGTTTACCTCCGTAGTGATGGTTATAAAAATTGGCCATTAATACATTTAGGTAGGGGATTAGAAGGCCTATAAGTAGGGTTACCGGATATAAACTGGGACAGAGTGCCTATACCGTTAAACATTGTATAGAAGAGGAAATTTGGGCAGGTGCAGATAATCCTGGAAGGGTTTCAAAAGCTAGAACTACCAAAATTCTATACCTGGGTAAAGGTATAGGCACTCTGTCCCAGTTTGTATCTGGTAACTCTACCTATAAGAGATGTCTAAATGCCAGCAGTGGTGGAATTGAGGGGTGCAAGGGGTGAAAATGCCCCAGGCGTTGGGCTGGGGAGGGTGGCAATGACACCTGCCTCCCAGCTGCCTATCCACCCACCACTGAGTTGGAGTACGAAGTCGTTCTGGGAAGTGCCTTCCACGATGGAAGCCACTTTTTGGAACGACCTGGTGTGACTCCGAAGGGCTGCCCACCCATTCTTGGAGGAGTAAGTGGTGCTTCGTAGCCGCACCTGGTCGCTCCAAGAAGAGGCCGTGGAAGCCGCTTGTTGGAGTGGCCAGACATACACCAAAGGGCTGCTTGCCCCTTCTCAGAGGGGCGGGCGACGCTTCAGAGCTGCACGTGGCCATGGGAGGAGGGGTGGCACCTGCTGGGGGGGGGTGCACCCCTGGAGGTGTGGCCCTGGGCACTAAGCCCCCAGGATTGCCCCTGAATCCCTGTACTGTATTCTTACAAGCACTGCAAGAGCAAAGAATCTCTACCGTCAATACACCCTCCCACAACCGAATACACAGGTGACAAAAAGTGTACTTACTGTTTTTATCAAGTTCAAACAAAACCCAAAAAGCATCAGAGGCTCATGTCATTTTCCACAACATGCTCAATAATCCATCCCTTCCTCCCAAGTGCTCTGCACTCACCGTTCAAATTGACACATTCCTGGCACAGAAATGAAAGGGCACATTCAAGAAAGAGACAAACAAGAGACAGACGAGGAGAGGGGAAAAAAGAGAGCTAAAAAAACTTGGGACAGAGGTGAAGTCTGCGCTGCAGAACAGTTGACAAAGGAATGCCAGGAGCTTTCTGATGTTCAGATTTGTCTCTCTGGCTCAGTGGCATATGAAGAGGGTGATCTGGGGGGGGGGCCTGGCCCCCGGTGCCAGGCAGCAGGGGGGGTGTCTGGGAAGCCACTCCAAGATGGCAGTGGGGATGCAAGAGAAGCATGTTTATTGGTGTGATTACTGTATATATTTGAAGTTACAAAGTTACATATAAATATATAGTTCAGTGCTTTCACATCCTATTTTGTCCCAGTCTTGCTTTTTTGTCAGGGATGTTTCATGGCTGTACAATTGCTGCAGTCTGAGAATGCCAATTTGCATTTCAGGAGTGTCATTTTATGATGTTACAATGACAGCACTTCCTGCTTGATTATGTAACTTCCTGCCACAGCATCGCTTCCAGGTTAATGACATCACTTCTGGTGGGTCCCGACATGAGCGCCATTCTAAAAAGTGGGGCCCGGTCTAAAAAGTTTGAATAGCACTGATCTAGATTGTAGGCATCACCCAATTGCACCCTTGCATTTTGCAAATTACCCTCAGATCTGGTTTCATACTGTTTACTTCTCAGAATAAAATGAAATCAGCTTCAGGATGATTCAAGATGCCTGTGAAGTGCCCCTATGGAGAAGAAAAATTGATTTCCTATGGTATATATATAAAAAAGAACAGCCTATAATGTTCAAGTCGTTCTTCCCCATGGCAGCGACTTCTTGGTGCCGCACCTTGTCATAACCAAGCAAAAATCTGAACCACAAACTCTTGGTGTGGGCGATACCATTCCAAACAGCAAGACTAGAGCAATCTCCAGGATTCCAATATTCATGGTACAAGCAACTTGCAGGCAATAAAACACATCAGCATGCCGATGGCTCTTTGTGTCAGGAGATTATAGGGTTGACAAGCATGAGAGCCAGTTCTGAAAATAATAATCACAAAGCAGACATGCGAGTCCATCAGCAAAGCGGTACGGCCGGGCAGGGGGAGGGGAGAACCATACATACATACATACCATTGCAAGCCAATCAATTAGCATTGGTTATTTCACTGCTTAATCACTTAGAGTGGCAACAATTTTTGCTTTGACAGAGCAAAGCAAGTGGGAAGAAAACAAAACTAAAATGTGCATCCTATTTGGCTGTCAAAGGGCCAGTTCAGACATTTACATTGATAGCTTTAACCTAGCATTATTTTTGCTTTGTTTAGCGTACAACCCCCTATTACTTAGGCTCCAATCTTACCCACTTACCAAGGGAGGTAAGCATTATGGACCACAATGGGACTCACTTCTGAGTAGACATGCATAGGACTGGGCTCTTAGGACAAAGGACTGCACAAAGAACGCCACTCTATAATAAGTCTGAGCCCTGATCAATCTACCTAAGTATTGACTTTGCACTGACTGGCAGCCACTCAGTAGAACTCCAGCTTCTGACAGGAATTTCTTTCTGTGTTACCCGTAGATTCAACCTGGGACCTTCTACATGCAAGGCATGTGCTCTATCATTGAGTTATCTTGGTGTTGCCCTTAAAATAACCCTGGAGGCATAGAGTTGGTTCTACAAGCCAGCCACTGCCAATGCAGGCTGCCCACAACTACAACATCCCCCCCCAGGTGGTGATCCAGCCTCCCCTAAGACCTCCAACAATGGAGAGTCCACTGTCAAACAGTTCACACCTTCAAGCAGCTCTTCCTGACATTTAACTGAAATCGCCCTTGTTGCAACTGCTGTTACCCTATAAGGGAAGTATAGTGCCCTACCCCATTGTGTGGGATTGTGTGACGTGTGCACTTTGCGCCTCCTACCTCCAAGCAGGTGATTCTGACATGACTGACGATCAGCGGTGTCATCTGGCAACGAGTTGCCGGAACACCAGGCGGGACTTACCGCCCGATTGGCTGCCCGTCCATGACATGTCGCCGCCTGTCCGCCCGCCGCGCGGGCACCCCTGGCTTCGGAGGGGGTGCCCGCTTGCCTGGGGGGCGCGCCGGGTGCCTGGGCAAGCAGCGGAGGGGCGCGCCAACCGGAGGGAGCCCGCACGGTGGACGGGCAGGCGGCGACACGTCACGGACAGCCTGTCAATCAAGCGGTAAGTCCCGCCTAGCGTTCCGGCAGCTAGTTGCCGGATGACACTACTGCTGCTGCTGATGTCTTCACAGGATGCTTTGGAATCTAGGGAGGCCGAGCACTGCTGGCCCGGCCAGCAAATTGGGTGGAACCTCGAGAGGTAGGACGGCTCAAAAGGGGAAAAGAAGGGGGAGATAGAGCAAGGGAGAGAAAGGGACACAAGGGGCACAAGGGGTTGAAGGATTAGGGTCTTTGGGAGAAGGGCAGGTGGAGAGAGACTGGGGGAAAAGGACCAGGGCCAAGGAAAAAGAGGAAAGGATGGCACATCATAAGAGGAAGCAAATAACCAGGAAGTTTCCTGGTGCCTCCTCTGAAGATCCCTTCGGAACATCTCCTACCTCATTTTGCTACACATGTAGATTGATTTTTAGATTGTACATCACTGGCATTCTTAGGGGGGGGTCAGAGGGTGCAAGTGCTCTAGGGCAGCACAGCTAGGGCGAGAACGGTTGCAATCCACTGCCCCACAGCCATGCTGTCCCTGCCCCCAAACCCTCCAGATGTGACCACCAGGGGTGGCATTTACAGGGATGTCCCTGGAGGCGTCAGAAGCTCCAGGTCTGCCACTGCTGCACATGTTCCTAGATGAGCTCAGGAACATGCCCTAACACAGCTGGTCTTCTGCAATTCGTCAGATGCCTCCACTTGCTTTTAACGTGAAAAGCACCAATGGTTTATCATGCATCAGCCGAAACACGTATCTGAAATGACTGCTTCTCATTTGTCAGGCTGCTCTTTTCAGTTTGCCCACTGAGCACCCCTCCTGGGCATTTTGCGGGCTGGCGCCAATTAGCTTCATCTTGACATCATGTTGACCTCACTTCCCTGATGATGCTCAGCTGTTTCTTTTCTCTCCTGCCAGCTCGATGCTACCCATTGAAGGCACGGAACCTGCACAAGTCCTTCACAGCTCCCATTGCTTGTTTTAGAGCTGGGAGAGGCAACGCATTTTAGCATAGAAGGCTGTGTCAGAACTGTCACAAGCTGGATGCTATCTCCAATTCCCTCCATTCAGCTGCACACAGTAGACATCATTCAAACTGCATTTGACATAAATTCATAGGATGTTGCCATACTGAGTCAGGTCATTGGTCCGAACAGCTCACGATCACTAACACAGACAGGCAGCAGCTATCCAGTATGTCAGGTGAGTATCAGGGTTGGCGTCTTTCCCAGCCCCACCTGGAGATGCCAGCGATTGAACCTAAAACCCAGAACCTTGTGAATATAAAGCAGGTTCTCTATGACTGACCTACCATTCCACCCCCAAGAAACCTAACCTAGTGTTTCTCAAATTCTGGGTCAGGATCCACTTGGTGGGTCGCAATCTGATGTCAGGTGGGTCGTGGAAAGTTGGGAACAGTCATCTTGGAAGCTGCAAAACTTATTCTTGCTATGCTCCGTTCATGAGTATTAACAGTCAGAATTTTTGTTTAATGGTTTTCAGTTCAGTGCTTTTACATAATATTTTTTTCTAATCTTGCTTTCTGTCAGGGATGTTTCACGGTTGTGCAATTGCTGCAGTTCAAAACTGCCAGTTTGCATTCCAGGAATGTCATTTGATTACATCACAATGACAGCACTTCCTGCTTGGTGATGTCACTTCTGGCCATGACATCACTTCCAGGTTAGTGACATCACTTGCAGTGGGTCCCGACACCATTAAAAAAGTGGGTCCTAAGAGAACCACTGACATAACCAATATGGAAGTCTTGAAGATGACTTGAAACAATTACTTTCCAATACACATATTCTGAAAGTGCTGCCCAAGTGTGAGAAGCTTGTTTCAACCACCAATCAAGTTTGCATTTAGATGTTTTAAAAAATCACAAGGGGTTAAAACAAAATGCGAAGGTTCATGTCTGAATTTAAAAAGAAGAGGCCTTTTCTTGCTTTTGTGTTATGAGCAGCTTTGACTTTTTTTCTTTTTTGCCATCACATTTTCAAGTTTATCTTTGTAACCACGAGATGAAAAATTTACACACACTCCCACACAGTGTTGGAAGGGCTCCATCAGGGTTCTGTGGTCCACACAATGTTCCTACGGACACCCACACCCAATGCCTGCAATTCAAGAGTAACAAATAACTGTGAACTATTTCAAAAGCTGCATATATGCGTTATTACTTGACAGGGCTGAGCCCAAAAGACTCCCCATTTTGGGCGGGGCAAATATTTGGGGCAGCATTTTAAAAACAGCATCATTTGCAGTTATTTTTAATTTTGTTTCAATTCCTTTGCAAACGGGTTTGCACAACTGGGCAAGAGGCACTTTTTCAAGTCCTCTTATATTTAGCGGGGGGGGGGGGAGTAATTATCCCTATTCACCCCTGCGCAGTGCCTTTTCTAGTGGCTATTGCTAGTGATGTTCGGCATTTTTTTTAGATTGTGAGCCCTTTGGGACAGGAAACAATTCAACTTTATTATTATTTGCCAGTAAACTCTTTTGTAAACTTTGTGTTGAAAAGTGGTATATAAATACTATTGACTGATTCTCTTGAAACACTCTCTTGTGGGGGGGGGGAATGACTGTGATATCAGCCTTATGAATTTGTTTATTTTTATTTGCCCTCCCCTTAACATTCAATGAGGTTCTGGAAATGTTTTTGCTGATATTAGGCAAATTGCATCTGTATTTTTGCGCTTCGTAATTTTATGTTTTGTAGGATGCCTTGTAGCCAGGCATTGCCAGGAAAGCTTAAATAACTTAATTTAATTCATTTAAATAATGCATTAAAACTTATTTAATTATTCATCAAGCTGATTAACCAATTAAATGTTGCAGCCCATATACGATAGATGCATACATAGAATAACAGACACATGCCCTCCCCTCTCCTACCTCTGTTCCAGTAGGCCTATCAATCAATCAATCAATCAATCAATCAATCAATCAATCAGCAGTATTTATATACCGCTTTTCAACAAGTTCACAAAGTGGTTTACAGGCAAATAGTAATAATAAAGTTAAATGGCTCCCTGTCCCAAAAGGGCTCACAATCTAAAAACAATGCAGAACCTCACCAGCAACAGCCACCAGAAAAGACACTGCGCCGGGGTGAATAGGGACAATTACTAAATATAAGAGGAACACTACTTGAAAAAGTGACTCTTACCCAGTTAGCAGGGGTAGACATCTCTTTGGCCTATGACATCTCTTTGGCCAATGTAAGATATTGTCATAGTTAGAGGTGGGAGAAAACAGTGACAACAAAATAAAAACACATAACATCACTTTCTGCACTTCTCATTTTTGTTTAAAAAAACTGTGAAATCTGAAAAAAAAACTAAATCCGTTTATTTTAAACGGGCGTGTTTGAGTTATGGCTGTGGCTGCATCTGCTGACACTGTCACCTGTAAACCTTTAAAACTATTATAATTATAAAGAAATTTTCGACTAAAACCACATAACTCTACTTCCTGCACTTGGAAAATACCAAATTCCATGAAAAAAATAAAATCGTTCTATCCCACCTCTAGTCGTAGTTCATCGGTTAATGTACTACAAGGTCTTTTTATTTCCATTTCCTGTAGACGAACGCATTTTGTCTGCGCTAACCCCTGCTACTACTTTTAACAATTCTGTAGAGCTTTCCCCCTACAAGAAAAAAAAAAAACCCTGAAACAGACCCAAGCGCAACTTTCTTGTGTTAGCAAAACTCCAGGCAAGTCAGAAGTTAATGCGATTAGCACAGAATGTTCCAGGACTCATAATTTATTCAGAAAACTCATTTCCAATCCACCTGGAGAATTGATCACATCCTAAGGACCGCGATCTCCATTCAAATGACAGCACACTCACCATTCTGCTTTTTAGAGACTGGAGAGTGTAGGAACCGAAAGTCAAAACCTTGCTTCTAATAGTGAACGGAATGTTAAGAGACGCTGACTTTTTCTTAAAGGAAGGAGGCTGAGCTTTGATGGGATTCACAGGAGTTTACATTGGACGTGGTTTCTAATAAGTCTTCAGGCTCGCAAGAAGGGGTCTGCAGGGTCTCCAACTCTTTCTGTGCCTTTGACAGCAGTGCATGGGGAGGGGGACGGAATTTCAGCAGGTGGCCTTTTCCCAGTCTGGGAGCTCCATGAAGGGGACAGGAGCATTCTTTCATTTTTCCTCTGCCATACCATTTAAAGCAGTGGTTCCCAAAGTGTGGGTCAAGACCCACCAGTGGGTCGCAACCAGTGATGTCATCTCGTAATGAAGAACGGGAACGCTGGGTGGAACTTATGCATGATTGGCAGCCCGTCCGTTCCGTTCCGCGGCTGCCCTGGCCTCGGGGGGGGCTGGCCCCAGTTGGCGCGCCCCACCGCTGCTCATCCAGGCACCCGGCGCGCCCCCCACCTGTCCCCCCCGGCAAGTGGGCGCCCTGCCGAGGCCAGGGCAGCCGCGGAACGGAACGGCAGCCAATCATGCGTAAGTCCCGCCCAGTGTTCCCGTTCTTCATTACAAGATGACATCACTGGTCGCAACCTAATTTTTGGTGGGTCACAAAACTGACAAAGCAGGCTATGTGCATGAAGGGTTAAACAAACTGCTACTGGGGGGGGAGCATTGCTGCCCAAACACCATAATAGTCATACCCCTTGGCATTCATATCAGGCAGCAGCAGCCTTTATAGCTGTAGCAGAACAGTCCCAATCTGATGAATGAGGTAGTCACCTCTCCCCCCCCCCCACCGCCCCCAGTAAAAAGGATGAAAACAGAGGCTTGGGAGGCTGGTAAAATGAAACACTTTTTTTAGGCTCGTAAAGGTGAGTCCCGATAGCATGTCATTTTAAAAAGCGGGTCCCAGTGCTAAAATGTTTGGGATCACTGATTTAAAGCATCAAGTCTTCATGCCTGCAACTCAGCAAGACTCAGTTTGGGGCCTGGACTCCAAGCTCTGGCCAACAAGAATCCCCCAACACAAAAGGGTAAGTAGGCAGATCAGCAAATAAACCTCTTGATCAGAGGTCTTTTCCACAACTTGTGGTCCACCAAACCAACACAGTCCACTAATTATATCCATTGACCTAACAAAGACTTTATTATTCTCCTGGTTTTCCAGTCTGCTTGGGACTCCAGAAAAAGGACTATCCCTGCTAATTGGCCAAAAGAAGTATGTTTTAAATTGAGTGTTGGGAAAATTTTAACAAATAAAAGAAAATACTATTCTATCCAGCGGGTAATTAATCTGTGGAACTCCTTGCTGCAGGAGGTGGTGATGACATCTGGCCTAGGGGCATTTGAAAGGGGACTGGACAGATTTCTGCAGGAAAAGTCCACCACAGGCTATAGGCAAATGATGGGTGGTGCAACCTCCTTATTTTAGAAGTGGGCTACCTCAGAATGCCAGGTGCAAAGGAGTAGCAACAGGATGCAAGTATTTAGTTGTCTTGTGTGCTTCCTGAGGCATCTGGTGGGCCACTATGAGATACAGAACTAAATGGGCCTTTGGCCTGATCCAGCAGGGCTCTTCTTAAGTTCCTATATTCTTAAACTGACCACTCATAGTGGGAAGGGGGGGCAACTATCCCCATTCATCCCAGGAGCTGTTGGGATGTCTCAGTGTCTCCCTTGTGTTTTTCTGTTTAAACTGTGAACCCTTTGGAGACAGGAATCATCTTCTCATTTCTTTTCCTATATAAGTCACTTGGATGACTTTGGAGGTGGGGGGCTTGGAAAAGCAGTATATTCATATTCGTAATACTAATACTAATAAATCAGCAGAGTATGTAAACCAAGCTCCTGCAGTCATGGGATAGCAGCGTGCATGAAAAAAGAGCACACCTAAACCCCCTGGCTGGAATGGGGCTGTTTGCCTAAAGGCGGCGGCTTTAAACTTCAAGGCTCGTAACATGAGTTACTGTATTAATCTATAGATCAACATGTCTATTTTAAAAACAGACTAGGAGGAAACTAAAAGTACAATATTTCTCTGGGAGATCATATATTTTGAAAGAACTGTCAGTCGTCTGAACATCCAGTTATATAAATGGAAAGTAAAGAAAAAGCACAAACACCCCCACACTCCTAAAATAAAAAGACCTATTAATTGACTGAGGGACGTGGTGGCGCTGCAGGGTAAACCGCTGTTGCTGAACTTGTTGACTGGAAGGTAGGCAGTTCGAGACCATGCGACGGAGTGAGCTCCCGTTGCTTGTCCCAGGTCCTGCCAACCTAGCAGTTTGAAAGCACCTAAAAATTCAAGTAGATAAATAGGTACCACTTCGGTAGGAAGGTAACGGCGTTCCGTGCGCTACGGTGTAGAGTCATGCCAGCCACATGACTACGGAAGCTTGTCCTAGGACAAATGCCGGCTCTACAGGCTTAGAAACAGAGATGAGCACCGCCCCCTACAGTCGGTCATGACTAGACCATTCGGTCGTGGGGAAACCTTTACCTATTAATTGGCTGGCACTTAACCATCAGATTTACATTGTACTCTGCCAGTTACCTGATCACCTGGGAAAGTAGACATGGTTCACAGCAAGTATAAAGGATGTGGTGATGGCCACTAGGATCAGATGGTTTTAAAAGTATATCAAAGTCAATGACCAGAACAGCTAAATGGAATCTCCATGTGCAGACAAAGTCTACCTCTGAATGCCAGTTATTGCACAGCGACAACAACAGAGGGCTTTTGCTTTGCGTGTGAGCTTCCTGGGGGCATTAGTTGGGACACTGTGAGAAAATGGATTTCGGTGTAGATGTGCCTTTGGTGTGAGCCAATAAGGATTTTCCTATGCTCTTACAGGAAGGGTTAACTGGAAAGTAGCAGCCAAAGGCTACCCAAGCCTTATTTGCCACGGAAGCCTGAGGGTGGTTGGGTGAAATAACTTGCACTTTAATATGTGCAAATAATAATAAATATAGGTTAGCAGCACGCTTTGTCAGAAAGAAAAGCAGCCTAACGTTAGCCAAATTTGAAAATAGGGAACATTCCAAATTGCACCACACTAAAATACATTATTTCCATATCACAGTAATGTGTATTCCCCCATTGCAAAGACCTAATATCAATGGGAGAGGAGCTTCAGATCAAAACTGCACACATTACATTACAATATGAAACTGCATGATTCGCTTTTCTTGTGTAGACAGCATTTGTACGAAGGCTCAATCCAGATTTAGTGGTGCCAATGAGAGCTCTGCCCCAACCACAATGAGAATGCTGCAAAATCGTGGTGAACGTGTTCAAGTGAGGGCTGGAAATGTTGCCATTCCACACAAAGAGATACACAAGCAAAGTTGTCCATTGAAATAAAGGGGAATGGCCCAGAAGTTTGGTGTGTGCATCAGACCACCCAAAGAGCTTTGGGGAGTGGCATCACCAGTTGCAGTCTAGCTCAGTAGGGTTAACTCCCTGAACTTAATAGGACTAAACCACACCTAAACAGAGCTCTGGATGGTATTCAATATAACTAAATGCCATTGAGAGGAGAGTGATTAAGCTGGGTCCATTTTAATGCCAAAAACGCAGGGAAATTCATTCCAAAAATTTTCCTGCCCTCAACAGCCAACATGTCAGCTTTAGCAATAATAAGAATGGAGCTCTCTATAGTCCGTCTAATAGACCGTTCTCTGTCTTTCTCATCATAGGCTTTCTACCTGAATTTTCATAATTTTTCATTGCCATGCTTTTCTAAAGTTTGGTAGAGGTGCACAAATGTTCCTTTTGTATTCGAGAGCAGACCAAGTGAAATAAGCCCTAGCGCAGTGGTTCTCAAACTTCTTAGCACCGGGACACACTTTTTAGAATGACAATCTCTCTGGGACCCACCAGAAGTGCTGTCATGGCCAGAGGTGCTGTCATTGTGATGCCAGAGCCTGCTGCTTTCCTGAGAGCGCAGGCAAGAAGTTGGGCTATTTCTCAACCATTTTCCAACAGCAACGTGAATCAGAAAGAAAAAAAGCGTGTTTACAATTTGACACAAGCAAAACAACCACACAGCCCTCCCCCTTTCCAGCATCCCATATTTTCAATATGGCTGCCCTAAGTGCTTTGCAACCCACCTGAACCTGGCTCGCAACCCACTAGTGGGTCCCGACCCACAGTTTGGGAACCACGGCTGTAGAGTAAGTAAATTGGGAATCAAACACTGAATCTCTCAAAAAATATTCCTATTGTTTTTGTGTAGAACAGACCCTGCACAATAAGCTTACAATCCAGCTTGGCTCACTGCCACTCAAAGAAACTTGAAATGAACTTAAAAGAGTGAAGAACCCGAGAAGAAAAAGGCTAAAAAACAATTAGGGCTGGTGACTGGCTGGCACACAAGATGGCGCCCCCTTACCTGAAGTTGTGTACCCTTCTCTTCCACTACCTCCTTTGCCTCCTTCCTGGATTCTATAGCACAGGACACAACTGCCTCAGTCAGAGAGCCAAATCAGGGCTCTCAGGATTCCGCGGGCCAGATCCTGCACCCTTGGAAATCCCTCCCCCACATGAACAGTGCTCACCATTCCATGGGGAAGCCTGCTATCTTGGCTGTGGATCTCCCCCCTAAATGTCAAACTTGGAAGTCACATATGCCTGGAAATCCGGGAGCAAAGCATGCTGGGCAGTGATGTCATCTGGTAATGAAGATCGGGAAGGCTGGTTGGGACTTACGCGTGATTGGCTGCCCGTCCGTTCCGTTCCATAGCTGCCCTGGCCTCGGCGGGGTGCCTGCTTGCCGGGGGGGGACGGGTGGGGGGCACGCCGGGTGCCTGGGCGAGCAGTGGTGGGGTGCGCCAACCGGGGGCAGCCGCAGAATGGAACGGACAGGCTGCCAATCACGCGTAAGTCCCGCCCAGCGTTCCCGATCTTCATTACCAGATGCTGGGTCACCAGAATGCGGAAGTGGCCACCCAGCACGATGTTTTGGGAAGTAAAGATTGGCAGCTGAGATAGCAGGCATCCCTGGAGAAATGGTAAGCTCTGGTCATGCCAGGCGTGCCTTTACCAGAAAGCCAGCGGTCCACGGTTTGGAGACGACTGTTATAGATTCACTGCCTTGGAAGCTGGGCGTACGCCAGCCCTTATATAAATGTGTACCAAGCATATTCTCGAACCCTGAGCTATGTCCCCTCCCCTGATCTGACTACATGAACATCAGCTGATAAAAGAGTTGCAAAATGAACTCAACCCAGTACACCTGAAGGAACATCTCCCATAATTTCTCCCTGCAGTTTTCAAGATAAATGGGGAAGCACTTCTATAAGAAATAATAATAATAATAATAATAATAATAATAATAATAATAATAATACTTGGTATTTATATACCGCCTTTCTTGGTCATCAGATTGCTCCTTTGACTTTAATTCAAGGCGGTTTACATAGGCAGGCATTTTCTAAACCGCAAGGGTTTTTACAAATCACAAAGTTCTAATCTTACAAGAACAACTACATGCAGATGACACTTTCATCGTCCAGTCCTTCTTTCTAGCCGCACAATTGCCTTCCGCCAGCTCACCAAAGAGCAGCTGGCCCAGCACAACTCCTCTCTCACAGGCAGCTGAGACAGGTCAGATCTTATCAGCTGCATTCTCGAGGTCTGCCGCACACGGAAGCTTCCGGTGTTCTCAAACTGGCGACCTTCGGATCTTACCTTCGGCATTACTGCAGCTTTAACCCTCTCGACCAGACCTTCTGCCCAGTACTATCACCTCCTGAGCTTAAGGGCAACTATAAGTTAACAGGGTCTTCTCCACAGTGGCACCCTACTTGTCTAAAGAAAGAAAAGTTCTCGTACTTGCCATTTGCTTGGTTAAGCCATTTCTGTTTCATGCGGTCTTAACTGGTTGACTGTTCACACGCACACAGGGTCAACCCTAGATCTTCTGACGCCTGAGGTGGCATGCTAAGTGCTGCCCCCCTTAACCACTCATGTGCCAGCCTCTGCTCCTCCCATTCTCCAATGTTCAAGCTCATTCCCCTTCACATTTCCTTTTCCTCCCTAGTCGAGAGGGTAAAAGCCGCCGTTTGCCCGAAGAGAAGATCCGAAGGTCGCCAGTTTGAGAACACCGTGCGTTTCCGTGAGCGGCAGACCTTGAGAATGTGGCTGATAAGATCTGAACTGAGCTGTTTCCGGCTGCCTGTGAGAGAGGAGTTGTGCTGGGCCAGCTGTTTCTTTGGTGAGAGCAAAGAAGCCGTTTATCAGCCGGCGGGAAGGCAATCGTGCGGCCAGTAAGAAAGAATGGACTATGAAAGTTTCATTGAATGTAGTAGTTCTTGAAAGCTGGAACTTCCTTTGTGATTTGTAAAACCACTCGGGGTTAGAAAAGCCTGCCTATGTAAACCGCCTTGAATTAAAGTAAAAGGAGCAATCTAATGACTAAGAAAGGCGGTATATAAATATCGGTGGTATTATTATTAATTATTATTATTATTATTATTATTCCCAATCCAGACAGCGGATGAGGAGTGGTGGAGGTAAGTAGGTGGACAGAACTGAGCACTCCCCCACCATTCAGCTGCCTTAGGCGACCAGCTTAGTTGGCCTCATGGAAGGGCCAGCCATGTGTGAAAAGACACAAGGAACCTTGTAGGTCTAGTAGAAGGGATTTAAATGTGCAGAACAAAGACAGAGAGGAAGGCTCAGGGCCACACTCACATGCCAGCCTATTCTTATGTCCATCCCCTGCTAAAATCAATAAGACTTGAGCGTGTACAACTGTATTGCATTCAATTTAAGATTTTATTACAATCAACGAAGACCCAGTGAGGACCAAACTGCTGACCGGGCTGATTGAAGAGACTCTGGCCGGTTACTTTAATCGTACGGGGCTCCGAATATATTGTATTCCTCCAAAGCACTTGGCGGAAGGTAATGGCATTGGAGCCCAGCGCCGAGGAAAGAAAATAAGCTGTTCTAATTTCCCACAAATCATAAAAGACAGCTTTCATATTAATAAAACATAGCACATGTAAAATTAATAGTAAAAAGGTTTTCTGGTATACTGGCAGAAATCACACACACACACACACACACACACACCCCTTGTTAAAGGAATGTTGAAGACATGCTGTGAATTAGAGTTGAAGACATGCTGTGCATTAACACAGGCAGCTCTGGCAAAAGACATGCAAGGAAATTCATTTTCACCACTGTTTATCACATAGATCGGTTAACAGAATCCTCATTCTCCACCTAGATCAACAGGATGGAGCTAGTGGGCAACCGGGTCCAAATGGATCCATTATTCTGTACTTCGTAACTGTTTGTGAGAACCAACTGGTTCCCACAAACAGTGACACATACACAAACACCGTACCTTGAATGTGAATTTTAGCCAGCGCTGCAGTCAAAGAAACCTTCAGTCTGAACTACACTTACCTGGGAGGAAACCCCCATTGACTATAATGGGACTTAGAAGTAAGTCCCATTATAGGCATGCATAGGATTGGGCTCTTAGTTAACTAATCCTACAATCAAACTATGATTACGAATTATGGTGTTGGAGAAGACTTTTGTGAGTCCCCTGGACTGCAAGGAGATCCAATCGGTCAATCCTACAGGAAGTCAAGCCTGATTGCTCCCTGGAAGGACAAATCCTGAAGCTGAAGCTCCAATACTTGGCCACCTCATGAGAAGAGAGGACTATTTACGCATGCGCCGTATCCTATCCCCCTTCCTGGGTCTGATCCACCAATATGGATCAACCCAAACTTCCCGGTCCGAGTTGACTCATAGTGGCTGCTGGGGATGACCCAGGGGCAATGGGACAAATTTCCCTTTACCCCAAGGAGACCTCCGGCAGCTGAAATTCCCCTGCAGGATGCAGCAGAAGCTGTGCCAGCACTGCCACATCACCACATGGGAATTTTGACAGGATTGGGCAGGTGGTTTTGCATGCCGTTAATCTATCCTAAGTGTGTGCATGAAAATTCTCTCTCTATACACACATACACACACCAAAAAATGTTCATTTTTTTTAGCACAGGCCACTACCCATGTAATCTGCTAAATGCATTTGGAGCTTACCAACAAACTATGTCCCAAAGTGAATCCATTCACAATTGTCTAGATCAGTGGTTCTCAAACGTTTTAGCACCAGGACCCACTTGTTAGAATGGCAATCTCTCCGGGACCCACCAGAAGTGATGTCATAGCCGGAAGTGCCATCACTGTGACGCCAGAGCCTGCTGCTTTCCTGGGAATGCAGAATAAGTTAAGCTATTTCTCAGCCATTTTCCAACAGCAAAGTGAATCAGAAAGAAAAAAAAAAAGCCAATTTACAACCTTGACAGAAGCAAAATAACCACACACACCTTCCCCTTTCCAGCATCCCACCTTCCCATATTTTCAATGTGGTTGCTCTGTGACCCCACCTAAATTGGCTCGCAACCCACTGGTGTGTCCCAACCCACAGTTTGGGAACCACTTGTCTAGATCCATCAGTGCTCAAGCGCAGGGCAAAAGCAAATAAAATCCTAGTGGGAGATGGAGGTGGAGAGGAACATCCACAGACAGTTTATTTAGAAAGAATGAAAAAAGGGTACGACTTGGAGAAAGCACTTTGTTTTTCCCCTTTGTGAGAAAATTGGTTTTCAAAATTTCTCTCTTTAGCTCATTAATGGATAGCATCCATTTCAATTAACATTGCAATCTCGGTACATAAACACCTTGGCAGTGATATTCCTCACAGTACCATTTCATTAACGTCCGTGAATTTATACCAAATTAATTGTGTGAAAGACAAGAGTCCCCCTTATCTTTTCATGGGCTGTTTAATGAACACACTTAATGAGAAGCATTTAGTTTCTAATTGGCATCTCACATAACAACGCTGGTTTTCAAAAGATGCCAGCAGATTGCTTGTTCTTTACTAAAGATGCTACCCCCCCCCCCAGAAAATAAATATATTTTATTGGGGGGGGTGTTAATGGGTCTTCTCTGTTCTTGGGGGAGATTTTAAAGGCACAATTATTTAGTTCAGTGTTTCTTAAACTGTGAGTCAAGACACAGGTGGCTTGCGAGCCAATTTCAGGTAGGTCACACCTAGGGAAGCCATGATTGAAAATATGGGACCCTGGACAGGGGAAGGGTTGTGCAGTTATTTTGTTTGTGTCAAGGTTGTGAATAGGCTTTTTTTTTCCCTTTCTGATTCACTTTGCTACTGGACAATCAATACTGGGCAAGTTTGCTGTTAGAGAAATGTGCTCTGAATGGCTCTGAAGGCAAGGAGGAGGGGCCGCTTTACACAGGCATTGAGAAGCCTGATAAACCTAGTCTTCTTCCCGCTTTCCAGGAAAGCCATTGACTTTGTCCCATATTAGGCTGCCTGAAAAAAAACTAGCATTTTGCCCCTCCCCAGGAATGCCACTAGACGAAGTGATCCTTCACGTAATACAGTCCTAGGTTGTAGAATGCTTTGAAGATCACGACAAGCATTTTGAATCGGGCTTCACTCACAACACGTTACATTTAAGATAATGTATAATAATAATAATAATAATAATAATAATAATAATAATAATAATAAT
>JAJKFI010000020.1:11089048-11102391 GCA_029204185.1 Lerista edwardsae | reverse complement strand
ATAATAATAATAATAATAATAATAATAATAATAATAATAATAATAATAATAATAATAATAATAATAATGATGCATTTCTGCAGTCCACAAAAGATGTCAACTTAAAAGTCGGAGGCCGTTCAGCGGGATGGTGCTTTCTGTGATCTTACGCAAAAATAATCAATTCGATTACACAAGATTCAAAACAAGATTCCAAAGCACATGGAACTCAAAACCAGCGTTTGTTTTAACTGCAAGTGGAATAATTCAAACTATGCAAAGAGCAAAGCAGTCGCCTGACTCTAGGAGAGCAGGTCAGGATTAAATTGTAGGCAACAGGCAGTGGCGTCCCTACGTGGGAGAGGGGATGCAGCTCTAAGTTTTGCAAGGAGCCTTACCCTGTCATGTAAATCCCTCCTCTCCCTTGCTGCTGTAGCCAGTAAGCAATGCCAAGACGTTGCTTTTCCCCATGAGGATTGGTTAAAACGGAGAGGGAAAGGAGCGATTTCCTTGGCAAGGTAAGGCTCCTTGCAAAACTTAGAGCTTCGCCCCCCCCCCGTAGGATTGCCACTGGCAACAGGAAGTCCTGAGCTCAAATCACGGCATCACGACACAGACTAAGGGCACAATCCTAACCTGGAGTTAGGCCAGCAAAGTTTGGCCAGCACAAGGGACACCGTAAAGTATGTTTGGACCACTCTTGGAGTCAGAGAGCCCAGCACACAGATGTGTGCCATCCTCTCTGACTCCAGAGAGTCCAAACACATTTTACGGTGGCCCTTGTGCCAGCCAACTTTGCTGGCTTAACTATGCCGGGCTACCTCAAGGTTAGGATTGCACCCTGAGAACTGAGAAGCAATAATCATAATTGGCAATAATCAGCTAATTGAGTTGTCTGTACAATGCTAATGAGGGGATTTGTTTTTAAAAGTGAGAGATTTATTTTTGCTTCAAGCAGATGCTCATAGCTAATCAATTTAAACCACAACACTTCAAATTAAAAAAAGTTAAGCTGGGTGACTGGTTCAAGACCCTCCTAGTGGCTGAAACACTAGTCACCATCTCTGCTGTTCCTCTTCCACTAAGGGAAATGGAGCAGAAAAGGACACATGGAGGAGTGGTGAGCTTGTCTAGCCTGCCACTTGCCTATCCTTCCCTCCATACTTCCTCTTCTGCTCTGTTCCCCTCTAGCCTTTTTAATCCAAGGAATGGAAGGAGGAGGAAGAGAAGCATGGGCAAGTGGCTGGAGGCAGGAAAGTGGAGTTGGCCCTCTGGCCACAGACTGCCTCATTTGTCCTCTTGAATGAGCCACCCCTGTTGACTGGATATATCCACTTGGGGATTCAGCTTAAACATGGGTTTACTTACCACAAGTGAGAGGGGCCTCTTCCATGAGACAACTCCGATCAGTCCCGACAACAACACCTGAAACCAGATTAGAAATAAGTATAAGGCAGGAGGTACGGACTGATGGTTAAGCTGCTGGTACTGCCTGAAGCTAAGCAGGAGAATCTGTGATCTTGCTTTTGGATGGGAGATGGAATGCCAAGCTGTGACAAGCTGCAGTACCGGATGTGGCAGGATGGAGTTGCTGTGGAGCTGATTAGCCAGTGTGGGAATGTGGGAGAGGGCCAGCCGGAAAAAGAACGGAGTACAATCTTGAAGACCTGTCCAGGTGGACTTAGGATTGCCTGCTGAAGCTCAATGGAAGGCAACCAGAGGAAAGGACCACACTGTAAAGGCTGCATCTGGGACTGAGGGTTTGATGAATCACAAAATACTGTATATTCGTAAGAAACCCATTGAAAAACGGTGGTTTAGACTAGCCTGCCCTTGCAAACTGCCTTGGTCATTTGCTTCAGCATAGGAAAGATGGGATATGAATTCTTCAAATAAAATAATGAATAAATATAAAGTGATAAGCTGCTGGATTTTCCAAGTCAGGAATGATAACCCCCCCCCCAACAAAGAGAAATGGTCAGAAACGGTATGCCCAAAGGGACTTTTATGATTTGGAGAAAAATCCACAAGCCCTAGCAGACTCTACCCAGACCCCTACTCCACAGTGTCATATTTCCAACTTCTTTTGAAACATCCCCCCATTTGAAAAAAACAAAAACAAAAACACAGTTTGTTATATATTGCATGAAAGGAAAAACAGCCGCTGGTCTAAAAAGGCAAACCCTCTCTCGGGGATGGAAAATTTTGCCAGTCTTGGGATTCTTCCACCTCTTTCATAATTTTTTTTAAGCTTCCTGCTTTCATAAACTTAATGAAAAATAAATTTTTTAAACGTTGTAAAGGCAATGGGGTCTCATTCAGCACCTTGCTGAGAGTGCAGTCCTAAACTGGAGTTAGGCCGGCATAAGATAAGCCAGCAAAAGTTTGGCCAGCACAAGAGCCACCATAAAGCGTGTTTGAACCACTCTTGGAGTCAGGGAGGATGGTGCACGTCTGTGCGCTGAACTCTCTGACTCCAAGAGTGGTCCAAACATACTTTACAGTGTCCCTTGTGCTGGCCAAACTTTGCTGGATTAATTTATGCTGGCCTAACTCAGTTTAGGATTGCACCCTGAGGCAGAGGAGGTTGATCCAATGAAAGAGACTTAATGGCTCCAGTCATGCAGGTATTGACTTCATACATATATATGCACGCACAGAGATTTTACACACACACACACACACCCCACTAGATGGGGTATCAAATTGAAACACTTGGGCACAGTTGCTGACTCCTTAAACCAGGGTGTCAAACTCATTTCATTCAGTGTGCTAAATTGCATTCACGGCCCCTGCTAGAGGCCGGAAATGACATCATGAAGCAGGAAGTGATTTCACCGCACTAGCCATCATCTGCTTGATGATGCCACTTCCTGCTTCATGATGTCATTTCTGGCCCCCAGCAGGGGCCATTAATGCTATTTCCCATGCAAGCGCGTATTGGTAGCAAATGACAAAAGAGTACAGTATATGCAAATCTTGATCATATTGTCAAGATATGGGATCATATTCTCCAAGATCACTTGGGCTACCCTTTGAACTGCACCGCTTCTGCTGAAACATCACTTCACTGCCCAGGTATGAAGTGGCATTGCTGAAATAATTGGGCTCGCCCAGTGCCTCCGCAGCACCTCCCTCTCCTATCCCTTCCCCCTAGCATCCTTTGCCTCCTCCTTCCGTCTCTCCCTCCTAGAGCCTCAGCAGAAGCACTGCTGAAAGGGTGGCACTGTGAGAGGCCAATTACCACACGGGCCAGATAAAGAGCCCGATCCAGCGTGTGCGTTTTATACTTGACATCCCTGGTTTAAACAGTTCGGGAAATTAAACAGCGCACATATGAATGACATCATACTATATATAAATGCATACCCAAGGGGGAAAGCAATACGGAAACATGTCAAGAGCCAAAAAAAAAAAAAAAAAAAAACAATGCCAAGATATTTTTTTTATCAAATATTTGCAAAGAACAGACCACTTGCAGAAACCTCTGTGCTACAAGGCATCTACCCGATGTGCTGAAGCAATACACATGACAGCAACAACAACATCTGAAAACATTGACGGCATGCAGCCAACAGAACGAACGCTGGAATGTGCCCTTTCCTACTTTTTTCTTCCTAGCATTTGTACATTCATAAATGTCCAGCAGCTTTCACAGTCACACACAGCGCTGGCTGCTAAGCAAAGAATTATACATGGGAAGGAAAGAGGTGATACATGATGCATAAGTATATTAAAGACCATTACAGGCTATAAGGACCATCACCTACAAACCCTCTCAAATCAGTGCATGCCTGCGCATTGCTTCTACATGACAGTGTTTGCAGCGGCTTATGCGCTTGCTACCCCTTATTCCTGAAACATTACCGCATGAATGCAGCTCTCTGGATGACAGCCAAGTCAGAGAAGAGCAGAGAATTTCTCTTTGCAGTTAATTAAATTTGCTCGCATAGCTAGGAGAGCCTATTATTACTGTTACGATAACTGTCCCCGGGTTGATTATCCTGTACTGCAGGACTGCTCTCAGAAAGGGGAAATGACAGGGTGAGGGAGTTCAGAAGAAGGCATGGCAGCTACATACCCTCAATTAAATAAGTGCTCTGACTGAAATTGTAAGGTCATCTTTAAAAAGGAACCGGAGCAAGGTAATTGGCATGGCAGTGTTGTAAATAAGACTTGGGGGAGGGCTTCTCCCCCCCCCCCGCAACACACCTAGTTCCAATACCATCACTAGGGAGACCATTCTTTTGTTCCCTCTCAGGCACAACACTGACCAACTCTGAAGGGTTGGTGTAAAGCAGTGGTCTTCAGTCCTTTTTGTGCCACGGCCCCATAAATCAGAGGCAGATCTACAGGGAGGGCAAAGCTCTAAGTGTTGCAAGAAGCCTTACCCTGTCATGTAAATCCCTCCTCTCCCTTGCTGCTGTAGCCAGTAAGCAACGCCAAGATGTTGCTTTTCCCTGTGAGGATTGGCTAAAACGGTGCAGGAGAGGAGTGATTTCCACTGCAAGGTAAGGCTTCTTGCAAAACTTAGAGCTTTGCCCTCCCTTAGATCTGCCTCTGCCATAAATGAATGAATAACTGAAATATGAGACTAGGGACCAACTGCTACTGTTCCATCCCCATTGCCCCCCCCCCTCCCCTGCCCCTGCCTGCCCCTTTCCCCCTGCCGCTCGTGTCTTCCCAACAACCCTGTGAGGTAGCAGCCTAAGCAGGACTGGCCTTAGGAGCTGCAGGGCAAGACAGCGAGAAGAGGTTGTGCAGGATTCTATCAAGAACTCAGTTTTGATAAGACAGTGCCACTAGTGGACTGGAACCAAGCCCTCTTGCACAGGCTTTGAAAGGTTGCTGCGACACACACACAAAAAATAAAAAATAAAAAAATAAAAAATGCGGCTTCGCGACCCCATTGGGGTCCCGACCTACAGGTTGAAAGTGTAAAGTTAAAGGGCTGCTTTTTTTTTCATTTTCATGGATAGTTTCAGGCTACCCCGGCTAACTGAGCAAAGAGGTGCCTTTTAAAAGGCAGTTCTATTTCACCCATGCTGATTCTACCAGCACATTTGCTAATGTGTCCTTGGACCTTTTTTAGATCCCTCCGGGACGGGGAACAATTTTGTCATTTCTTTTGAACACTCTAATGGCCCAATCTGATCCAATTCTTTGACACTGCTGGAGCCGTGCCAATAGGGCATGCACTGCATCCTGCAGTGGGGGGGGGGGAGAGAGCAGTCACGGAGACCTCCTTATTTGCTCCCTTACCTTGGGGCTGCATTGCAGCTGCATCAGCACTAGAATGTTCGATAGGAATGGACCCTAAATCTCACATTTCCAGAGCATCCATTATTCTGCTCTCAATAGTCCAATTTGCCCAATCGTGCTGACCACCCCCATGCATACAGAAACATGGGGGGGGCACCTGAAAAGGGCTATAGGCTTCTGCAGAGTAGCATACTGAGATATCTTGAAAATATGGTCAAGATTTCCGTGCGTGCGTGCCTGCGTGCCTGCGTATAATTTGCAACGGACCATCAGAAATCTGGCCATTATCTGCTTAATGACATCACTTCCTGCTTAATGATGTCCGTTTGCCCGAAGATAACATCTGAAGATCTCAAGGTCGTGAGCTCGGGACTGCCGGAAGTCTCTGCGAGCAGCAGACCTTGGAAACTGCGGCTGATTAAAAGCTGAGTTTCAGCTGCCTCGTGGGAGGAGGAGTGTGCTGAAATCAGCTGCATCTCTGGTGGCAGCAGGGAAGCCTCATCAGCCAGCAGACGACAGACGGGTGGCTAAAGAAAGAAGGCTAAATCCAGAAAGAAAGATCTGTAGGAGTGTTGTTCTTGGAAGATAGAACATTCTGTAAATTGTAAAAACCTTCGGGTTTGTGAGAAAGTCTGCCTATGTAAACCGCCTTGAGTTCAATCATTAGAGAAATCTAGTGATACTAAGAAAGGCGGTATATAAATAAATGTATTATTATTATTATTATTATTATTATTATTATTATTCCAGGCCACAGCAGGAGCCATGCAACTGTTACGCTCATTATAGAGTTTTATGTTCACAGTTACATGGTTATAACTGTGGAAGCTGTAAGCTGCTTTAAGGATCTGTCGTCAGGACTTAACATTACAAAATTACAAAATTTAATTTCTGTGGTTTAGCCCGGGGGGAGGGGGGTTATGGGGGGAATGCATGGTTAAAACTTAAGACAGTGATTCATGCATTTATCTCCTTTTGCAGTCAACTACCAAGGCCACACTCATATGAACAGTTCCTTCATCTTAACAAAGATAGTACCTCAGATATTACCTACACCAAGGGTGAATGCAGACAGCCACTCACCAAGTGGCAATTTCCATGACAAGCAGGTAGAAGCAAGGCAGTTTGATCTAGAGAAAATTTGTTTGTTTGTTTTAGGGCGTAATCCTAACCTGCACTGGAAGGCAGGTTGGGTGCAGCCTGAAGCCTACACGGGGCAAGGGCACATTTGTACCTTCGCCCCAAGGTAGGCACCAGCCAGCCTTATGGACTACTCAGATCTGCACCTGCTGTATAGCAGGAACGGGGCCACATAGTCCTAACAGCCACATCCAAGCTCCATCCCCCTCCCCGGACCAGCCCACCTCCAGGACCACTCTCTATCCACCCCACATTAAGCAGGAGAAAATTACTGTAAGCACACATTAAGTAGGGGGAAATGGGATCAGGTGGACATTGGGTGGGCAGTGATGGGGGCAGATCAGGTCCCAGGATGAGGTTGGCTTGGTGGTGGGTCTCCAGCTTCATGCTTCAGTTATTTATCTACTTATTAGGGTCGTGGAACGAAAAAGGTTGAAGATCACTGGTATACAATATGGCACCTTTAGTCTGTACTCACTCTTATGAAAACAAAAATGTTTAACATACAACATCATTGCTACCCAGCCAAGCATTAGAAGGCCTCTTAAAGGTTTCCCCACGACCAAATGGTCTAGTTGTGACCGACTGTAGGCGGTGGTGCTCATCTCCGTTTCAAAGCCTGTAGAGACGGCGTTTTGTCCGAGGACAAGGTTCTGTGGTCATGTGGCTGGTATGACTCTACGCCGTAGCGCACGGAACACTGTTCCCTTCCCACCGAAGTGGTCCCTATTTATCTACTCACATTTAGGTGTTTTTGAACTGCTAGGTTGGCAGGAGCTGGGACAAGCAACGGGAGCTCACTCTGTTGCGCAGTCTTGAACTCCCAACCTTCCGGTTGGAAAGCGGTTTAACCCACTGCACCACCACGTCCCACAGAATGCCTCTTAGAGGCCTCCAAAAGTCACTTCTGGTTTTCGACAGGGGCGCAAACAACTTCTTTTAAGGTACCTCAGCTTGCTTGATACCCCTTCAAGGTGTGTACCCAGGGCAAGATACCCTCCGACCTCCATAACTACACTATTGCTCACTGACTCGCACTTTATTTTAAGCATTTATGATTGCTTTTCTACAATATATCCAAAGGAGCACACAGGGATTAAAAAAAACCTATATTCCAATAAAAATCACACACAGCAAATACTAAAGACATTCATCAACTACAAAAACCAAGCATCAGCAACCGTCAATAAAACTGCAGCTGAAAAAACCAAGAGCAATTTATTTATTTGAAATATTTATTTGATATATTTCTAGCCTATCTTTCTCCCACCCTAAAGGGGACCCAAGGTGGGCCCTCAATTAAATCGGTGAAAATTGTAGGACAGTAATCGAAAAGCCTTAACAAATAAAAACAGAACATAAGAGCCTCCTGAATCAGACAAAAACTCATCTAAGCTCAGCATCCTGTTTCTCACTGTGACCATCCAGAGCCCTCTCCTTAATACCCAGCAATTGATATCAAGAGGTACTTGAAACATGGATGTTTCATTTACCCATCATGATTAACAGCCACCAATAGACCTCCTGTCCTCCATAAGTTTGTCCAATCCCTTTTGAAAGCCACCAAAGCTGCTGGAAGTTACCATATCCTCAAAGTTTCACCTGCCACCTAAACATCATTCATGAAAGTGCTTTCCAAATCTGTTTGGGTAGGGATTTCAAAGACGAGGTGCCACCACTGAAAAGGCTCTTTCTCCCTGAACTGTCAGTCTCCCTTCAACCTGCTACACGCCTCCTATCTTAAAATCTTACCTCTTTGTGCAAAACAAAAAACAAAAAAACAGACACACAAGGAGTACAAAGGTATACTCCTTGTAACCTGGTTATAGGTTACAACAACCTACCCACTGAAGATGAATGGCATAGAAAACCAGGCAGTAGTTAATTAGGTTTGCTCTTTTCACTTCTATAATATCTACTAAATATAGATAAAGGAAGGACTTTTTCACAAATCGAGTAATTTATGGAGTTTGGCCACCGCTTGGCTGGAGAATAATGAAAGATGCATTGAGTGTCATGTGTGAACATTCTCTTAAACAAAAGAATTGGTCTAGAAAAAAACACGTCTTTGGGTCTCTTCTGACATATATGGTAACCATCTTCCACAGAAATAATTTACAATGGATTTCCACTGAAAAAAACAATGACACATGGAAACTCCAACCCAATCACACTCCAACCCATCACACTCCAACCCAAAGCCTACACGGATTTCCCAGGGAAGAGCTGTGAACAGGAAGGGGTAAAAATCCATCAAGTCACTGATTTGTTTGCTACATTTTTATCCCATCTCTCTTCAAAACAGCTCACAGCATCTCTACAGGGAGAGCATCAGAAGTGACCAAGTGGACATTGATCAAGGGCCACATCCATCAGAGGATACACTTAGCCAACCACGTAAGCCCCCATACCCAGTTGCAGCAGCTGGGGGCGGGCGGGGGGCAGGAGAGCCCAATACAAGGCAGAGGCACAGTGCTGCGATTCTCTCTCCTGCATGCTATCCTCACAACCACCCAGAGCACAATCCTAACCTGGAGTTAGGCCGGCACAGTGAAGCCAGCAAAGTTTGGCCTGCACAAGGGGCACTGTAACGTATGTTTGGACCACTCTCGGAGTCAGGGAGGATGGCACACCTCTGTGTGCTGGCCTCTCTGACTCTGACCGTGGTCCAAGCATACTTTACGGTGTCCCTTGTGCCAGCCAAACTATACTGGCTTCACTGTGCTGGCCTAACTCCAGGTTAGGATTGCGCTCCCACTGATATACGTAAGGCCAAGAATAACACTGAGTCACAGGCAGCCCAATCCTGAGCTTCCCACCTTCCTCCGTCTCACCCTACTCCTGGGCCCAATCCTTCATCCCTCTGCCCCGTTCCTCCCACTTCCTGCTTCCCCTCGCCCCTGCCATGAAAATTACCATTGGCTGATGTTGACATGTGACACTGTCAGGTCATCATCGTGGCACTGCAGGCCAGCACTCCCTCCTTACCGGGTGCCGCAAACACGCTTTACACCACATTCGCAACAGCCAGCAACAGCGATACGCAAATACCGCAGGTGCTGTAGAGCTCAAGATTGGGCTCCCAGTGAGCTGAATAAGTTTTGAACCCAGATCTGCCACCCAGGCCTTCAAACCTAAATTATTTTGTCTTTCCGGAATCTACTGCCAATCCATTTATTTGGACAGGCCCAATCAGCATTAGGAGAGACGGAGAAAAACTTATCGGCCGCCACTTTCCGAGACTAATCTTGACAGCACAGCGTGTCTCAATTATCCTCTGTCCTTCACGAGGATTGGCCTGCCAGTCAATTGAGCAATTAAATATTGTCAATGGGCTGCTATGCCTCTTACTTGACCGTGGTCAAATCCTCTATATGAAATCATGATGCTGATGAGACTCCAAGGATTGACCTGTTTCCTACTTAGCAACACGCTCTCTAAAAAAAACAACAGTCTTTTCTCCTCTTGCTCTTAATAGCGACTGCTACTTTTCAATTTATTTCTGTTGCCATTTATTTTCTTTTTCAAATGTTGCCACCACAGGCTGACCTGATGTTTCTGAGACAAAAGCCAAAGCCAAGAATTCTTTTCGTTTTCCTGTACAAAAGCTTTATCCAACATTGCTAGAAACAACCACAATTCATTACACAGTTTTTAAGATGTCCGGTTTTATAATTAGTCAACAGAGCCAACTTGCGGGTGATTAAAATATCTTTTTTTTTCCAGTTCGAATGAAGTTAATGCTGCAGACGCATTAAATAAACAAATAAATGCAGAAATAAATATATCAATCAATCAATCAATCAATCAATCAAAAAGTATTTATATACCGCTTTTAAACTGCTTTTAAATATAAAGGGCTCGATCCTATCCAACTTTCCAGCGCTGATGCAGCTGTGCCAATGTGGTATGTGCTGCATTCTGCAGTGGGGATGAAGTCATGGAAGCCTCCTCAAGGTATGCTTATGGGGACAAATTAAATGCTTGCCAAATTAAACTGTGAGCCCCTAGCGCTGTGGTCCAAAAACAAACCATTACATGGCTATACCGAATTTAGTAAATGTTCACCGAATTTAGTAAATGTTCACCAAATTTAGTAAATGTTCACCAAACGTATAACATGACATTTACGCAACAATACTATTATTTAGCTTGCAGAATTATATGCCCCAAACACAGGGTTAGGGTTAGGATTAGGGTTAAGTTTTGGGTTAGGTTATATTGTGAAAATTTACTGTTTTGGGGCAACAACTACGTTTTTAAACTGTCAAATACTTTACGAAAATGACGAGCACTCAATATGTGGTTATCACTTTAGGATTATTAGGTGGTCTAAAATTTGGTGAACATTTACTATTTTTGGGAAACAGAAGTATTTTTGGGGGGGGGAACGTTTTCATTAAATTTGGTGATCACTTAAACATGAGCCAATGTTTATTCCTTTTCCTCGGATGGCATTGTGGTTGCAACAGTGCTGGAATGCTGGATAGGATTAGGCCCAGAAGCACCTGGTTGTGATTTGACAATCTATGGCCAAGATAAACACAAGGACAATCCTACTGGATCAGACCAAAGATCTACCTACTCCAGCATGTTTCAGTGGCTAACAAGAAGCCCACAAGCAGATCTTGAAGGAAACAACCCTCTATTTCCCTTTAGAACCCCAGAAACCACCAATAAAGAGGTAGACTATCTATAAAAATGGAGGTTCCACATGGATCCATTCTCTTCCATGAATTTGTCTAATCTCCACGTATAGCACTTTTGGTTTCTGGTCATCACCATCTTGTGGATGCATTAATTCTTTTCTTGAATTACTTTCTCTATCTTGAACCAATTGCCAATTAATTCCATTGGGTGACCACTGTGTTTTTGCACTGGGAGACCAAATTCCATTTGCTTTTTTTCCCCCAGTGCAAATGAGTTTATAAACCTCTGATCATGCCCCATTCATGGCCAAAATTTGCCCAGCCAATTGACCAAGCCTTGTTTGATTGGGTAAAACAACCAACCCTATCCTTCGCCAATCTTTCCTGGAAAGCTGATGCAAATTTTTAATTGGGATGAAGCATCCCTGATATATACATTTCCACAGGAATCACTGCGAAAGCACCACACACAGAACCAGAATCACGCCGGCATCTAACCTTTGAAGCGTATCAAAGAAGTCGGCAGTTCAAGGCAAAAGACGGAATTCTTGAATTAATGGGCTTTCAAGCTGTAGCGTCTCTGTCGACAGCAATTATGGCAGAGGAACAGTGGTCTCTTAGGAATTAGATCCAGGCTTCCATTAACAGCCCCCTCTGACAGCCTAGTGGAAAATCAACACTTAAATTCCACTTTCAGTCCAGTAACAGGTTGTACTCCTGAGGCCTCTGTTAACCCTACGGCCATCACTTATTGCACTCAAGTTTCTAAGAGGTTTTGAAAAATACAGGCTCTGCTGTGGGTGGTGCTAAAAGATTATTTAGCTGAAACGAACATGCAAGCGAGAGCTATGACCCTAAGCCTTTCATACTACGCACGAATAGGCCTGTAGCCCAAAGGTTACATCTTCTGCAATAAGTAATGACTGGGGTAGTCTCAACAGGCAGAGGACTGGCCGTGGTCTACATACCTCCAGCCTTGCATGTCCACTCGCCTGCCGCCTCCAACTGCCTGGATTCAAAAAGAGGAGACTGGTGCAGAAGAAGAAATGGGGAGCAGAGGAGATTGGTGGACTAGAGCCCCTATGATGCTCTAGCCAACTGCTCTCTTCTCCTCCACACTTCCTCTTCTGCTCTGGTCCCCTCTTATTTTTTGGAATCCAGCAAGTAGGAGAAAGAAAAGGAGAAGAGGCAATGGCTGGCATACCACCAGGTAAGGGGGGGGTGGTATTTGGCACACTAACAGTTGCTGTGACTGGGTCAGCGTTACCTACTGAGGTACATAACAAGGCAGCTTTACTTGCCTTGCTGGCAAGTAGCAAATCACATTGAATAAAACTGTGCACAGCACAGGTGGAAACACACACAGAGAGAAACACACAGGCCACACAATTCACTGGATAGTAAGACCCAACATCAAGAGGGTATAAGATGGAACCCTAACAATCTCTACCCCATAAACATATTCGTTAGAATACTACTACTATAGAAGCATCTTCCAGACCAGTGATTCTTAACCTTTCAGCACCAGGATGCACTTTTTAGAATGACCATCTTTCCAGGACCCACCAGAAGTGATGTCATAGCCAGAAGTGCTGTCATTGTGACGCCAGGGCCTGCTGCTTTCCTGAAAATGCAGCAAAAAGTTGGGCTATTTCTCAGCCGTTTCCCAATAGCAACGTGAATGAGAAAAGAAAAAAAGCCCATTTACAACCTTGACACAAGCAAAATAACCGCACAGCCCTCCCCCTTGCCAGCATCCCATCTTCCCATATTTTCCATGTTGGCTGCACTCTGCAATGCAGCCCACCTGAAACTGGCTCACGACCCACAGTTGGAGAAACACTGTTCTAGAAACGGACCCACAGGCAGGAAAGGTCTCCAAGTTGGGATTTAGAGACTTCTCCGAGTGTATCCAGAAAGATATCAGCGATGATGGCATTAAAGGCCAGTCAGAGGGCCAGGACAATCAGTTACACTCTCTGCATGTGTCTCCTAGCAAAATCATTCCTAGGGAGACCAATGTCTCTTTCATGCCAAGATGGGCCTGAACCCCATTTGAAATGGCTTGAAACTTCAGACAACTATGCATCTGGTAAAGCAATTTTAAAAAGGGAGGGATGGGGGAGAACACACTCACTCACTCCAACTCAGTAGTGTATCGCTATATATTCTCCTATATAATGCCTGTCACTCCGGGACACTGTTTACCCCCACCCCTCAAGGCCCGGGAAATATATACTGTACGTCTTCTTCTTATCCTCACTACAGTGTTCTTATGATTAAACATATTTATATAAACGTATGTTCATAGAG
>JAJKFI010000020.1:11059451-11084048 GCA_029204185.1 Lerista edwardsae | reverse complement strand
CCCTAACCGAGATCGAGGGCATTGAGTTCAGCATTCTGTTTCCCAAAACAGTCCACCCAGATGCCTCAAGGAAACTCACAGGAAGGCCTGAGGTTGATAGCCAATTCCTATTGTTTGTCCCCAGGACATTCATCTGGTATTCAGAGGTGGGGTCTTCTTGGGCATGGGCAAGTCAAGCGAGATCCAGTTCACACACGCTCGGCTGCTGTCATCAGTCATGAACCGAATGCTCCAGTCCTATCCCCACCGTCCTACACAAAGCAGCCACACTGCCAGAGCATGTGCTGCATCCTATTGTGGCGGTGCACAGTAGGCTGGGCCCCACCAGTAGGCTGCCTGGTCACTAATGGGTCTTCTCAGACCTACGTTGGCCATTTAGCTGGAGTAAATCCAAGGAGCCCCAGGGGGCAGATCCAGGCTGGGGAAGGGGGACAGGGTCCCAGCCCTAGTGTAGCTAGAAGGGGGCAAAAGAGTAAGTACCACAGGAGCTGCAATGCACCACGTAAGCAGTCCCTCCTGCTCACCAACAGAGCCATTCCAGGCAGCAACAGCAATGCCCAGGAGATGCCATTTGGTTTGGCGAGTGCCTGCACATTGCATCGCTGCCCTGAAAGGCTCCGACAGCGAGTGGGAGGGGCCGCTTACATGGCGCATTGCAGTGCCTGCAGTACTTACCATTATGCCCCTCTCTGGCTACATTACTGGATCCCGGCATGCACTGCTGCCACCGTTCCACCCCAAATCATTCCCAGTTTGGTGCAATCCCTGTCCCAATCTGCCCCCAAACCACAACCCCTCTACCACCTTATTTGCTCTGGCAGCGTACCCAGGAGCTGCTGATGACACACACAGAGAGCCTCTGGCCCTTTGCACCAGAGGCTCCATAGCACAGAACAGTGCCACAGCTTTTGTGAAAGGACTTACGGCAGCGGATCATGGGATCTGCCATCATAAGCCCTCCACTGGATTGGGCTGCCTGGCTGCAATCCTACATTCACTTACCTGGGGGTAAGCCTCATGGAATTCAACGGGCTTACTTCTGATTAGAAACAGCAGGAATACAAACATCCCTGGAAGAGGCAGTTCCTCCCTGCCCTAAATATGTGAATACCCCAAAGGGAATAAGTAACAGATTGTGAACATCCTTGTACTAGCTCTGCCTACATCTTAACTGATGTTAAGAGATAAATTTCTGTCTGAAACCCTGGATAGCAGTTACCAGTCTGTGAACCCAATCATAAGACTCTCAGGGCGCAAGCCTAAACAGTGCCAGACTGGAGAGGCCGACGGGCCAGCACCAAATCCGACGCTGTTTAGGAGAGGCTAGAGCCTTCCCGCGGCAAGGGAGTGTGTGCTCTTTTACCATAGGGGAGGCTCCAGCCTCCCCTATGCACTCCTCGGATCTGCGTCCGCTAAAGAGTGGGCACAGATCCAAGGAGACCGTGCAGCCCGAATTGGGGCCTCGCGGACGGGCTTATGATGTGGCTGTACGGCCACCTTCCACATCCCGTCCCCGCCTCTCTCCCTTCCACCAATCCCCGTGCCACCTCGGCACAGAGCCTCCCTCATGCTGACCAGCTTCGGTTGGCGCAAGGGAGGCTCTCTGTAGCCGACGCTACAAGTAGCGTCAGCTTCAGAGCTTTAGTGCCAATGCGGGGGTGCTGCTTGGCGCCCCCGCGTTGGCGCTAAGCACATCGTGCTGACGCAACGACATTGTGTCAGCGCAATGTACCTTCTAGGACTGTGCTATCACTGGGCAGTACGCTCATAGTGCCTGGGCAACTGTCGCACATGGCACCTCCAATACTGGTCGTAAGCCATGGCAACGCCAGCAGCGTGTGCCCCGTAGGGAGCAAGCAATTAGTTCACAGCTCATCAGTGATGCAGCTTTTGGGGGCGAAGAGGAATGACATAAGGGCTCCTCAGTCAATTAGAAGCTTCCTCACCATCAGCATGAACTTCCCCACCATGACCCTCAGTGCATTACAGTAAAGGAAAAGAGAAATATTCCAGACTTATGCTGGGCGCAATCTCATGAAGCACTACAGTACAACTGTGCAGTGGTTGTCTCACAAATGGTATTCATTCATGGTCAAACAGAAAGCTTTACACACACACACACACGCACGCACACGCACACGCACACACCCCAAAAAAAAGACACCCTGAGGCCCAACCTTTCATCTTCTCCAAGAGGCCCAGCATGACCTTGAACTCCAGATACTTTTCTAGCTCGGGAAAAGGACAAAAACCTGTTTATTGAGGTGAGCCCTACAGAGATAAGGCAGAGTGGCCTTTCAGAGAAGCCAAATGACTGAGTTTAATCAAAAACCCTTTGGAGGACAAAGACAAAAAGGCAGGAGAGAACAATCTCTTTGGAGGAGATAGAAATCAGCAAATGCGCTGTGGTTTGAGCTCGCTTATCTTGGGGTGAAACACTGGTTAAGGACGGGGACAAAGGGAGCGCTTGCAAATGCTGGTTCAGCTTTGCGGGGGGGGGGAGCACTGCCCCTTAGGGATGTTTGCAAGGTGGCCGACCATCTCAAGAACGCACTGAGCATTTCCACGGAGGTCACAGAGAACACTTCCTTTGCAGCCCCGCAGCTGGGTTTAATGAATAGGATTGACAATATAACCTGAAAAAAGAGCAGCAGCAACAGCCTGCCCTGTTTCCCCCCTTTTCAAAGATGCTAGCTCTGCAGAAAACGGGTGGGGAAGCTTTTGGGGGGCATGGAGCATCTCAACCAGAGGCGTCATTCAGGCGGAACTGCCCAGTACTCCGTTCCGCTAGTTCCGCGGAGGTCCCGGGCCGCACCGCGGCCTCAGAGGACGGGCGAGCTGCTGCTGGGCCCACCCGCCCTCCCTTGCATCCGGAATCACTCTAAAATGGAGCGATTCCGGCGCAGTGAGGCTTGGGGGGGGGGCGTGGCAATCATCCGAGCGTTCCGGTAGTTGGCGCACTCGGATGACATCACTGATCTCAACTCTTTTAGCACTCTATGCCCTGCTCTTCTCTCCTCTGCGTCACACTTCCTTTCCCAATCTGTTATTTTTCCAAGTCCAGGGAGCAAAAGAATGCAGCAATGGAATAGCAGCAGGAATGGCATAGAAAGGCGGGGGTAGGTCCTCCCCGTGGACCAGGCCAGAAGGGGTGGCCCATCATGATGGTGGCAGAGGAAGAGGCGGACATTGCAATAGCCATGGTGGCCGCTGTGCTTGTGTCTTCGTGTTCAGCGGCCTCGTGATCTAGTTGCCTTTCTCCTCCCCCCCCCCCCAGAGGCTCAACAGGAGCCTCCAGGGAAGGAGATGGGGATGCGGCAGCTGGACCACAGAGTCGCCCTGTGGCCTCCTAGTCTTCAGCACCCCAGCTTCTGAGTCCAGCATTGTGCAGGTGTAAAGGAGGAAGTCATCTCCTTCTCAGGTGAACCCAGAAGTGACATTGTGCAACCTCATGGTGTCACTGGCCTGGGCATTGTGGCTCCAGGCAACGCTGCTGAGGAGCAGTGCCTGGTTCACTACTGGAGGACCAGGAGCAGCATTTAACACTGGCGTTGCACTAGGGGCCTTATTTGCACTATTTGGCATGACACCCGGCAGGAGGGTCTTTAGATGCCGCTACCAATAAGCCGTGCAGTTCGGTCTCCGTGAACTGACAGGGTAGTGTTCAGGCACGTTGGCAACACACAGATTCCCCTCTGGGAGGCACTGGCCCCCTAAAAAGAAGAGGTCTGGAAGGGTGAATGTAGAAGGATGAAAGTAGCATGTGGACGTCGAGGCACGGCCCATGATCCCTTGCAAGATCAAAGACGATACTAGCCGATTGCCAAAGTATTGGCGGGGTGGTGGTGGCTTAGGATGGCTGGGATTGCCAAGGTGGGAGGTACACAGTCACTGCAAGACTTGTGAGTTGGGCAGTGCCATCCTATCTGGCGCTTAGCACTGATGCAGGGGTGCCTAGCAGCCCCCCCCCCCGCGTTGGCACTAAGGCCACAGAGCCGGCGCTGCTGGCAGCGCTGGCCCTGTAGTGCCTACACAGCGCCTCCCTTGCGTCAGCACACCCCAGGGATTGGAGGGAGGGAGGCGGGGGCGGGACTTGGGCAGGATATGGGCGGGCCTCGGTTTTGGCGGTAAGGCCGAATCCTAGGCCCGTTTGAGAGGCCGCGTGGCCCCAATTTGGGCCGCGCGGTCTCCTCAGATCTGCGCCCGCTCTTTAGAGGGCACAGATTGGAGGAGCACATAGGGGAGGCTGGAGCCTCCCCTACGGTAAGGGCACGAACGTTCCCTTGCAGCGGGGGAGGCTCCAGCTTCCCGAACCCAGCATCGGATATGGCGCTGGCTGGCCGCCTGGCCGGCCCTGGGTTGACTCTGACTTCAGTCAGACAGGAGACCCCGAAGAAAAAAAGCTGTCAGCTGAAGCACCCACAAAATGCAAAACCAAATGCTTCTGCCACTCAGGTATCTACTCCTTTCCGTTCGATTTGATGCTGCATAGGTAGGTAATGGAGTATATGCAACCCTTTCTCAGAGGTGCCATTCGTCATTAAGCCCAAACACTGCAGAGCCTGATTGCAGCAGCTTTCCTGTGTGACTTTCCGAAAGCCAATTAACCCTGCTGTGGCTCACGGGCTGAATTCCCCAGGAGTGTTGACAATGAGCACAGGAAACGGAAATATGTAATCGGGGGAAAGAGAGAGAGAGAGAAAAAGGTGGAATGAGATACCCTTCATTTCTCTTTCCCCAGAAAGGCATATCCAGAGCAGTCTTTTTCAACCACTGTGCCGTGGCACATTGGCGTGCTGAGAAAGGTTCCCAGGTATGCCGCAAGGATTTGAGAGAGGGTCATTTATTAGTAGGGCTGTTGAGGATGTGAGCCCCCACTGGCAGTGCGGTGTGCCTTGGCCATTGCCAAGAAACTAATGGGAGTGCCTTGACCATTTTAGTGCTTTGCCTGTGTGCTACGCAATGAGAAAAAAAAATGAAAATCACGGATGCAGACTAGAGTTAGGAACCTCTGTGAGAGAACAGCTGAGGAGGTGGGATGTGCTCTTCCAGTTCCGGGACCAGGGCTGACCTTAAGAGGTGCAGGGCCCAAATCTGCAGAGCCCCTGAAGGGCCCCCTTCACTGTACAGATTCTCCCCACTTACCTACTAGCCCATGCCAGGTGCCGCATACTTCATGCCCAGCCTACCTCTGCGTTAGGTCGGCACAGTTAGGCCAGTAAAGTTTGGCCAGCTCAAGGGACACCGTAAAGTAGTGTTATTCAACTTGGTGGGTCGCGACCTGACGTCAGGTGGGTCACAGAAAGCTGGGAGCAGCCATCTTGGAAACTGCAGACCTGACTCTTGTTATATTTCTTTTGTGAGTGTTAACAGTTTGAATGTTCAAGTGGGTTTTTTTAAAAAATTGGTTTTTAGTTCAGTGCTTTTACATATCTTAGTTTCTGTCAGAGATGTTTCATTGTTGTACAATTGCTGCAGTCCAAGAATGCCAATCTACATTTCAGGAGTGTCGTTTTATATTATATTATGCTTGATGATGTCGCTTCTTGCTACAACAACACTTCCAGGTTAATTGACATCACTTCTGGTGGGTCCCGCCACGAGTGCCATTCTAAAAAGTGGGTCCCAGTCTAAAAGGTGTGAATACCACTGCCGTAAAGTGTGTTTGGACCACTCTCTGAGTCAGAGAGGCCAGCACGCAGACGTGCGCTATCCTCCCTGACTCTGACAGTGGTTCAAATGTGCTTTACAGTGGCACTTGTGCCAAGCAAACTTTGGTGGCCTAACTGTGCTGGCCTAACTCAAGGTTAGGATTGCACCCTACACCACCGTTGTCATGCCCCCTTCATCTACCATTAGATGACAAAGGACGCCATTTGCAAAAAAATGTTCTGGGGTTAAAGAAGCCTCAAGATTCTGGACATCCTGGCTTGACCACTAATCAACAGGAATCTGGCAACCATCATACGTGCACCAGTAACTTTCCAGATTAGATTACTGCAATGCATCCTAAGTGGGGCAGTCCTGGATGATAATTGAGAAATTTCAGTTAGTCCAAAATTCTATGCTTACCCTGTTCAGATTTCAGTTAGCAACTGAAGGAAGATATGTTAAAAGTTTGAAAAACACCACTGGGAAAATCCTTCTATGTGACCTCATCTTTCATAGCCAACACAGGAAGAGCCCCTATCAGTCTTAACAGACCTTGAAGATTGTAATGACAATTAAAATAATGTTTTTCCATCTCTTCTGGCTTCACGTCTCTACAACATAACTGCAAAACTTCTATTCTGTCCAGTTCTTTCAATTACCTTCCTGTCTCTGAGCAACCTGGTAAATTATGGTGAGAAACAAGTGTATTAATATTGCAAAAGTCGACCAGGGCAGCTTAATCAATGATATGCCTAACTGTATAAATATTCAGTATATCATCTGCTGAAGGACGCTGATAAAAAATTTAATCACAGGCTCATTATACAAACAAAAAGAGCAAGCCAGGCTATTTGGGGAGAAAAAGAGAACTCCTTTCTATATACAAGACAGTGAGACATGAATTGTTTACATTATTACACTGCCTGGTTTGTACGCATCAGAGTAGAACATCTTTTCTAAGTGCTGGTGTTCCTTCTGCAGCTTTTTAAGACCGTGAGAACTTTGGAGGACATGGAACCATTTATTTATCTGTTTAGCTACATAAGCTGCTATGTGAACTTTCCTCTTGGAAAAAAAATGGGATATAAATATGACACATGTTCTGGGAAGAGACAGAAGGGAAGTAAGTTGAGAGGTAATACAACCCTTAGAGAGCAAAGAGGCTTTCGTAGCAGCTGTTTGTGAACCTGATACAGTGGCGTAGCTAAAAGGTAGGACTGGGAGTCACTTGCCCTGGGTGTCACACCTGGAGGTTGTCAGGGGTGCCTTTTTGGGGAGGTACACACTGCCTCCCTGACCCTTAGAAGCAGCGACAGGATCTACAAACGACCTGGGGGAACGCTGGGCGGGGCTTCCGCGTGATTGGCTGCCTGTCCGCAGCGTTCTGCAGCTGTCCTGGCCTGGGGGGGCTGCCCCCGGTTAGCGCACCCCACCGCTGCTCGCCCAGGCACCCAGCGCGACCCTCACCCGTCCTCTGCAGCGAGCAGGAGCCCCCCTGAGGCCAGGGCAGCTGCGGATCGCCGCGGACAGGCTGCCAATCATCCAAATGTCCCGCCTACGTCCCGCCCAGCGTTCCCCCAGGTCGTTTGTAGATCCTGTCGCTGCTTGGAAGGCATCAGGAGGCCTGCCAGAGACCTTAGAAAGGTACTCCCAGTTTTTTGCTGGAAACCGGAAGTGCCTGTCTAAGGTCTTTTGAGGGGGGATTGTTAAAAAATATTGTACCCCGGGTGCCAAATAGCGTAGTTATGCCACTGGCCTGCCATAAGCAATCACAATACTTTCTTGCTGGTGTTGTGGCAACAAGCTATTCAGCAGGCCACCAGAGCACACTTTACAGCTGCTTTTCAGCTGTCACCACCAGCAGAAAGCAGATTCCGCTGGTAGCTTCAGCCCATAAGATTGGGCTCATAGTTGCTGAGCCAGCTTTCCTTCCTTGCATCCCACTCTCAGGCACTGACAAGGGTGTTCAATCTGTGTACACATGTCCATGCATTTACGGCTATTCACTCGTCACATCCAGCACACATACAGCAGGCGACCTGTAGCCAACAATTCTAGGAGGTCCGATCAAATACTGACTTTTATACTGTGTCATGTCCACCTCCGAACGGCCAATGAGAAATCTCCAGCAGCTTACGAACGTCAAAGAAGGAGTGCAGATGTTTCAAAAAGTACAGCTGCCATTTCAATCGAGGCGCATGTGTGCATCATACGCAGCCTATTGCCAATGCTTCTTTCTTAACAGTCATGATCAATCCCTACAGCCCCCAAACCGGATAATCCATTCTCAGTGTTATACGACTAAACAGTTCCATTTTATTTCTCCCCGACAATGAAATTTCGCCCAACTGTCAATGCTGATTTGCTTCAGTTCTTCGGCAGACATGGCTAACTATGCTCCCAAAGTATCCTGATTATTCTGTCTCAAAACAAACATGTTGCAGTGCTGCCTATGCGCTTCCTTCCACGAAATAATCCTTTTCAGGGAAATTATATTGCCAGCATTTGAAATGTGGCAGTTTACTTGGCACAGGAATATTAACAAGGACAGGCCCATCTCGATCTTTCTTCTATCAAACTAACTTGACAACAATTAAGGGCGCAGGGAAAGCATTTCACCAACGTGGACAGAAATATTTCTGCCAGCATTCATAACAGTGAAATTTGTCAAGCCATTAAACCAGAAGAGCCGAGATAAAGAGATGATAAAACAGACGTCAAGAACCACCAATGCCCCTACAAAACAGGAAACAAGGAAGGGTTGGGCTGTCAGTCATTCTTAATTGTTCTAAAAATATGCAGGCAGCATAACGCAGTTAAGAATAAGTTGATCCACTTTTTCAGACACCTCCTCCTATACAAACCTTTCCATATGGCAAGTTATTCAAGTGAGGTCCTGTTCAGTTCTTTCAGTATCAGGTTGGTGTGTTTAATCTATCTACCACAGTGGTTCTCAAACTTTTTAGATCGGGAACCCACTTTTCAGAATGGCACTCATGTTTGGCCCCATCATTGGTTAATGATGTCATTAACCTGGGAGTGATGTCATAGCCAGAAGTGACATCAACAAGCAGGAAGTGTCATGACAGTGACCTAATCAAATGACACTCCTGGAATGCGAACTGGCATTCTGGGACTGCAGCAACTGCACAACCATGAACCATCCCTGACAGAAAGCAAAAGTTTGGAAAAAAATATTATGTAAAAGCACTGAACTAAAATCAAAACTAAAAAAAAACCTCCCTTGAAAATTGAAACTGTTCACACTCACAAAAGGAATATAACAAGAGTTAAGATCTGCAGTTTCAAAGATGGCTGCTCCCAGCTTTCCACAACCCACCTGACATCAGGTCACGACCCACCAAGTGGGTCCTGACCCACAGTTTGAATAACACTGATCTACTAAAAATGATATCCTGCTGTTTGACTGGTTGGTTCTTAATACGACTGCCAACAATTACCTAAAGCAATATATACGCGTGCCCTGGTATCCACTGATTCAGTTTCTGTTATCCACCGATACCACGGATATTGGAACGCCTATTAAAAAGATAGGGCAACATTCAACAAATCTCTTTTTTTTACCTTGTTGCATCAAAACCACTGATGCGACCCTATCTTTAAAAAGGCACCGCCAGTATGGAGGGAAAATAAAAGGCATCCCCTTTCCTGGAGGAAAAGTCCATCATAGGCTACAGGCAACGATGGGTAGTGCAACCATATTTTAGAAGTAAGCTACCCCAGAATGCCAGATGCAGGGGTGTGGCAACGAGATGAAGTTAGCGTTGTCTTGTGTGCTCCCTGGGTCATCAGCTGGGCCACTGTGGGATACAGGAAGCTGGATTAGATGGGCCTTTGGCCTGATCCAGTAAGGCTCTTATGTTCCTAGTATCCACAGCTTCAGGCATCCATGGGGGGGGGGGGAGAGCTGTTGCGGCAGTTTCTCAAATTTGAAAGATAGTAGGAGAGAGAGCAGCAGCAAAGGGCAGAGTTGTGTCATGGCAGAGGAAACCAATGGGAGGCTCGGCCAGAGCAACAACTCCAAAACTAAAGTGTCTGGTGGGTTTGCGTCATCTGGTACCCCTATCCAGCTACAGTTTGAAGTGTGCAGCACTGAGTCTCAAAACCAAATGGCAGCGGGAACACTTCTGTGACTCACCTGAGGTCAGGTTGCGGTCCACTTTCTGGGTTCCCAAACCACCTGGTATAAGCGTTGGGCTCGGAGGAGGAAGGTAAGGAGGAACTGGGCAGGCAGCAATTGATGTACTGCCACATAAGGGGAACTGGCATGTGGTATGATGTTTGGACACTGAACAATCTTGGGATGGCCCTGCGATGATGAGTCACTACAGGCAGAGGTGGACGTGGGAAATGCCCTCTACCGCCAACCTGAACCAAATTGCACAGCATGTGAAAATCAGGCCTTGGATCCACATACACCCCACCACTGTACAGCATCCTCACAGTGGTTCTCAAACTGCGAGCCATGGCTCCCCAGGGAGCCACAGAAACCAGCCAGGGGAGCCACAGAGTCCTCGTGAAAAACCCGCTGCTCTATACAATATATAGAATTGTCGCCCTAATGGGGAGCCTCTACCAATGGCCCAGTAGGTCAAGAGGCCACCAGTCAAAAACGTTGGAGAACCACTGCCAAAGTTCATTGGTTTTTATCCTGCTCATGCTCAAAATCTCAATACATTCTTGATTAAAAAGTCTCAGAGAAGGAGATCTTCCCCCAAACTTCAGTATGCCAAAAGAACGGAGACATTCTTCCACAGTTTAAAGCTCATAATAGACTTCCAGGCAGAGGAAATGCGGAAAGATAAACACAATTCAAAGAACGGAACAGCAGGATGCAACAACCGAGCAAAAATGTGGAATGACTTCTTTTTCTTTTCTTTTTTTCCCCCCCTATAAAGGCATCAGCCTGAGACGTCCCAGCCGAACAAACACAGCATCATCACCATCATCCCAGTTCGGTCTTCTCTCATTTACCTACTGCAGACCTGAAAACTAATCTCATCCTAATTGCCATGGAAACAGATGCAGAGACACCGAGTCCCTCGGCACTCTCACGAACAGGACAGTGGAATTACCTGCAAGTTCACACAGCTGCCAGAGTTTATTAACAGTCTGCAGTTGGGATCTCATTTTAACTCCATCATTGCCTTTTCTTTATTTTTTCTTCTTTTCTCTGGGCTAACAAGCCAAAAGAATTTCCCAGGAAAGCTGCGTGCCTCACCCTGAGCTGTGCGGATAAGCTTTGCAACCACGTAGCACATATGGAAGCAAGCAATACGAGGTCCATTTACGAGGACGCATTTAAGTATATACTTACAGCCAGTGGTGGGATTCAGCCAGTTCTCACCTACTCTGCAGAACTGGTTGCTAATTTTAGGTTGGGAGAAAGGCAGCGGCTGCCCTGAAGGCCGCCCTGGAGGACATAGAACCGGTTGTTAATTTATTTGAATCCCACCACTGCTTACAGCCAAAACCAACATGATCTATTCCATGATAGGCTCTCCCAATTTCTTAAAATGTAAAGCAGCAGAGAGAGGGAGGGGGGGCAAGTCAGTACTGTAGAGAAAGAGGTGTCTCCCCCTTGCAGTTTTCCTGATTCACATCACATCCCCGCCCCCAATTTGGTATTAGCCTCCCTAAGGAAAGAAAATGCAGTCAGGATGGTGTCGTTGTTCTGATGTTAGACCTGGAAAGGCCAGGTTCAAATCTCTGCTCAGCCATGGTCACCAGATTTCTCTAATGACTATAACTCATGGGCAGACTTTATTCAGAAAGCCGAAGGTTTTTACAATTTATACAGAAATGTTCTATCTTTCAAGAACTACACACATACAGATGGATCTTTCTGGATTTAGTCCTTCTTTCTGGCCACCTGTCTGTCTTCTTGCTGGCTGATAAATGGCTTCCCTGCTCCCACCAGAGAAGCGGCTGAACTTCGGCACAACTCCCCCTCACACAAGGCAGCCGAAGCTCAGCTGTTAATCAGCCGCAATTAACGAGGTCTGCCGCTCACAGAGACTTCCGGCTGTCCCAAACTGGCGACCTTCAGATCTTCAGCTCTTATCTTTTTCCTTTTGTAAGGAAAAAGGAGGGAAGGAGCTACTACACAGCATAGAAATGTGAAAAATAAATACCTATATTGTGACTATTTTTCTTAATTAATGGAACTAACGGTAGCTTTGCAGGGGACAAATTAGATTGGGAATGCAAGGAGATGGGGAAGTCTACTCTACCGTAGTGCCACTACTAAAAAAAAAGAAGTTGATGCCCTTTAAATAAAGAGCTTTAAAGCTTTAAAGAAAACTTTAAAGAACGGTTGGGCTAGCTGATCTTTGATACCTCGTCTATGTTCATTTTCACCTTCAAAGTGGTAGCATAGGCAAACCTTGACTTTCATCCATTTGACTTTTATCGCTTTCTTTTTTCAATCACTTTCAATTACAACTACATGTCACATTTCATCCACATGCTTTCCTCTTTTTTTCATTGTCAGCCCAATCCGAAACTGTGCTGGCGTGGGAAGGCTGGCCTGTGCTGTATCCGGTGCAGCTTCTGCGGCAAGTGGAGCCTCCCTGGCGCAAGGGCCAGTGGCGGCATTCAGCCAGTACGCTGGGCGGGACTTACCGTTGAGCGGCAGCCCGCCCGTTGTGTGATGCCACGTTCCACCGCTTTCCCGCCCGCCCCGGCAGGCGGGAAAGCGGCGGAACGCGGCGGAACGCAATGGGCGGACTGACGCTCAATGGTAAGTCCCGCCCAACGTACCGGCTGAATGCCGCCGCTGGCAAGGGCCCTTGCACCAGGGGAGGTGCCAGCCTCCCTGATGTGCTCTTTCGATCTGTGCCTGCAAAGCCCATGCCAGCCCAAACCCACCCCCCTCCCCGGGCTGGCATGCCCACGGGTATGCCCACCTCCACCCAGTTCCGCCCACCCAGAATCGTTCCTGCACCAGCCAAGTTTGTCTGGCACAAGGACAGCTCTCCGCCTGCGCTCCCAGGCCGGCGCTACAACTAGCTCCAGCCTGGGAGCCTTAGCAGTGCACCAATGCAGGGGTGCTGCTCAGTGCCCCCATATCAGGCCAAATGACGTAGAGCTGACGCAACGATGCTGCGTCGGCACTACGTAAGAGCCTGGATTGCACCCTCAATCTTCCGTGACGCTCCGCGATGTTCTTACGTTTATTTTTGTTTTATTTGTTTACTTAGGCTTTACATGCATTTGCATATGTTGTAGCCTTAATTATTGATGTTCTTCGCTGGGCAAAATAAATTTGCAAAGCTGAATAAGGCTATGTTTTGACATTCATGCACGCTGGTCCCCAACCTAATGAAAATGCTAGGTATTGCTGCAATAATAATAAATGCAACTTGGGCTTGATGAGGTCCAACGTGTCTTCCAGTGGAACTATTTCCTCTGGTTTGGTTTAGCTCTTGTGCTGTCCTTTGCAAACCCAAGTTTCCCCAAGTCTTCCCTGGAGAAAAGAACTGCAGAAATGTGCCGAAGTAAATGACTCAGAACATTTCTCCCTTCTGCTTCCCTGGTCAAATCCATTACTCAATTGTTCTCAGGGTTTGCAGGACACGCTGAAGACAGGTGCAAGAAGAAAGGGAAAGTGTCAGACTTGGGGATTAGATGTGATGAGAGATAGTGGGACCAACAGAAGAAGAATTCTCTAAGAATTTGGGCCCTGGGAAAGCAGAAGATGTCTCTTTGGGATTAAACATAAAGGTAAAGGTAAAGGTTTCCCCACGACTGAATGGTCTAGTCGTGACCGACTGTAGGTAAGGGAGCGGTGCTCATCTCCGTTTCAAAGCCTGTAGAGCCAGCGTTTTTTTGTCCAATCATGTGGCCGGCATGACTATACATCGTAGCACACGGAACGCCGTTACCTTCCCACCAAAGTGGTCCCTATTTATCTACTTGCATTTAGGTGCTTTCGAACTGCTAGGTTGGCAGGAGCTGGGACAAGCAACAGGAGCTCACTCCGTCACGCAGTCTCGAACTCCCAACCTTGCGGTCGAAAGCCCAGCAACAGCGGATTAACTCGCTGCGCCACCACGTCCCATTGGGATTAAACATAGCCCCAATCTATACAAAGGTAAAATGTACTGTAGTCTCAGACTCTACCCAGAGCAATCAAGAGTGGAAAAATAGCTACTGAAGGAATCCTGCAAAGCACGCTGGTTCCACTGCCAAGACTGTGAAAGCCAGACGCAAAAATTGCAGATGGATGAAACGCACACTCTAGCAACAGAAACCAAATCCGTTTCCTGGCCCCACCTCAACGCACACTGCAAAGAAGGATGCTGAACCCTGTTATCTTAGCTGAAATATATCCACGGTGCACAAAAACCCACAGGATTAAGCCAAGATATCAAGAGCAGAATTACAGGCGGAGTTAATGTGTATGTTGCAACCTTAATTCTAATCCGGTTTTGGAGCCAATTCTATTTGTGAACGGGTTTCCCTCTGGCTAGCTTGGAGCGATGCAAAACTGAACCTATTCTACAGCTTTTTGCATCTGTGTCATCATCAAGGCTCTCATTTAATGACCAGCACACATGAGAGTTTGGAAGGCAACACTCGTTTGTTGTTAACATTTGCTGTAGTTGTTAACAATTACAAAAATAGAAGGGCAAACTGCTGTTTTCCTGAGCTCTTGGAAACAGCCATTTTTTTAAAAAAAAATCACAATTAAATTTTATTCACACATAAAAAAAAAACAGATGGCAATTCAAGAAGCAAAGTTGAGCATAAATGGTTTAATTCTTTAGAAACCGACAAAGCATTTTGTGTCTCACTCATTTATTTATGCATTAAACGTCTCTCTATCCCATCCCTCTCTTCTCTCCAAGGAGCTTGGGGTTCAGAAGGTCATTTCAGAGCTATGAGTAGCTCAGACAAGACCTAAAATAGATTCCCTAACATTCTGCCTTCCCCACCCAAAAAAAAAAACCCAAAACACTGGTGGTTAGAATGTTTTTCTTCCCAGCTCCCAGGAAATCAGATTCATACACCAGTCCTGCTTGAAGCATAAGTGGAGCAAAAACTTATGCTGAGCAAAATGCACAATTTGTGCACGTGGATACACGCACGCACATCCAAAAATGGAAATCATTGCACAAGCTGCCACTGTGCGATAGCTCCACCTCCCAAAACCACTAGTTTGCAACACACTCTGTCAGGGCCAGCTCTAGCAGTGGCGGGGCCCAATGTGAGGCATTCCTGTGGGGCCACCAACCCTCCCTGCGGGGCCCCCACTCACCAAGAAGAGCGCTGTCCGTGCCATGTGCAAAGCATGGCATGTGGAAGTAGTTGGTGGTGATATCATAATATCACCGCCAACGGCTTCCAGGTGGCCCATTTTGGGCTGTTCAGAGGCAGAGGCAGGTGGGAGAGACCAAGGTAAAGCTGCTCTGCTCGCCCTACTGACTTACAGCCCATCGATATCGTAGCTGCAGCCACAGGCAATATGCTCGCCCTGCTAGTGCAGGGCCCCCTGAAGAGCGGGACCCGATGTGACGACATTGGTCACATTGGCTTAAAGCCGGCCCTGCACTCAGTCTTCCCAGACTAACATTTCATGCTGGCTGCGCCTGAGGTTCTAGCACAAACAAAAGTAGCTCTCAAAAGCCTAAAGTAGCTCATTTCTGGATACAATTCGAGGTGCTTCCTGTTATCTTTAAAGCTCCACATTGCTTAAATTCAGGGTACCCAAAGGCCCTGTTCCTCTTCGGAACTGACTCATTGCCCAAGGTCAACAAGATGGTGGGGTCCTCCTGGGGATGCTGCTGTTCCATTATTTTCTTGCTCATGCTAAATTTCATTGCAAGAGCAAAGAGGTTCCAGGGTCCTCCAACATGGTCAATTCTGCCATTTGCATCAGTCGTTGAAAGGGGCCAGGGTGGAGAGGGAGGAAGGAGGCTAGTCGCCATGCTGGCATGACCACAGGAAATATTGTTCCAATAAATTCTGATCCTAATCTGCCTTCACACCAATCGCAAGTCACACCGTCAGCTCGGCACACGTCGTTGCTCCGGCAACACCGTTTCGAGAGAGTGCAAGGAAATCTCTAATCAGCTTTTTGCTGCTGGCCGTTTCCCATAATTACAGGAGGGAGGCCTGAAATTGTATTAGATAATTGAAATGAGACAATGGCTCTTTCAATTAGGGAAGCAGCCATTTCTCCAAGGATGAGTCTTGCTGCTCACAATGATGGCATCTCAGTTTCCCAATTGAGAGCAATTCACAGCGCGATCCTACACTGCGCCGGAACAGGCAGGCCTGCACTGTATCCAGTGCAGTACAGGAGGCAGCTGGAGATCGCCTCGGGGTAAGGGATATTTTTTTCTTGTTGCTGGGTAAACCCCAACAGCCCCAATAGGGCTACTCCTATCTGCACCAGTGAAATTGCTGGCACAACGCCAAGCATTCCGTGCAAGGCCAACTGGGACACTTGGAGTGGTGCCTCCTCCTCACTCCCCGGGGTGGCCTGCCCATGAGTCCTTCCTCCCCACGCACCAAAATGCTGCCCTCCCGCCCTCCCCAATCCCCCACGTTGGCCAAACGTGGCCGGCACAAGTCCCACTTACTGGGCTAGTGCAGAGCCAGATTTGGCCTCCACGAGTTGGTGCTACTGCCTGGGCCGGCACGTCCACCTCCCAGAGTGGTGCAGGCATTCCTTACTGCACGTTTACAACATAATGCCTCTCTGGATTGGGCCCTCAGTGATGTCACAATGCAAAACAATAGGGCCGGCTTATTTTCCCAGCACGGTAACTCGCCCAGGAGTCAAAAAAAGGCATTCGGAATGTCATGCATGAATACGAGAACAAAAATTGAAGTTTTTCTGCACCAAAAACTGATTTTAAAACACATGGATTTTTTTCCTAATTTTTTTTTACACAGGGGATTCTTTTCAGGTCTCGGGCCCCCACCAACCCCCTCCCACCCCCCATGGATACCAAATTCTGTGGATAATTGAATTGTGGGGAGCCCTCAGAAGACATCTGGGACCTGACCAGAAGTGCTCTTTGATCACATCAGGGAGGTCCTCTCAGGCCCTCCAGCTGCAGATATCAAAATGTCAAGGCCACATATTTGCATATTCAAATACAGCTGCCTGGGCCGCAGACAAGGAAGGCCCCTTACATTGAGATAACCAAACAGAAACCCTTAATTGCACATTAGCTTCCTGGAGCAGGAAGAAATTCTGCATTGGAAAAGCCATGTAGTCAACAAAATCAGAGGTTTGGGGGGGGGCGCTGCTCCAAACATGTTGCATTGGTTACCGACAGCAATCAATACATGTGCCTCTTTGATTCCATATATTGATTGTAAAGTTTGAAACTTGGCTAAAATCCTAAATTAGATCTTAAAATAATAATAATAATAATAATAATAGGAGTCGATCTGCCCTCTATGGAGGAGTTATATACTGCTCGGGTTAAGAAGAGAGCAGTGAGTATTGCTGCAGACCCTCTGCACCCTGGACACAACTTGTTCGATCTTCTTCCTTCTGGACGCCGATATAGGTCTCTGTACCCTAGAACATCTAGGCACAAGAATAGTTTTTTCCCTTGTGCCATTAAATTGTTGAATTCATAACTATGTTGACTTTTGAGTAAATACTGAGGCAGTGTTCTAACTTGAATTGAATGTCCTTATTTGTTTTTTGTTGTATTTACTGTCTATTGTTTATGTGCTAGTGTTAGTATGTATGTAGCCATTAGCCGAAATCAAATTCCAAATATGGTACTCATACCTGGCCAATAAATATTATCAGTCTATCAATAAATGAATCAATCAATCAATCAATCAATCAAAATTGTCATTTTTCCTTGTTTCCTTAAAAATGTTGCAATAAGTCCACTCAACGCACAGATGAACACACAACTCCAACTTGCAATAGAAACATGCACTAAAAAGGTGGTATATCAAGGATAGATAATGCGCCTTCTGATGTTGCTAATCACAACAACCAGCATTTGAATAGCCCTTTTCTCATGATCCAATATGGTGGTGCTTGGGCGAGCTGGGAACAGCTGCCACAAAAGAAGGACACAGTGACCACAGTTGGGAGTTACTGATGTAAGGTAAATAAGCATTATTAGCTCCATATTGCAACTGGAAAGGCTGAAGCTGGAAGAAAGTGGCTCAGCTAAGCCACCTACTACTTCTCAGCACAGTCTCAGAGCCACTAGTGGTTCTCAAACTTCTTAGACCAGGACCCACTTTTTAGAATGGAACTCATGTCGGGACCCACTGAAAGTGATGTCATTAACCTGGAAGCAATGTCATAGCCAGAAGTGATACCATCAAGCAGGAAATGCCATGACTGTGACATAATCAAATGACACTCCTTCATTTTGCAAACTGAAGGATTCAGGATTGCAAACTGTTAGCACTAATAAAAGGAATGTAGCAAGAGTAAGGTCTGCAGCTTCCAATATGGCTGCTCCCAGCTTTCTGCGATCCACCTGACATCAGGTCGCCACCCAGCAAGTGGGTCCCAACCTATAGTTTGAGAAACACTTCACTACACCATATAACCCCTTACACAAGAGCATCTGAAATAGCCTTCTGCACCTTAATTAACATCACTCAGTGCCTACTGTACAGTAATTTCTTTAGCTGCCAGGAGATGGCGATATTGGTTTCCCTGCCTCTGCTTTAAGCAGCCCACAACTAGCTGAAGACATGCCCCTTGTTAAGCCTGTTGTAGTCCCCGAAGCACAAGCAAGCTTCTGCTAGTTAGTCGTTCCAGTGCTACAAGAGTCTGTTGTTTTTGCTCTAGTTAAAGCAGCCGATTCCTGTTTGATAGATGCTCGCTATCAAACTAATGTCCTGTTGCAAAAGTGTTTTAGACCACATTTTCAAGTGATCAGTTTCAAATGCCAGCACACATGGAGACACCAAAAGCAGAACGTTTTCAGGGCTGAGAAACACCCTTGGCTTTAAGATTTGCACCAGTTTGGGTCTCTCCCTCTCTTCCTTGCCATATTCAACAAATTATTTTTCATAGAACAAAGCTTTTGCTAGTTCAAATCATACAAGGAACTGTGCCCTGATTGGCCCCTCCTGCAGGTTAGTTATTTTGATTTGCATTTTTCCCCTCAAAAAAAAATTACCACTTTTGATCACTGTTTACTTTTAAAAAAAATGATGTGCGGCAGGCAAAGATGTTTAAATTCCTAGGAATCCATCTCAAGTTAGTCAACTCAAACAACTCAAATCTGTAATTGCTAGGGAATGAACTGGAGATCTTCTGTATGAAAATCAGGATGCCTACTGCTGAGCTAAAGACCCAGCCACCATCACATTTTTAACCTGGACTGGCTAATTTCTGTATTTGTGGGAATACAGGCATGCCCCACTATCCGCTGGGGTTCAGTTCCGGACCCCACCGTGGATACTTGAAACTGTGGATAGTGGGGGCGCCTTTTAAGCATAGGGGAACATCAGTGGATAGTGCAACACCTGCAAGAAGGTTAAAAAAAAAGAGATTTGTTTAATGTTCCCCTGCTGCGGGTTAAACCACTGCTGCTGAGCTTGCTGATCGGAAAGTTAGCAGTTGGAGACCACGAGACAGAGTGAGCTCCCGTTGCTTGTCCCAGCTCCTGCCAACCTAACAGTTCAAAAGCACGTAAAAATGTGAGTAGGTACCACATAGGTACCATTGGTGGGAAGGTAACCGGCGTTCCATGTCCCTTGGCGTATAGTCATGCTGGCCACATGACCATGGAAACCGTCCTCAGACAAACGCCGGTTCTTCGGCTTAGAAACGGAGATGAGCACACACTCTTACAGTCGGTTACGGCTAGACCATTCAGTCGTGGGGAAACCTTTACCTTTTATCTTTTTAATAGGTGTCCCAGTATCCATGGTATCCGTGGATAACTGAAACCATGGATACCAAATCAGTGGATACTGGGGCACACCTGTACTTTTATTGTCCAGGTGGCTGAAAGTATCTCTTTCTACTGGGGGCCAAGAGAGGCTCAAGACAGGGCCCCCAGCAGTCAGGATTCAGTGCCTTACTTCTTGTGGCACCAGCACCTTGTGACTACTGCAAGCCTGGCAAAATAACCTCTGTTTTCCAAGAGTGCCAAGTAAGTTGCAATATCAGCCTGTCTGGGCATTGTGTCCATTATTTCCCCAAGGCCAATTCCTGCACACTAGACACTATAAAGCCCTAATTCTTAGAACTTGCTCCCCAGCCTGAGAACATGGTTTCAGCCAGCTATTTTCAATCTTTTCATCTCATGGCACATAGGTGGGTAAAATTATCAAGGCACAGCATCAGTTGTTGTTCTTCTTAAGGTATACCGCATTGCTGGTGGGGGAGTGGCTCCCTTTCCCTCAATAGCTCTACTAATAAATGACCCTCCCCAAAACGATGCGGCGCACCAGCGCACCATTAGCGGCTAAGTTGTTGAAAATTGCTGGCTCAAGCTCATGCACTTTGGAATCTCGATCTCTGCCTGGTTGCGATATCAGACTTGCCTCTGGCCCTCTCAGTCCTCCACTGCTACCTGCACTGCAGCACCCTCACTACATAATGGCCAGAACTGGTACTGCAGGTCCGAAGCCCCCAGCTGGCTCAGCATCACTTACCAGAATGACAGTGTAGACTTGTCTTCTCCTGCCTGAATAATCTCCTACTAGATCTGTCTCTGCACCTTCTGCCTGTTGTCTACCTAATCCGGCTCTTGACCCCTGTCTTTCTTTGGCCACATCTCCTGCCCATGGCCTATCAAGCCTCATCCGTCTGCTCCACAATCCAGCCTGCCCAGCAATAGCCTGCCTTGGTGTGAGGTCAAGGCCTGACGCCATCTTTGATCTTGACCTTTGCCTGTTTTGGCCACTGCAACTGCCTCCTGCCTAACTCAATTGCCAGCTGACTCCCCACACACACCTCCCATACCCAGTAACTGACCTTTGCTGAGGCCTCATCCACTTACTGTACAACCAGATCCCCTCCCAAGCACTCAATCCTCATAATAGAGTTGTCACTAAGTGGCAGCGGGGGCTTCGCACAGGCATTCATGCATAGCGCTGTGCATCGGCTAGGGGGCTGCTGCTAATGTTCCGGCTCATAAACCTCACTGTACGCAACTCTAGGGAAAGGGGTCAGAGCTGAGTGGAAGGGCATTCGCTTTGCACGCAGACGGGGCCCAGGGTTCAATCCCCAGCAGCATCACCAAGTAAGGCAGGAGGAAAAAAAAAATCGTTTTTCATATGTGCATAAAAAGATAAAAAAGCAAGAGCCAAAATTGTCAGATGCCTCCTACAGCAATGCCCAGTACCATCTGCTTCCATTTGCTGTAATGTACACACTGCCCTTCCTCCTCTGAGGAGCTCCAAGAGGCCTACATGTGGTGGCCAGGTGGTCTCCCTTATCCAGGCACTGCTCCAGGATTAGCGCCCCCCTTTACCCCCCCCCCGGCTTTGCTTCAGCGGCGGAGTCTCATCCTGTGCCTTTGAGACACAGGCTCTCCCGGCCACATGAACTTAATCTGGTGTCTTGGTTCCGGTTGAAAAACAGTAGTCTGCAGCCCGCTGCCAATTTGTTCCTTGTCAGCTCTGCCAAGACGGCTCGTGAATCTTGCCAAGAAGGATCAGGAGGTGGCGTTTGATGCTCCCAGCGCGGCAGAGCCGGGTTCCACTTCAATGGGATCCAGGATGTTTGCTTACTTCAAGCAGCCCACTTCAGCAGCAGAATACGGCTACGACATCTGGGGGACGCCGACCGCGACCCAGGCAACGTCAGATACCGCTGTCATCTCCTTTCCTGTGCGTGTCAAGAAATGAAGAGACACGCAAGGGGTGGGGTGAGAAAACCACTTTGTGTTCTTTGTGTGTGTGTGTGTTCCGCTGGTAGTTTTAGCAAACGTCTAACTTTTCCTCCCCACTAATTGGTTCTGGGTCAAAACCTTAATCTTCTTTCCATTGGGTTCTGCTCTAGAGGCTCTGAAGACCCTTTTTTCCCTCTCAGTATAGCCAGTTTCCGCCCCCGTCGCTCCTTCGCTGCACTGAGGGGTCTCCTCAAATCTGCACTGGCTTTGGGCCTAGCCTCTCTCATTACATCTTTCCTTTCAAGTTGGTTTACTGAAAATAGATTCTCTATTTATAAATATCTCATAACTTTCTTTCAAACATGCAAAACAGAAAAAAGATGGAACTTGTATCACTCGGAAAGAAACCACTTTATTTGCTTAAGTAACGGCTACATGTTAAGGGCCAGTTGCCTTGGAATCTGGGCTTGAGGGGAAGCAATCCCCCCACCAAGGCCTGCCACAGCAGAGATTTACCACAAGGGCGGGGGTGCCTCATTCTTGCTCAAAACATGGGACTTCTCAATTCCTTTTCTCTCTTGCTTTGTTGTTTTGATTTAGGCTGGGTACTTTAGCATTGGGTCTCTAATATGAACTGTTAAATGGCTTGCTTAATATGCTATGGTCATTGACACTGTCTACTAGTAATTAACCTCTATAGGTATGTTGTAGGCCTGTGTCAATTTTTGCTGTCACGGTTCAAATGAATGGCTATTGAACTGTCAAATTGTCAAATGTTGTATAAAAATATTTTCATGTCGAGGTTAATGGCTCAGTTGTGGTTAATGGTGGCATTTTATTTTTCACAAATGGCTTTGAGCACAACATAGTGTGGAAAATATAAATATATGGGGATGGTGCTTCCATGGGATGGTGGCCATCGTCTTAATACAGGCCTGTCCCATGATACATTAAGAGCACAATCCTATCCTGCAGTTAGGCTGGCACAGTTAGGCCGGCAAAGTTTGGCTGGCACAAGGGACACCGTAAAGCGCGTTTGGACCACTCTTGGAGTCAGGGAGGATGGCGCACGTCTATGTGCTGGCGACTCCAAGAGTGGTCTAAACATACTTTACAGTGTCCCTTGTGCCAGCCAAACTTTGCCGGCCTAACTGTGCCAGCCTAACTGCAGGACAGGATTGTGCCTTAAAGTGCAGAAGGGGAACTCTGGTGAGGGCTGCATGCTCCACCTCTCTACACACACATCCAGTGATGTCATGCAGGGGGAACGTGGGGGAACTCAGTTCCACTAGTTAAAATTAGGGCTGACTCCGCCCACTTCACTCTCCCTCCTCCCCCCTCCCAATTCCTCTGCAAAGAGCTTTTCTTCTTGGTTGGCCGGCACTCAGAGGGTTAAAGAGAGTGACTCCGGATTCCTAGGGGGGGCAAAGGCAGTGATGTCATTCAGGGGGAATGGACCAGAACGGGCGTTCCGGATCCTAACGGGCTCCATGGCTGGTTCCGGGTTCCCGACAAGTGCCAATCAAAAGTGAGTTCCTGTTCCTAAATCATTTGAATGACACCACTGCACACACCCCATTTCTCCTTACAACCACTTCCCTCCCAGAGCTTTCCAAGTTTTCTCCCGCTTCCCTCCAACATTTCAAAGACAAAACCAGGAACACAATTTTGCCAACCTGGCCTACGCCCAGTTCTCTTCCTGTTGTGTTTATTTCCTACTTGCTGCATTCTGCTTGCAAGCAGAGACCAAGAGGAGCTAGCACAAAGTGCTCCACCACCCAACTCAAAGCCTTTGTCGATGCCACCCCTGACCAACAGACATGCCCCCCCAAAAAATGCATATGGCAGCAATCCAGCCACCTGAAAAATACAGCTCTTTCCTTTTGCAGTTCCTTGGGGAAAAAAATTAAGAACCGCAGAACACTTTGAGAGTGCTCATGGTGTGTCCTGGGCTGCCTGTTTTGTCCCAAGGGGCGACATGAGGAAGGAGCAAGGTGATGAGGTAGGAGGCTGGAATGCCACCTTCTGGTCTGCTTCCAGCTTGTTAGCAGAGATTGGATTAGAAAGGCTCCACCTGCGATGGAGCAAGGCAGTTGCAGACTCCATGTGAAAGGTACCTCCCATCTGTTTGCCACTCAACGTGAGTGAGTCCACGTGAATGCAGTCCATTCATGCAGTGGTGTAGCTAAGATGTTGTAGCGGGTAGCAAGTGCACCGGGCAACATGCTTTAGGCTGGCAACAAGCTGAGTTTGACACTAGTGGCCAACGTTGTGAAAACTTTGCTCTGTATGACCAATATCATCATGTTATGTATCATTGGAAAGGTGACTGAGTGATGAGTGCAATGAAACAAACCACGTTGGAATATCAGTATTCTCTCAAATGTTATGGCTGATTAACCAGAAAACCTTCATTTACGGTAAATTAAATTTGATTTTGTCATGGAGGGAGGGGCTACAAAATCTTCTTTGACCCCAGGTAGCAAATGCATTAGCTACACCACTGCATTCATGTGTGAGCGGACTGGAAGAGGATGCCTCCATCAATCACTGCCCTAAAACAGTGAATGTGGACAGGTCAACAACACAATCCTAGGCATGCCTACTCAGAAGTAAGTCATATTGCGTTCAATGGAACCTGCTCCCAAACGGGTGCAGGATCCGAGTCTATGTTTCATCCCTGAAGAAAGGCTGCCCAAATCGGAGCTCTCCGTTCATTATGATGCAAGAAATCAGCTTTTGCATCAAATGGTATTCAGCTCGGTGAATGGCAGGTGAGCATCAAAAGGTAATTGGGAATCTAAACGTTGACTGCTCGAACATGAGCCAGGCGAGATAGCAGCAGGTAGCTGGATTGGCAACAGCTTGACATGTGTCATCCATTTCATTCTATTTGTGCCAAGGAAGGCTCATTAGGCACTATTTCATGTAATAATGCAAAAACAGAAAATGGTGAAAAGAAAAACAGAGAAAATGTATGCCCCACATCACATGTCCATGCACTGACATCAGTTTCCTGAATGCCTGTAATCAGATGGTAGTAGCTGTTTTATACACACACACACACACACACACACACACACACAGAGAGAGAGAGAGAGAGAGAGAGAGAGAGAGAGAGAGAGAGAGA
>JAJKFI010000020.1:11012393-11051543 GCA_029204185.1 Lerista edwardsae | reverse complement strand
GAGAGAGAGAGAGAGAGAGAGAGAGAGAGAGAGAGAGAGAGAGAGAGTCACCTTCACAGAATGCCTTGCAAGACTTAGCAGAGTCTTCTTTAGACAACAATACTCTGGGGATGAATTTGTAATACACACAGCGGCATGAAATAAACATGACGTGGTGGAATACAAAGGGAATGGGTAACCGCGACTGCACGACAGATGACAAAATAGAGAAAAGGAGATGCTTTGTTGAGGAAAGAAAGGAAAAGGAACCAGAAGGAGCCATCAAAGAGGGGGGAGATGGAATAAGCAAAACCTGCAAAGCGGGGTACAGCAAATTGGCCATGGCTCAGATAACCACAGGAAAGGACACGGCCATGTGGAAGTGGACCCGTGTGGAAGTGTGGAATCACGACGGTGATTCCTAGGTCACAGTTGGCACACTTGCCAGAAACTCAGATCAAGACCTCCTGGCACCTGAGATGGGGTGCCAGCTTCATGTGTCCAATTCATGAGTCCAGACTGATGGACCCGTGGAGACTGGTGCCCTCTGCCAGCCACCTTAGGATTTGCCACAGCACGTGTGCCGTAAGATGCAAGTGCCTTACTGGTGCCAAGCAAGCCTAGTCGGTGTATTGGCACAGACTGCCTAAGAATTTTCACTGAGGCCACCTTGGGGGGGGGGCAATCCTAACCTGGAGTTAGGCCAGCACAGTTTGGCCAGCAAAATTTGGCTGTAAAGTGTGTTTGGACATATGTTTGGACCACTGAGAGTGGTCCAGTCAGGGAGGATGGCACATGTTTGTGTGCTAGCCTCTCTGACTCCAAGAGTGGTCCAAATGCGCTTCACCCTGGCCCTAGTGCCAGCCAAACTTTGCTGGCTTAACTATGCCAGCCTAACTCCTGGTTAGGATTGCGCTCTGAGTTCCACAACAATCAGACGAACAGAGACAAATCACAAAGGAGATCAAGGCAATTTCCTGTCTGCAAATCTAGACTTGGAACTGAGACTACCACACAGATAATTCAATCAATCCATCAACAGTATTTATACGTCGCTTTTCAACACAAAGTTCACAAAGCGGTTTACAGACAAGTGATAATAATAAAGATAAATGGATCCCTGTCCCAAAAAGGCCCACAATCAACACCACCAGTAACAGCCGCTAAAAAAGACAGTAGGAGTGAATAGGGACAATTACTCTCCTCCTGCTAAATCTAAGAGAGAGACCACTTGAAAAAAAGTGGCTCTTACCCAGTTAGCAGGAGTTAATTCACATGTTATGTTCAATCAAAGAAGCACCATTGGAAATTCCGCAGCACATGCCTCTGTTTTGGGAAGGAAGACTTAAGCACCTTCCAACCTTCCACCACATATTCACAAGAGGCACCTTGAAGCCATTCCCCGATCCTGGCAACAGTGCAGAAGCCCCCAGTTCAAAGGCTGCGTTTGAAGTTTCAAACGCATTATTGATGCAGGCTTGGATCTGGATCTGAAGGTCCATAAAGCTGAAGAGAGCTCTGGCATTCTGGCTCTGGCCCTTTTCCAGCGCATGATGCAGAGACACAGGCGCATCGAGTCTGGTTTTATGACGGCCCCCGAAGTAGTCCCACAGGGCCTTTTCTGGAAAAAGCGACTGCGGTGTGCCAAGACAACGGAGGTGCTCCAAATGCTGGCTGCAGGCATGCCACAGAGGGCTGGTAAAAGTTGTTCTAGCGTTGGAAACTACACCGTTACTTCATATCACCACCAGGAGGCTTGCAGGCAAAAGGAGGTGGCTTCTGCAGTTGCCAGAGCTCAAAAGATATATTAGCAAGAAATTTGTTGTTCAGTCGCTAAGTCGTGTCCGACTCTTTGCGACCCCATGCACCACAGCACGCCAGGCCTCCCTGTCCTCCACTAGCTTCCGGAGTTCGCCTAATTTCATGTTCATTGCTTCGGTGACACTCTCTAACCATCTCATCCTCTGCCGCCCCCTTCTCCTTTTGCCTTCAATCTTTCCCAGCATGAGGGTCTTTTCTAAAGAGTCCTCTCTTCTCATGAGGTGGCCAAAGTACTTGAGCTTCAGGATTTGTCCTTCCAGGGAGCAATCGGGCTTGATTTCCTGGAGGATGACCGATTGGATCTCCTTGAAGTCCAGGGGACTCTCAAGAGTCTTCTCCAACACCATAATTCAAAAGCATATATTCTTCGGCGCTCTGCCTTTCTTATGGTCCAATTAGCAAGAAATAGAACCTCCCTTAAAAAAACAAAACTTGGAACTCAAGCAGAACCCTAAAAGAACAAGAGTCTTGGGTGTCGGTCTTCAACCAGTGGGCTGGGACATTCTTGACTGCGAAAATGCATCACTTTAGAAATCTTCTGAAAGAAAATGATCCAACTCAGTGATTCCCAAACTGTGGGTCGGGACCCACCAGTGGGCCATGACGTACATAGAGAAGCCATATTGAAAATATGGGGATACTGGAAATGGGGAGTGCTGTGTGATTATTTTGATTGCATCAAGGTTGTAAATAGGCTTTTTTTCTGATTCACTTTGTTATTGGAAAATGGCTGAGAAATAACCCAACTTCTTGCTGCATTCTCAGGAAAGCAGCAAGCTCTGGCATCACAATGACAGCACTTCTGGCCATGACATCACTTCCCATGGGTCAGATTGTCATTCTAAAAAGTGGGTCCCAGTGCTAAAACATTTGAGAACCATTGATCTAGCTCAATGGTTCTCAAAGTGTGTGTGTGTGTGTGAGAGAGAGAGAGACGGGGGGGGGGGGTGTCGCAACTCAATTTTTGGTGGATCACGAAACTAACACGCTGATAGCCGACAAGGAAAAGGTATGGAGCCCTATGGAAACCAAAATGGAGCAGCATATGTGCATTTACTCATGAGTAGGCAAAGATCCACTTCAAAGAGCAGGCCAAGGAGAATACAACAACACCAGAATGGCCCTGATCCAATGAACACACGGGTGCTAGGTGCATGGAAATGGCAAGCACAACATAATTTTCTCATTCGGGATCCTGGGATATGAATCAATCCGCATCAGGAAAAATGCACTTCAGCAGGGCTTGGAGTGTTCACATCCCATCTCCTCTGCCACCACTTTCCTTCTCCAGCTGAAGGCAGGTAGACAGACAGATGAGCACATCACTCCCACACACAAATACTTTGCCTCAGGCAGCTGTTTCAGTTGGCATCATGGATGGGCCGGCCCTGACCTGAGCAAAAAGGATACACACATTTAGAAGCGTAAAATGAACACAGTGAAGGGACAGAAGTTAGTGTAAATGCATGGAGGAAAGGATAACTGTTGTATCTACTGATGAAAAGCATTAGATGAATTGCAAAAGGGAGAGTAGATACTGGCAGTTTTAAGAACAATCAGTAAAACGTGGGGTAGTTATGCACATTTTTTATTGAGAGCAAAATGATGAAGATGGACAGGTGTCACCTCAGACAGGACCGGGATGGCCGCAGCCTAGAGGGGCTTACCTGGGGTATAACACTACATTAGTGTAAGGGGAAACCTTGAAGGGAGTCCCAGGAGGCCTCTGGATGGAAGGGGCAGAACCAGGAGGAGGAGCCTGGGCCTTAAAAGGCGGCCCAGCTTGGCCCAGGGAGGCAGTCACTGGCTGGGAAGAAGGACTGCAGGGAGGCTCGCAACCTCCTTACCTTGATGGGCTACCCAGCCCATACTGGACCGGGGCACAAGAAGCCCCAGGGGGGCTCGCCTCGGCGGTGAGCCAGAGGCAAGACTGGAGAAGCAAGGGTCCTACCCTGCATACGACGGGGTCGCTAGGGAAGGCCCTCACCCCTCTCTGACCCAGGAACCGGTGGCAGGCGGGCTCGTCCCAACCACACAACCCGCCACCAGAGCGGCTAGTGGAGTGAACTCAGGAAGGAAGGCAGGAACGGTTCGCCTTCATCAGACCTCTGGTGATGTTAACAGGGCCTCATGAATGCCAAAGCCTTGACGCAATTAAACCGCATACGTAAACAGAGAGCCGGGGCTGAGAGATTCCTTCTGCGTCAAGAGGAGCTGCGTCTGACCCACACCACTCCACAGTTCCCCGCCTCCAAGGGGGACATCAACCCCCCCCACCAGGCTCGATAGAGACGACAACGGGTCAGGTCAAACAATCCCACTGAGCGAGTGATGTGATGCAGGGGGTACGCAGGAGTACGCGAGTACCGGTTTCTAGGATTACAGCTGGCCCCGCCCATTCACCCGCCCACTCATCGACTCCGCCCTCTGCAACGTTTGAATTTCCTGCATGTTTGAGTTGCCTGCATGTTCTCAGAGCCAGGCAGGCAGCGAGCGGAGCCTTTCCTTTCCTTGCCACTGAAAAATGAGTTGCTCTGGGGTTTTAACATGATGCCAGGCCTCCTTAACATGTTCTGGGGTGCTGTGGAATACTGTTGCAACTGTTGGGACAGTTTAAAATCATCTGAGGCCTCAAAAAGGGCTTTTTTCATGTCACTTCCTGCCACGACATCACTTCTGGCTTATGACGTCACTTCCGGTGGGCGGGTTCCGACACGTGCCAATCAAAAGTGAGTACCTGTTCTTAAATCATTTAGATGACACCACTGCACTGAGTGTTGTGTTTCTCCTGAGGTCTGATGCTTCAGGCTGACCAATCAAAGAATGATAGAAAGAAACTGAGTAATAGAAAACCTCGGAAAGTAAAGAAAGGAAAGCACTGTTCTGGAGGTCAGCATCACCACTTATTTATAACAAGAAATATCTTCTGCCTTAGCACTATGCCGCTCGGCTGGAGAACATGCCAGCTCTGTCGGGTATAGATATAATAACGCAAAACAGGTGGATGTGGCACTAAATGAAACAGCAAGACTGGTCACAGGATGCCTAAAAACGACTCTACTACAAAAGGTGCCTTACCTAGCTGGCCTTCCCCCTCCCAAATTTTGTCGGGAAAGCACAGCGCAGAAGGAGGGGGTTAAAGCGACATCCCTAGAAACACACCCACTGTATGGCCATTAACTTCCACCATCAAGACTGAGATCACGGAATAGCTTCCTTAGGACTGTGGCCCCCACTAATAACCAGTCGCCACAGACTGCTTTGGAACAGTGGAAAGTGAGCAAGGAGCTGCCAAGTGAATGGGCACAAATATATGTATGCCCGCCACCAAGCCATGAACAACCGTAGCCTGTATGGAAATCCTTAAATCGACTGCATGCTAGAGTAGGAAGACCTAAGGACAACCTGAGGAAATGGGGTTTCCCCATAAAAGACATGCTGTGTGAATGTGGAGAAGAACAAACCATCTCACATATGCAGCAGTGCACATGGTGTCCCTCTACATGCACAATGGAAGATCTTATGTTGGCAAGGGAGAACGCTGTTGAAGTGGCCCAGTATTGGGCAAATGATACCTAGTTTTAACTATGTATTTTATTCTAAAAATATTTTTTGATATATGTATAAAATTATATTAATGTAGGTGCTTCTGATAGGAATAAAGAAAGATCTCAAAAGTGACTATAATATGCTGCCAATACTCAGAAGTATTAATGCTTTAGTCTCCCTTAATAAAACAAGGAGGGTAATTTCCATTCCCCTCCATGCAAAGCAAAATAAGTCCCACCATCAAAGGAGGATAATTATTTCCTAGAGATGATCCCTGAAGATTTCCCTGAAATGTTGGCAACAATTTAAAACCTAAAGTTGCCCACTGGGACAGCCACACTTCTAACTTATCCGTCATGTATAACCAAGACAGTGACGGAAGATTTGTTCAGAATCGAGGGCCTTAATCAAAGACACATTGGGTGCAGCTGCTCATTTGCATATTACTTACATGCACCAAAATTTGCATCTCGTTTTCATGAACCTGTCCACGGCCGAACACTGCCGCTGCTGGAGATGTTGCACCCTGTTCAATATGTGGAGTCAGATCTGACTACATTTAAGAGTAGCAAAACCAGCGATGGGATCTGCAAATTGAGAAGGGGAACGCTGGGCAGGACTTACGCGGGACTTCCACGTGATTGGCTGCCTGTCCGCAGCGTTCCGCGGCTGCCCTGGCCTTGGGGGGGCTGCCCCCGGTTGGCGTGCCCCACCGCTGCTCGCCCAGGCACCCAGCGCATCCCCCACCCATCCTCCGTGGCGAGCAGGAGCCCCCCCCGAGGCCAGGGCAGCCGCGGAATGCTGCGGATGGGCTGCCAATCATGTGTAAGTCCCGCCCAGCGTTCCCCTTCTCAATTTGCAGATCCCATCGCTGAGCAAAACCCACCACTTTGACCTATCTACTTGTTATACTCCTTTTGTAAATGTTAACAGTTTGAATTGTCCAGTGAGGTTTTTTTTAATTTAGTTTTTCAGTGCTTTTACATAATATTTTGTCCCAGGGAGCAATCCTAACCTGAAGTTAGGCCAACTCAGTTAGGCTAGCACAGCTTGACTGGCACAAGGGACAGCGTAAAGTATGTTTGGACCACTCTTGGAGTCAGAGAGGCCAGCACACAGACACGCATCATCCTCCCTGACTTTGAGAGTGGTTCATATGTGCTTTACAGTGGCCCTCGTGCCAGCCAAACTGTGCCAGCCTAACTCCAGGTCACAACTGCGCCCCCAATCTGCTTTCTGTCAAATGCTTGTGCAATTGCTGCTGTTCAAGAAAGCCAGCTTGCATTTCAGGACTTCCTGCTTGATGATATCACTACCAGCCCTAACATCACTTCCAGATTAATGACTCAGGTGGGTCCCGACCCGAGTGCCATTCTAAAAAGTGAGACCTGGTGCTAACAAGTTTGGGAACCATTGTTTTAAACTATTTTAACACTTTCCTAGAGTTTGGGATGACATTCGCTTGACCTCGAAATGAAGTAGGATACATTTCAAAGCAGGAATAAGCAGTAGGTGAAGAAAACACTCCAACGAAGGCATTTTAAGAGTTTAAATAGACCGTACAGATGGAGGGTTGGGGACACCTTCATTGGAATTTATAGTTCTTTACAAGGTTACTATGGGACAGTGATTTCTATTCTGTTGCATTTTCCAGAAACTTTCCCTTCCTTTTTATTTCCCTCCCCAGTATCACTTTGAAACCCCAAGTTCGTCTGAACTTACATTTTTTAAAAGCTTCAGCTGAACACGAGCCCTCCAGAGCTAACGTACACAAATAAGGCCGCCACTTTCGGCTTCTTTGCACTCGGGATATGAAGTTTCTACAGAGCAGAAGCTACAAAGTCAGTTTCCCGACGCATCTCCCCAAACCCTTCACTGCCTCCAGCCATTTCTGTACCGCTGTCTGCTTCAGAACTCAAAAGTTGGGGGAGACTTAAAGACTCGTCAAAGCTGCAGGTTAAAGAGGCCAGCTTGCAACAGCAAACGTGACGGTGGCAGAAGACATACATATGCGACACGAGCCCAAGGTTTGCTGTGTCATTGGTAGGGGTGGTTTTATTTGGTAACCAACACAGAACGCTAAATAATGAGAATTTCAACTCAAAACGCTACCGAAAAAGAAATTTAGATCAAATCGTGAAATAACAGTTTTTGCTTATTTTTGACAGTCTGAAACAAATTTAGATCCATTTCACAAAAATAACACTACTTTTGTTTATTTGTGACGCATATTTTGAAGAATCCACAGTTTTCAGTAAGAGGTCAGGAGGAGGAAGCTGCAGAAACAGGAAGAAGCTTGCTCAAACTATGAACATGCATGTTTGTAGTTCACAGTGCGTGTTGGGACGACTTCAATGGAATGTGGAAGCAGTAAGCAGCAGTTTCTTGATGCTCCCAGCAGCAACCAGAATGCAACTTCTGAGCAGGTCATTTCGGGCTGGGGTGTGTGCCAGTGAGTGCTTGCCTTTGTAGGGCCATTCACCCTTATTTATTGTGCTGTTTGTACAATTTGCAATAACAATTTGGATAAAAAAAATAACACAGCAATTTGCTATTGTAATCAAGAAATTTTGGAAAAGATATCACCAAAAAACCTCACCCCTACTTATAAGGCATTCTGAGGTTCAGGGTTGCCATGCACAAATGAAACAAACAATGCTTTCCAATGATTTTGTTCTACACCCCACAGATCAAGAGACGGCATCCAGAATGAGTCAAGTTTCAGAGTCAGCCGAGGCAACGGAATATTTCGCTCCCTGTCCACATTTATTTATATAATCCCTGGGAAAATCATCATGATGCAGAATGGAAGTGACAACTCTCATGCATTCCAACTCACCCATTTTTATTAGGAGTCGCCGCTTTTATTCTCTTTGGCAGCTTGAAGTTTATGGTCCACGGGAAATGCAAAAAGACCGCTGCTTAAATCTAAGTGATGTATGATGCTGGACTAATAAAAACGCATGTCCCCATGTTTCAAACTTGACCAGAGGGCCGTTTTGTTGAGTGGGGAAATAAATGGTTCGGTGACCCCAGGGTTATTTACCTCCTTGATACAAACAAGAGACTAAACCTCATTTAGCTGCAAGGAATTTTCTGCTAGTTTGGGGCTATCAGTACCCAAAGTCAGTCCATTTCTGTTCACCTGTTTGCGGCTCTTCTCCCATGCGCTAGTTGAATGGGTGTCTGACACTTTCTCTCTAAATGCACAGGGTATGCCTATCATGGACACTTTTAAGGAACCCACTTCCAGGTTGCAGGGGGCGAACCTGGGAATAGAAAGGAACCTTTGCACAACCCAGAAGCAGGTCTTTCAGTTCTAAAAAGAGCTCTACAGGCTTGGAAACAGCACGGTTTTGCCGTGAAACAATAGGAACCCTGATGGTGACAGTTTTTTCATTTTAAACGGTATTTAAATTTGTACCCCAGAATCTGCTGGCATCTGCAGCAAGTCAAATCGGCGGGGGCCAAACCCACCAATACCAAGGTCAAACTCTATACCAACTTTGGTTCTATGATGGAAGAAAGTCAGTATATAAAGTTGATAATTACTTTTTCTTCCACAGTAGCTCTCTTGCATCCTATAAACTTCCATCACATTTTTTCTCTAGTCCTGACCAGCTTGTTGCAAAACCACCACTGCCACCAAACACTAGTGTAGCTAATGAAAGTATAACATGGTGCAGAGGGCAAAATGATGCCCCAGAAGTGATGTCACAAAGGAAATCACATCACAGTTGTCTTTTCATTTTCTCAGTTTTTTGGCCATAAGTTTTGATAGAATGGCGATATTACACTCTTATTTCTTTCATTGCATTCTGCATGAAATCCCGCATCAAATGTGGAACATGACAGTATTATTTCTAACATGACAGTATTATATACATGACAGTATTATTTCTAAAAAAAAAACCACCCTGATTTTTACATGACAGTTCTGTTTCTGTTTTCTGAGTTTTTAGCCCTAATGTTTGATAGAGTAAAGATATTATGTTCCAGTTTGTTTCATTGCATTCTGCATTAAATTATCTTTCCAATGATATATAACATGAGGGTGACAGTCGAACGTACCAAGGTTTTCACAGTGTGGCCACTAGTGTTAAGCTCAGGTTGTTGCCCCCTTAAAGCTTGTCGTCCAGTGCAATTGCATCCCCTACACTTCTTTAACTATGCCCCACCACCACATTCAAGCAAACAGCAACAGCCAAAAAAAAGGGTGATATCAAACCATGAGAACTGAGCGACTTACTGCAAAATGGAAATAAAATACTACATGCCCTCAATTTGTGCGGGATCTAACTTTTTGCAGCCAGAGTGCTGGCTAAGCTCTGTGCTTGCTGGACACAAAAGGGGACCCTGTCAAACAAATGCAGTGGCATTAGCATGAAAAAAAAAAGCTGGCATTAGTGGCTGCATTAGTGCAGCCGAGCCCATTGTTCCATTGGCATTTACAAGACAGCTCGAGCCTGGCCTGATACGTCCTGGACCCTGTAAGCCGCATCACTGCCCTGTATCCATTTTGGCGGCTTACCTCTGCACCGCTGCTTTTCCACCCTGGTCAGCCTACAACTTGTTGCTTTGGAAAATAAAGTCATATGTTAGCTTTCCAAATAAAAGGGGAATTACAGAGGCATTAAAAAACCCAGTGGGATTTGCCTTCACACTGTGATCTGCACATATTACAAAAAGTGGTACAGAAAGCATGAATGCTTAATGGAAGACAGGGAGGGGCCAGAGGAGAATCTATGGATGCACTTAACTGCTACCCATCTCAGCCCACAAAAGAGTACTGTATGGGGAGAGTCCAAGCTACCTATATTGTATTATTATTATTATTATTATTATTATTATATTCTACTTATACATGACACTTTTGTGGGCTGACATGAATCAAGATTAAATACATATATCTAGAGGTGTTTGAAAAGAGATAGGGTTAGTGTTATTTATTCTACCCAGAAGTAAGCCTTAGGCCTGCCAACCTAGCCTCCTGCCAACCTAGCAGTTCGAAAGCACCTAAATTGCAGGTAGATAAATAGGGACCACTTCAGTGGGAAGGGAACAACGTTCCGTGCACTACGGCGTATAGTCATGCCGGCCACATGACCACGGAAGCTTGTCCTAGGACAAAACGCCGGCTCTACAGGCTTTGAAACGGAGATGAGCACCACCCCCTACAGTCGGTCACGACTAGACCATTCGGTCGTGGGGAAACCTTTAAATTTTTAAGCCTTAGGCCAGTGTTTCTCAAACTGTACATCATGACCTGATGTCAGGTGGGCTGTGGAAAGCTGGGAGAAGCCATCTTGGAAACTGCAGACCTTACTCTTGCTATATTCCTTTTGTGAGTGTTCACAGTTTGAATTTTCAAGTGAGGGTTTTTTTTTTTTAATTTAGTGCTTTTACATAACATTTTGTCCTAATCTTGATTTGTCAGGGATGTTTCACGGTTGTTCAATTGCTGCAGTCCAAGAATGCAGTCTACTGTCAGGAATGTCATTCTATTATGTCACAATGATGGTGACATCATTGATGATGTCTTGCTTGATGATGTCACTTCCGGCCAAGACATCACTTCTGGTGAGTCCCGAGTGAGTTCCAATCTGAAAAGTGGGCCCCAGTGCAAAAGGTTTGAGAACCACTCACTTAAGCTGTAATCCTATCAAACTCTCCAGAAACAAACACCTCTACATATATTATATGATGCTTATGGCACCTCTGCCATTGTCGGCCATGTTGGGGCAATGATCTGGAGGACCAACGAGCAGTGAGTCATAGAGATCAAATGTCACAGAGGGATTTTAACCAGGCCAGTGAATTTCTAGGTTGTAGTCTTTGACCAAACACTGTGGTGCATTGGTTAGATTTCAACCAGTGTGACGTGGCATATTGCTGTGCCACATATGGTCCGCAGATGGGAGGGTCATTTATTAGTATGGCCTGGGGGGGGGTGAGCCTCCCACCAACAGCATGGTGTGCCTTGTCAAAAATCAAAAACTGATTATCTGCCTTGACAATTTTAGCACTCCGTCAATGCACCGTGAGATGAAAAAGGTTAACAATTGCTGGGTTAGAGAGTCAGATCAGAATCAGGGACCCTTGAGTTCAAATCTCCCCTTGGGTATTAAACTCGCAGGACAGTTTTGGTCCAGACACGCAATCTCAGTCTGACATACCTCCTGGCATTGTTGCGATACTGGAGTAGGGAGGAAGCTTAGTTGGGTATAAATGACATCTAATCAGGTTCATAAATGACCTGGAGACAGGGATAAGCAGCAAAGTGGCCAAGTTTGCGGATGACACAAAACTTTTCCGGGTGGTGAAAACCAGAAGGGATTGTGAAGAGCTCCAGAAGGAACTCTCCAAGTTGGGGGAATGGGCAGCAAAATGGCAGATGCGTTTCAATGTAGACAAATGTAAAGTGATGCACACTGGGACAAAAAATCAAAACTTCACCTATAGGTTAATGGGTGCTGAGCTGTCTGTGACTGCTCAGGAGAGAGATCTTGGGGTGCTGGTGGACAACTCGATGAAGGTGTCGACCCAGTGTGCAGCGGCGGTGAAGAAGGCCAATTCCATGCTTGGGGTAATTAAAAAAGGGGTTGAGAATAAAACAGCCAACATTATCATGCCATTGTACAAATCGATGAGAAGGCCATATCTGGAGTATTGCATAAAGTTTTGGTTGCCACATCTCAGAAAGGACATAGTGGAGCTGGAAAAGGTGCAGAAGAGAGCGACAAAAATGATTATGGGGCTGGGGCACCTCCCTTATGAAGAAAGACTGTAGCGTTTGGGGCTCTTCAGTCTGGAAAAAAGGCGCCTGAGGGGGGACATGATTAAGACATACAAAATTATGCATGGGAGGGATAGAGTCGATAGAGGGATGTTCTTTTCCCTCTCTTACAACACTAGAACCAGGGGGCATCCGCCAAAACTGAGGGTTGGGAGAGTTAAAACAGATAAAAAGAAATACTTTTTTACCCAGCGGGTAGTTAATCTGTTGAACTCTTTGACACAGGAGGTGGTGATGGCATCTGGCCTAGATGCCTTTAAAAGGGGATTAGACGGATTTCAGGAAGAAAAGTCCATCGTAGGCTATAGGCCATGATGGACTGTGCAACCTCCTTACATTAGTAGTAGGCTACTTCAGAGTACTGGGCGCAAGGGAGTGGCAACAGGATGCAAGTCTCATGCGCTCCCTGGGGCACCTGGTGGGCCGCTGTGAGATACAGGAAGCTGGACTAGATGGGCCTTGGCCTGATCCAGCAGGGCTCTTCTTATGTTCTTATCTTTTCTTATGTTCTTATCTGAGGAGGCATGTCTAGGACTGTGCCTGCCCTTGAAGATGTGGTGAAGATGTGTAAAGGACTTTACAGCCCTTGAAGATGTGGTGAAGCTTGTTCCAAGCATCTTCTTGTCCATTTCTTAGCTAAGAGTCTAGGAATGCTTAGTTTATGTCCCTTAATTGTAAATAGATGTTTCTTAATGGGTGTTTCTGGGTCCAGAAATCATACTGCAATGTAAATCTGTTTTAGATGTCATTTATACTAATCCACATGCTTCAGAATTGGAGAGGGGAATGTGAATGCGAATCTCTCTCTCTCTCTCTCTCTCTCTCTCCCCCCCCCATGCACATAACATATTTATTTACCACGCTTCTATCCCCCCTCTCTCCCACTGAGGGGACACAGGATAGTTCTGTTGTTGGACTTAGACCTGGACAATCTGGATTCAAATCCTCGCTCAGCCATGAACTTTCCTGGGTGACGTTGGGCCGGTCAATCTCTCTCAGCCGCACCTACCTCACAGGGTTGTTGTGAGGACAAAAAGGAGAGAAGGAACCGTGTGCACTGCCCTGAGCTCCTTGGAGGGAGGGTGGTATAAAAATGTGGATGAATAATGCTGTGGCACACTATACTTAACATCTAATCTCAAAAATATTATGCACACAGTGGAGAAGGGGGGGTGACTTCCCACCAGGTCACAAGAATTGCATACATTCAAAAACATCTGATTAATTAGCATTTAAGAAATTTAACAAGAGCAGCAGCTCTCTGAGGCTTCAGGCAGTAATTTTTTTTCTGGTGTACCTGGAGACGTTGTCGGGGGGGGGGCCTTGCATATAAAGCTCTTCCAATGAGCTACTAACTCTCCCTTAATGTCCCCAGGAAGCCCACAAGCAGGACTAGGGTAGCAGCTGCCCCCATCCACTTCAAGTGCAGCAACAAGTCAATATTTTTTGATCTGACCTTCAAGCAAAGGTTTGACAGGCACCTGCTAGAGATGCTCTAAGAGGATCTCCTGCTACAGGCAGGGGTTTGGACTGGTTGACCTTGTAGATCCCTTCCAACCAGTGGTGAAATTCAGCCAGTTCCCACCTATTCTGCAGAACTGGTTGCTAATTTTAGGTTGGGAGAGGGGAAAAAGGTAGTGGGTGGCCCTGAAGGCCACCCTGAAGGACATAGAACCGGTTGTTAATTTATTTGAATCCCACCACTGCTTCCAATTGTATTATTCCATGACTTTTAAAACCATTTCTTTTAAAACTGACTTTTAAAACTGCACAACCTACACTCCAGTACATCAGAGAAGTGACAATTCAGCTCTTCTATTCCATTTTAGTTGATCCGATGAATTCATTTTGAAGATGATTCTTCATGTAAGATACACAGAGTCTTCAGTTTCGAGCCCCGTGCAAGATTTTTAGTGCTTTTAACTCTTCCCTTCTCCCATCACGGTTTGTTGCAAATTCTTCGGACGCCTGGCTCTGCAACGTTCACGCATCTGATCTCAAAACAAGGGTCTCTGGAGGAAGAGGCTGGCATCTGCGCCTTCAAAATCTGTGTCCCCCAGTGCTCTCTCTTGGGGGAAGTCAGGGAAAAGCACACACCGATGAAAGAGAATAAAAGAGGACTGGCAACTGCTCTGGTTGGCATAAAGATTTCTCTCCAAGAAGAAATACTTTTTTTTTCTTTTTGCAACTCAAAACATACCTGGGTAAGAGTTACATGACCATTACGCTTTAATTTTTCAGCATAAACCAACATTTCTCGTTTCACAAAGCCTAGAAGGGTGGGAAATTGGGATGTGCGGCAAAACACATTTACTTCTTGCCGTTGTGCAAAACATTGTTGGAGAGCTTCATCAGGCATTACTGGGTTGACCATGCAGAACAAACACATCAGGGGGGACTAACTATGCTGTGCAGATAATGAGATTTTTAAAACTTACTCTGGGGTCTGTGCACCCGCCCACTCACTCCTCAGCAGGAAAAAAATGCTGCTAAATTGTAAGGTCTGTTTTTGCCTTGTAAGTTAGCAGCTATCTGGTCCGAGATGATCCAGCATCAATGCTGCTTACAACGGTGGTTCTCTAACTTTTTAGACCCAAGGCCCACTTTTTAGAATGGCACTCGTGTCAGGAGCCTCCGGAACTGAGGTCAGTAACCTGAAAGTGATGTCATAGCCATAAGTGATGTCATGAAGTAGGATGTGAACAACCAGGAAGCATCCCTGACAGAAAGCAAGATTAGGACAAAATAGAATGTAAAAGCAGTGAACTGAAAACAAAATAAATAAATAAAAACTCTTTCTTGAAAATTCAAGCTGGAAACTCACAAAAGGAATATAGCAAGAGTAAGGTCTGCAGCTGCCAAGATGGCTGCTCCCAGTGTTTCACGACCTACCTGACATCAGGTCGTGATCCACTAAGTGGGTCCCGATCCACAATTTGAGTAACACTGGCTTACAACATAGAACTTTGACAATATGATTGACCCCAGAAACTACTGAAACGAGTGCCAGGGGAACCTTTGAACAGCGCACTGCATGTACACGGTTGTCCTACAGGATGTCGCAGGAAATCAAATTCAGCTGTGCACAAATGCAGGAAGACTACTGCCCAGCGATTGGAGGGCTTGAACCAGGAATCTTACCTGTCGAAGCTCTGGCCTCCTGCGGGGTGCGAGGAGCCCTGCAGAAGACTTCGCAGGGTTCCCCAAGCTTCAGAAATTGAAAATAAAAGATCACAATGCACTTCCAATTCTGCGATTGCAGGGCTCCCCACCTCAGCAGGACCTCCACAAGGCTCCCTGCACCCCCAGGAGGCCAGAGCTTCGACAGGTAAGCTGGCTGAAGCCCCTGGCGCTCCAGGCACTAGTACGATCCTGGGGAACGCGCTGCTGCTTTCTCTCCTCCCCTGCAAGCACTTACAGTGGGTCAAACCCTCCCACAGAGTTTGAAAACCACTGCACTGTAAACAAACAGTTGGATCTCAATATTAGCTAGGGATCCATTCCTAGGGGGCACGAAAGACCTCTGGATGCAACAGGAAGGCACTTTTGGCCGAATCCAGAGGTCCTCTATGCGCTCTCCAGATGCAGTTTCAGAACCCATGTTGGGTCAAATCTGTGGAACCTGTGGATAAGGAGGAACCACTCTATAGTGTACCCACGACTGTGCTTGTTTGAAAAACACTGGCTTACAACATAGAACTTTGGATCTATGGATCTCAGAAATTTCTGTGGATCTCAGAAAGTCTCGGAAAGACTGTGGATCTCAGAAATTTCTTTATATTGGGGTAGGGCTCAGAGGTGGATGCTCTAAGTGGAGGGCAAAGCTCTAAGTGTTGCAAGGAGCCTTACCCTGTCATGTAAATCCCTCCTCTCCCTTGCTGCTGTAGCAAGGAAGCAACACCAAGATGTTGCTGTTCCCTGTGAGGATTGGCTAAAACGGTGCAGGAGAGGAGTGATTTCCACTGCAAGGTAAGGCTTCTTGCAAAACTTAGCGCTTTGCCCTCCCTTAGATCTGCCTCTGGTAGGGCTGATTGGTTTCAACCTCATTACGAGATACTTAGTCAGCTGTATTGGCTGTGACATAATTTGCATCTGTACTCTGCTTACGTTCGATTGAACAGAACTACGATGTCATGCCAGAAACCCTGTTATCTGCAGCATTTTTTTTATTTTGGCAGCAGTTCTTTCCTATGTTAATAGTGGGATGTTAGTGACCCAGAAATGGAAGAGGACAAGAAAAAGGAAACCCACCCCACCCCCCGTCATGTATGGGCCGCAGATGCGAGATAACATCTTATGGTGGTAAGTAACAATTCCGAGTGTACAGCTAGATCTTTTGATCCAGCCAGATGTACACTCTTTGTCCAATCACAATGATAAAAAGTACCGCCTTGCCATTAGGGAGATGAAAATGATCTGCTTTGATGTCACAGTCATCCGAGAACGGAGGCAATTGATATTCCGTGGAAGTCCAACATTTGCAGAAGGAGCTGATGGCCTTTGGAATGTTCATCTATCTCGAAGACAAACACGAAACTGATTTCCCCCATACAACAAACACCAAGGCGCCATATGCATGCAGGTGCATTTTAAATGAAACCCATTGCACGAACGTCCATCCTATAACTGCCAAATTCAAACTCTAGAGACCTCACAGACCACTTAATACATTTTTCTTTGAGGATGCCACAAGGGAAAGTGTATACACATTGTGTGATATGCACATTGTTCTGTACATTGAAGTACATGCATTATAACTCCACGTTCTATCCGTTAAATACAAATGGATTCCTGTTGCATTCTTCTGGTTTTTCTCAACAGACGAAAATACTCCCAAACCCGAGAATCGATGATTCCCAAACTGTGAGCCATGGCTGCCCGGGGAGCTGCGGAAACCAGCCAAGGGAGTCGCGGAGTCCTGGCACACACACCAAAAAAAACCTAAACTCCACACTATACTATGTATTCGAAGTGGTGGGTTGTGACCCACTATTGAATGAGAAAAGGGGCCATTCCCCCTTAAGGGGAGTGGCCCAGGAATGGGTGCCCGACAGCACCACAGTGATTGTGGCGCCACAGGGATCCAGGGGCATGAAAACATATCTGGGGGCACCGTGAAGCCTTCCAGGGGGTCCTGGAGGCTTGCAACCCCGTGTGACCGTCCTCTTTGATGCAGTAATAATAATACATGTATTTATATACCGCCTTTCTTAAAAGATCACTAGATTTCTCTAATGACTAACTCAAGGCGGTTTACATAGGCAGACTTTATTCATAAACCAAAGGTTTTTACAATTTACAGGAGTGTTCTATCTTTCAAGAACAACACTCATACAGATCTTTCTTTCTGGATTTAGCCTTCTTTCTTAGCCACCCGTCTGTCTTCTGCAGGCTGATAAGAGGCTTCCCTGCTCCCACCAGAGACGCAGCTGACTTCAGCACACCCCTCCTCCCACGAGGCAGCTGGAACTCAGCTTTTAATCAGCCACAGTTTTGCAAGGTCTGCCGCTCACAGAGACTTCCGGTAGTCTCGCGCTCACGACCTTCAGATCTTCAGCTGTTATCTTCGGGCAAACGGAGGCATTAACCCTCTCGGCTAAATCTTCTGCCCAGTAAGCTCCGTTTTGGTGTTGAAGCTCACTTCCAGTCTGTGATCAATCGCAGTTCTGCAATTGCTGCAATTCTCATCCCCGTACTTGGCAGAGGTATGCTCAGTGACCATTGAGATATCCTCCCATAGCCCTCTGACTGCACCCCTTACAGCCTTTTTCTCTGTGTGTATGTCTATGTGCGCACATTCTATGCTGACTGAGGACAACACTCACTGCCTCTGACGAAAGGGGATCTCATCTACAACAGCCTGTAGCAGCAGTTCCCAAACTATGAGCCGTGGCTCGCAGCCGTGGAGCTGCGAAAACAGTCAGGTAAGCCGTGGAATGCCCGTGAAAGACCCACTGCCCTATACAAATGTTTACGATTGTAGCTATAATAGGGAGCTGTGACTAATGGTCCAGTAGGTCTAGGGAGCTGCCAATCGAAAAAGTTTGGGAACCACTAGCTTATGCTAAAACATGCCTGTTACCTTTGAAGTCCAGCAGGACTCTCTGTTGTGTGCTGCAACTAACAAACATAACTTTCTGGAAGTGCTTACTTTGACGTTTCATTCTTCCTGCAAAAAAGAATCTTGCAACAACTTATGATCTGCACTTGCGAACACCATGTGTTGGGAAAAAAAGGCTGAGCGGAATCAGCTGCCTTGGATGGGAGACCAAAGCCACTCTGAGGACGTGTGTGGAAGAGTCGGCTGGGAAAAAAAGGGATACGTTCTTGAGGACTGGACCAAGGCATGATTTGCAGCTGTTTGCAAAATTTTGGGAAATGCAAGAGGTGGCAGCCAGCATGACAACTACACTACAAAGGAAAAACATCTGGAGGAATGGAGGCTTCTATGAGCTCATGGAAGAACATGTGTAACAATGTGAGCTGTTTTTGGCTCGCAGTGCACCTGGGGCAAAGGGATGTCTCCACGCCCCCCCCCCAGGGTACCACCCTGTCCCCGTGCATCATCCAGACACATCTCCCTGTGCCCAGAATCACTCCATTTAGGAACGATCCGAGCTCAAAGGAGGGCAGGGGGGGCCAAAAGCACATAGATTTTTCCAAGCTGCTGCACCCTGCAGCAACCAGCACCCACCGCGCTCGCCTGTCCCCTGCGGCACCCTCCCTACGCCTCTGACAACACTGAAAAAATGGGATTTATGTCCAAGCCTGCCCTATGTAAACCGCTTTGAGTCTACGACAGTGATTGCCAACCTAACCTGGGTCACGACGCCATAGCCCCATAGCCTTCATGGTTCAGCGGAGCACTGCCATCTTGGATCTCACGAAATCTTGCAAGATCCAAGACGGTGGCACTCAGAGGAACATGTAGGAGAGGCCACCAGGGTGCATCTTTCGGTGCCCCTGTTGAGTGTGCCTCACCTCACCTTACGTTGTCACAACGTACACTCTGGGAACCCCGACATGGAGGATACTGTGAAATGGCAAATTGCTTGCAAGTGCAGATCTTTTCATTTTTGTCACAAGTTTTGCTCTTTAACGCATACGGCCCTTTGCCATTTGTTTCTTATGCATATTTTTTACTAATTTCTTAGAGTGATTTTTTTTAAAAACTGTTCAGCTCTGCTGCTTCCAACCTCTAAAAATATAAAGGTTTCCCCATGACCGAATGGTCTAGTCGTGACCGACTGTAGAGGGCAGTGCTCATCTCCATTTCAAAGCCTGTAGAGCCGGCGTTTTGTCCGAGGACAAGCTTCCGTGGTCATGTGGCCGGCATGACTCTACGCCGTAGCGCACAGAACGCCATTCCCTTCCCACTGAAGTGGTCCCTATTTATCTACTCACGTGTTTACGTGCTTTCAAACAGCTAGGTTGGCAGGAGCTAGGACAAGCAATGGGAGCTCACTCCGTCACGCAGTCTTGAACTCCCAACCTTGCGGTTGGAAAGCCCAGCAACAGCGGATTAACCCGCTACGCCACCACGTCCCTACCTCTATAACAACTGTAATCTTATCAGCAATGATTTCACTCACAGGATGTTACCTTTCAACACCTACTGGAGCCAACTCATTAGATCCAACTCCACTGCCAGAGAACTGCATTTAAAGGCAAAGACACCTCTCATACCTGTTTCTATTACACAGGAAAGCACTCTCATTTCCCTCCACAGCACGCACCTGACTTAAGGTGCTCAGAACCACCCAGAGGCAACAAAATGTCATTTACAAATTAGAAACATAGGCCACAATTTTTATTTACTTAATAGCTTTTTAATGGCACCTTTTCATACCATTATTTTTCAAGCTATCTTGGGAAATTAAAAAAAAATCTAGCGCAAATTAAATGCCGCCAAAGTGACAAAAGCAAAGGCAAAAGAAGTCGTAAAATTCTAAAACGCACTACAGAAAGCAGCAACAGACCAATAAAATGTTAAAAGCATCCCACAAACAACAAAAATAATACAACATTCTGTGAATAAAAAGCCTGGCTAAATCAAGTCAGTTTCCTCTGGCACCAAAGGCTCAGGAAAATAGGCACCAGGGCATAAACAAGGGGAGGGCATTCCAGGTGGAACACCAAGAAGATCTGAGCATCGGTCACCAGCTGCCTAACCTCAGGTGGTAGATAGAGGCACCCAAGAGATGGGCCTTGCTAGATGACATAAAGCAATCTGGAGACCACTGTGCAACGATAAACCCCACCCGGTCCTGAGAGGTGCTTATTGTTCCACTGCTCCATGGCTGCATTCTTCATCCAATCTGGGAATAGGGACACTCTGGGCAGTCCCGCCTATGGCCCAACGTCCCAGCAGGCTCTGCACCAGAATGTCACCATAGACGCAACCGACCGGAGCGTCCCTATGCCCAGATCGGGTGAAGAATGCAGCGACGGAGCAGAGGAGCAGGAAGCACTGCTCACCGGGGGGGGGGAGGAATTGGGCAAACCATGGGCCAGGGTTTGGCAAGCCCTGATGTAAACAAATGGGCAAGCAAATATGGCAGCATTTGAGATCCCCTGATTCCATGAGGCCGCTTGGAGCCATGGCCTCAGGCAGCAGGTTGGTAGGGAGCACCCACCTTCATTCACCCACACACCTCCACTTCTCCTCCTCCTTCTCCCCCCTGGATTAAAAGTAAGCAGAGAGGAGGGGTAGGCTAGAATGGGATTCTCCTCCATACTTCATTTTCTGTTCCAAATTCCTCTTCCAATCCAGGAAACAAAGGGAGCAGAGACTGACACATCGCCAGGTATAGAGACGGCATAAGCATTTGGCACAGGTGCCAGGACACCTTGGGCCAGCTCTGCTGATTCCACACTTGCTCATGAGTCATTCCAGCAGAAATCCACACGGTTTAATTAAGTATCTTTGTACAGATGCTGCAACATTCCAACCAAGAGCCCTGGGACTCAAACATTACTAGCTCTGCACTGCTCCACCCGCACAGCTGATCAGAGGAGAGAACCACAAAACCAGGAAGCAGAACCTTTCTAGACAGGAAGTCAGGGGATCAGGAGCCAATGCACCCGTGCTTCCTCTTAGTGACATAGGTTGATCAACTTAGGTTGATTGGCTGCCTTTCCGGGGGGGGGGGGATCTTAGGAAATACAATGCAAGAAAATACGCAGAACATGCAAGAGAATGCGCAGAAGAGCAGCAGCAAAAATTCAGCACAAAAAGCAAACACAAACACACCCCAAACTGTCAGTAATTAAACGCCTGGCTGAATAGGGAAGTTTTTGCTACCCAACAAAATATAGCCAGTGAGGGGGCAAAACCATGCATCAGGATGGGTGTCCACAGTCCAGGGGCCACCACAAAAAGGCCCTGTCCTAGAATCACCACAAACTGCATTTCCAAAAATCCAGAGTAGTAACCCCACACAGGAACCACACAGTTTAGGGAGATTTTCATGGGAGATCCCAAGATACTTTGCAGGCCATATACAAACCTCAGGTCATTGATCAAGTGTTGATGAGGTTCTCCCTCCCCTCTCTGCCAGTCAATCCTGTCTGCTAGATCCTATTCACTTGAAAACCCTTCATTACTTTCCCCTGACCCTGCCTTGCTGCAACCGCGGCACTCAGCACCTGGCAATTTGAAAACTGCCATCTTCTAAAAAGTTAATTGCACGTCTAGGAACAAACAAGACACACACACAAACAGCAGGCAACCACAGCTTAATTTAGAAAGGATCAACCTATACACACATTCTGGCATACCAGCAGCAGAGGTCACATAGCACCAAAGGCAGAACAAGCTAACATCTCAAGAGCCTTCTTGCTCCAGCAATGAGATCTGCCTGGCCCTTTGCATCATGTTACTGCAAAACTGCCTTCTCTGCCATTGTTCTGCATGGAACACTCCCCTGTTTTGATATGCGGCTATAGGTCTGCACCTGTACCAAGAGGCAGCCTGAAGGGCTAGAACAGCGGTCTCCAAACTGGTCTCCAAACTGGAGACCGCCGCAATGGGGAAACGCATCCCCGGTGCAAATGGCACTTTTGAGTTCCACCAGGGATGGTGAGAAAGACCCCCCCACTATAACTTCCAGGGTCTTTGCAGCCAGCCGCACATGCGCGGAACTCCAGGCATGTGGCTTGCTAGGGTGGCAGACTGGAAGCACCTGACTGCAAAGCACCCAGGGAATGGTGGTAGGAGTCTTTCGCACCTTCCCTGGTGGAACACGAGCCTCTGCTCATGCCAGGAAAGGAAAATGGGGCACCAGATCCAGCCCATGGGCCGGGGTTTGGAGCCCCCTGGGCTAGAACCAGTGGTGTCATCCTACCGGTACGCTGGGCGGGACATCCAGGTGAACGGCAGCCCGCCCATCGCGTACCGCAGCGTTACGCCATTTGCGTAACCAGTTACACCGCTTGCGGGCGTTCCGCAAACGGCATAAAGCTGCGGTACACAACGGGCGGGCTGTCGATCACCCGGATGTCCCTCCCAGCGTACCGGTAGGATGACACCACTGGCTAGAACATTGGAGGCTAGTCTCCTGCACAGTTCCTCTTTGGTGCCATTCCCCTAGAATGCCACTCCCCAAACCATAGAGCAAAGCAGACAGTGGACGCCCCCACTCATCCGCCATGAGAAGAAACTGCCGCAGTCGGCTTGCCTGGTCAGGCCTGTCCATCCATTTTACACTGAAGCCATTTCCATCCTGAAGAATCACTTCTGTGTGGGTGTCTTTACAGAATGACAAGTAACGCTGAACAGTAGCAGAAGCATCTGACAATTTGACAAGAATCCTCGGTAATTATAGGCCCGACTTCAAAATAAAGCAAATATTTATGAGATGGTCGCTTTGGCAGTGATAGACTACAGAAAGGCTGATGAAGTGCACTCATCGCAGCCATCCTTTAGACTGTGCGTAATGTTTTCAAGTCGCTTCAGTTTTCAATTAATTCCCTGAATCGGGTGGGTTCAAGAGGATTCCTTGGCTGGGAGACTAAAAGTCTGGGGGGGGGGGGAAACACAACACACACACGCATTAAAGACTTCAGAACAAAGAAAATACAATGGCAACAAGAGGCCGATTCTTGCTTTGGGAAGAAAATGGAAGGATCTGTATCACTAGCTAGCAGGCTTGAGAGAGGCTAGGCACCCACTTGCATTAACAAATCCTCTTTGCTCCTCTATCCACACATTAAGAAAAGAACATAAGAAAAAGCCTAGCTGGATCAGGCCAAGGGCCCATCTAGTCCAACTTCCTGTATCTCATAGTAAACCACCAGGTGCCTCAGGGAGCACATGAGACAACAAGATGCTTGCATCCTGTTGCAACTCCCTTGTACCATTCTGAGGTAAATTTCTGAGGTAAAATTCTGAGGTAAATAATAAATTGCAACACAATCTGGGCCTTAAGAACATCTCTGCTGGATCTAATCAGGCCAAAGGCCTATCTAGTCCAGCTTCCTGTATCTCACAGTGGCCCACCAGTTGCCTCAGGGAGGCATCTCGGTAAACACATCATCTCAGTAAACACAGATGTGAGTGCTCATGTTTACTGGTGTAATGTGTAGTTCCCCCAGAGCCCTCATCTGCAATGCATCAATGTAACCTTGGTCTCTAAATAGAAAAGGATTAGGAGAGCTGAAGCGCTGTCTAGCATGTAGGTCCCAGATTCAACGGAAAACCGCTGGAATTGTTCTACAAGACCAGGTTGCAAAACAGAAATACAACAAAGCTTCCATCAAGGTTGATATGAATTTCATCAAGACTTCCTTTCAAAGAATCCATTCACAGTAACCTTTTGCAGTTCCAGAGGGTTTTTTTTGTTTTTTGTTTTTGAAGGGGGGTAGACGGGAAGATAACATATTTTGCAAGTCTTCAGCATATTTTGAAAGTAAATCAATGCAAATATTGCCCCCCCAAAAAAGACGTATTAATTTTTTCCCCAAAAAACCCACCCTGTATTTGCATAGTTTGCAAGTAAATAGTGCTCTTGGCACTTCAACAGAATTCAATTACTGCTTTGCATGAAAATGTTCCTGAAATGTTTAGAATTATTACAAATCCCACTACATTTGCATTGGATTGAAAAAGCCATCTTCCGCTACCACCTTCCTTGCAAAAACTCACAATAGGAGACAACAAGCAGTAAGCACAAGGAGGAAGAAAACACACACACACACACACACACAATTATCCTTAAATGGTGAAGCCCTTTGAAATCAACCAACTGGCAGAAAGCAGACAGACTGCATTCTGGATTTGCAGTTTTCTCATCTAATCTGGCTTCCCCAAGGTTCTAGCCAGCCCGCCAGCTAAAATTGTATTAGCCAAGTGAGCATCCAAACCACCTGAGCAGGTCCAAGGGCAGATAAGGATGCCCAAATGGATCATTAACCGTCCAATCGGGTGAACCTATGACCTTGGCTCTCTCACACACAGATGCACAGGTGGGTTACTCCAGTTCATTGCTGAAAAGAAAGGAGATGCTCCAATAGTATGAGTGTAGAGACCAGAATCCTGAAACCATGTGAGTAACTAAAGTTGAGAAAGCTGCATTTGGGATTTGTTTTATTTTTAGCTTGCCTATTAATGCTTCTGCCAAACTTTGCAAAGAATCCTCTCCCTTTTTCTGGTCTCTTTGCTATTTGATCCTTGCCTTGGTGGTTTTGTTTGTTTGTTTTTTAATCCCTTGCCTTTTCTCATCCATTGTTGGTTTTCCAGTCCTTTAAGAAACTTCTTATACTACACTGATTTACCTCCCTAGATTAAATTCCATCGCAACCTGATGTCAGGTGGGTTGTGTCAGGACTGGTCAAGGTCTGACCCAGGCCTAGAGTCTCTGTTCCCTCGTGAATGGCTGATGGCATCAGGCCAACAAGCTAATGGGCCTTCCTTGCCAGGTGTAAGTGCTGATTAGAAGACACCTGTGCTTGGTGGGACGTGCAAGGCTGCACGTCTCCCATGGAGCTAGTATCAGCCTCCTGATTGGGCAGCATGATCAGCTGAACTAGTATTTAAGAGAGGACTGCGGCCCAGGTCCTGTGTGGGTCTTTAACATGAGGAGGGGTGAAACGCTGTCCATTTGACTATCTGTGTATTCTGCTGGACCAACTGCTGTATCCTGTTTTGCTGCCTTGAAAGGTTGTGGAAAGTTGGCAGCAGACATCTTGGAAACTGCAGAGCTTACACTTGCTATATTCGTTTTCTGAGTGTAAACAGTTGGAATTTTCAAGTGAGGGGTGTGGTTTTTTTTTAAAAAAAAATTGTTTTTAGTTCAGTGCTTTTACATATTATTTATCCAAATCTTGCTTTCTGTCAGGGATGCTTTATGGTTATGCATTTCCTTCAGTCCAAGAATGCCAGTTTGCATTTTAGGAGTGTCATTTGATGACATCAAACTGACAGCACTTTCTGCTTGATGATGGCACTTCTGGTTATGACATCATTTCTGAATAATGACATCAGTTTTGCTGGGTCCCAACATGAGTAGCATTCTGAAAAGTGGGTCCTGGTCAAAAACATTTGAGAACCACTGACCTATTGCTTTGTAGGTGTGGCTCCTGCTGGCCCTCCCTTACACTTTGCCTGCATTTTTGTACATCAATCAAATATCACAAAGGCATCCTAGGTTTCCAGCGCTCACTCTCCCATCCAAAAGGAACTTGGGTCAACAGTGCCACAGGAGTTTCTCATTGGCAATGGAAGCCCTTATATTAACAATGTGCTAGGCACAAGAAAACAAGTACAGAGGGGGACTTGCGGTGAAAAATTTGATCTGTCTACAAAACGGCTTGAGCTAAACTCACTAAGGTGTGATAAGATCTCAGAAGATGAAAATTGGTTCCAGTTATCTGTAAAAAAAAATACACTTTTGAGAGACAGAGAAGGAGGCGCGGAAATCAATAAGGAAGAAATAAAATGGCCCAAAGTTTGTTGCTCCGAGTATCTTATTTCATAAGCAAGATAATCCCGTCCTTAAGTCTAGGATACAGATGTCAGCCAGTATTGGATGCAATACAGATTTTTATTATTGGCTGTTCATGCTGCATCTAATCTCTCTGAATTGTTTTATTGATCTTACACCAGCCACGCTGCAAAAAGCCGAGGCCAACGCCGGGCTTACCAGAAAATGTCATTTTACAGCAATGAGAACTTATTCCCTCCCTCCCTCCCTCCCCTACCCAGATTACTATCCTCACCTGTTCTCCTAGGTAAGGATGAGTGTTTTCACAGTAAATAAAGAATCACAACCTTAACATTGGGTCAATAATCTTGTCGGGTAACATTTCCTCTGTTTACCAGCTTTGCCAGAGGAGATACATTTTTACAGGTCTACCATTCAGACAAAATAAAATTTGTTTCATTCACTCTCGTTCATCCCTGGGGGTGAACTGAAGCTCAATGGCGGAGCAGCTGCTTTGCATGTGGAAGGTTCAATCCTAGCAGCACCTCCAGGTAGGGCTGGGAAACGACAACAGCCTTATGAGGTGGGCTAGGCAAGGAGAGGATGATAGGCCCAAGATTCATGGCTGAGTAGGGATTTGAGCCCAGGTTTCTTAGTCCAACCCCGGGATGTGAAACGTAAGGGCCATGGGCCGGATGCAGCCCACCCCCATAGCTGTTTTTCCAGTCCCCATAATAATTGGGCTCTCCCAGCACTGCCATCAGCAGCTAAGGTGTGAAATGATGCTTTGGCAGAAGTGGCGCTGCAGAAAGGGCAGCACTGCCCAATTATCACCCAGGACACCCTTTCAGCAGCACTGCTGCTGAGGTGTCACTGCTGAAAGGGCAACCCATGTAATAACTGGGCTCTCCTAGCACCATTTTTCCAGTAGCCCCGCTTCTGCGCCCAAACTGTGGGTCACACTGGCATGGCACACAATTTAGGAAAAGTGGTGTGTTGCAGAAAATGATACAGGGGACATGCGCGACCCAGACACAACTGCAGTGCTGGCAGGTCTATGACCCACCAGAAATCAGGTCGTGACCCACTTGTGAGTCATGACCCACAGTTTGGGGACCACTGCTATTAAGCCATACCTCTGTGCTAGCCACCCAAATGTCTGCCTATCACAAATTACTGCCCAATCTTCTGATTTCAATGCCTGACACTAAGGAACCCTGGGAACTAGTGACGGGGTGGAGGATGGCAAAGGAATTTTCAGCACCCAGATCCCATGATGCCTTGAAGAAAACCATGACAGTAACAGCGGAATAAAATCTAATATACTTTCAAAGTGTAGATATCGCTCATCCTTTGTCTATGCAGGCACGTACAGAATCCGATAACCCGATTTCCTCTGTCTTCCCCCCCCATGCCCCCTGACACTCCTACAAACTTCCTATTAATTTCCATAGGGCTTATCTTGAGAGGTTCCTCATGGGCTGCTCCCGAGATATGCAACAATCAGATAATAACCCATTAAGCAATTCCCATCATGTACATTGTCGCCGAATACTCCAATAAAAGCCTTTCTACGTTCTAAATGCCTTGTCAAAATGTCAAGCAGCACTAAGTGCTAGGTGAATGCTTGAACATTTGACAAGAACACTTATTAACCATGATATTCTAAATAGCCCCTATTCAAAACACAGCAAATATTTGAAGAACGTTAGCTCAGAAATCTGATCGTGACAATACAATCTTGGGTGGTTTTCATTAGATTACCCCCATCTTATTATTTGTGCATAAATTCAAAGACGTTCAAGGAAGCAACCCTTCCATTATTGTGTAGATTCATTACTTTCCATCGCTTTCTTTGCTACTGTAATGCAGTACCTTGGAGCTCCTTGGAGAAAACAGACCCAACATGATCAGCTGATTGTTCTCCAAGGAGCTCAGGGTGGCGCACATAGTTTTTCACCTTTTGTCCACACAACAACCCTGTGAAGTAGATAAGGGTGAGAGAGAGCAACCAGCCCAAAATCACCAAGAAGTTTCACGGCTGAGCAGGGATTTGAACCTAGTCTACGTCCATCTCCCAAACCACTACATCATCCTGGCTCTCATTCAACACATACAAGTAGCACTTCCAGAAAGCTCATTGGCAGAGCATGATTGCCGAATTAGATATTTGCAACCAACTTTCCCTGAAGGATATGGTAACGATCACAGAATACTAAAGACATATATATATGGAGCAATTTATTTATTTAAGGGATTTCTACTTTGCCTTTCTCTGCTAAAGCAAGAGGCAGACATGTCAACATCTAATGCTAAACAAAACAGAAAAGTCTTGAGCCCTCACTGAAATGCCTCCTAGAGAGCCTTGGCCACCCAACATTACCATCACACCAAGTCAGATGGATCAATGGTCTGACTCAGAAGAAGACAGCATCTTATGACCATTGCAGTGCCCCTTTTTTTGAATGGGTCTATATACCTCCAGAGATGGGGTCCACACCAGGTGGGGGGGGGTTCTGTATGGGCTCCCCTTTACATGAACACTCCAGCTCCCCATTTGTTCAGAAACCAGACAGGAGATGGGCGACAGTCTTCTCTGTCTTCATTTCTAGCCCAGAGAAATCCTCCATTGCGGCTATTGCTTTCCTCACCCCATCATCCAGCTTACTGAGTCAAATGGGTTCATCAGGTTTTAGGGAGCTTCAAAAACCTGCAAAACCTGTTTGGTACGAAGCAACAGCAAGACAAAAAGAACAAGTGTTTGGCCCACACTGTTGCAGAAGCACCAAAAACCTGGATCTTCTAACACCACATGGGAAAAAATTGGCAAGTTCTCGTCTCACAAGCTGCTCCTAAAGGGAAGAAGATGTGGAAGCTGAAATTGCTCCAGCTTTATTCTTGCACAATGGAACTTGGGTAGCAGAGCTTCCTGCTGGATAGTGGACCAAATGGTTTGTCCCCTGAAAAAAAAAATGAACATGCCATCACATGTTTGCCTGCAACCAATCACATCCGGGAGCAGACAAATAAACCAATTTCCACCAAAATCAGGCACTGGTATTTTCCTGTCTTGTAAGAGAAGCACTTAACTCTGAAGTACTCCTAAAGCTGGCTTTAGAGAAAGCCACCAAGGGCCTGCTGCTGGCTGCCACCAGGCTTGTCTGCTCTTGATTGGGTCACAGATCCCGTATCCAAGCAGGAGTAGGCATGTACCGCGTCTTGGAAGGAGATGCTGGGGACCGTGTTACAACTGCATAACCACATGAAGCAATCAAAATTCCTTTATGAATCCTGAAAACTTGGCACATGGAGTTGTGGAGAAAAAAAAACCCCAACACCCAGCCTTTTTCATGTTCTAATTTTTAAGTCATTAGTCACTTCAGACAGCTTGAGTGACGGATATTTTTAAGCGTTCCCTTCCTCTTGACAAAGGCAAGCTCATCAAATGCGCCTATTAGCCAACATCATGGATCCATCTGTCCTGTTGCTGCCACATCTCGGCGGTTTCCCCAAGAGACTCTCGTTTAATACAAAAGTATGTTCAAAGTACATTCCAATTAGCACATTTCCGGAAAAAGCTGATTGCAAATGGATGGAACGGCAAGCGACGCAACACGACCAGTCCTCATACCTGGAAGAAACTGTGCATCATTACCGTATAGAATTCGCTATTATTTGTACAGCACCTTAGATATATATGCATGAAACTGCCTTATAATGAGACACACACTGGTTCACCTTGCTTGGAGTTCTTTTTTCGTCAACCTTGGCTCTGCTGAAGTCTAAGGCCGTGGTTTTTTTCCATCCCTGCTACCTGTGAGATCCTTTTTGCACTAAGGATGCTGTGAAAGTCCTTTTTGCGCTAAGATCTTTTGTCAAAGCTCCTATTTTAAGGGCCCAATCCTATTGTGCATTGCCGCTGCCAGAACTAGCGTTCTGGTGGCAAAACGCACTTTCCCAGCTGTCATAAAGGATGATCTCGAAGCATGTGTAGCTATGCATTTCTGGACTGCGGCCAGAGGGGAGGCAGAGGCCCTGTGCACCGTGGCGGAGGCTTGCTGAAGGAGGTGGATCAGCTGGGTGGGCTGAACAGGGTAGAGCATCAATGTCGGGAGGCATGTCAAAGGTGGGAACAGGTGGCATCTAGAGCATGTGACTTGCACTGGATGCTATCCCCTTCCTAGTCACCCAATATGCCCGTTTCCTCCCCTCTCCCCTTCCTCCTTAGCCAGCTAAAGAGCTGGTGCAGGTCCAAGGAGACCCATTGGCAAGTAGGAGGCTTAAGAAGATCTAAGGAACAATATCTTCCCTCGCCTCTATCAAGCCTCCCAATCTCTCTCTCTCTCCAACACACACACACACACACACACACACACACACACACACACCCCATAGCATGCAGTGCAGCCCGTCTTGGTGTGGCTGCATGCTATGGTGGGGAAATCCATAAGACTGGGCTGTATGTCACTCAGAGTGCAAACCTCACTTGGACCAGCACAGCTAGGCTAGTAAAGTGTGGCTGGCACAAAGGACATTGTAAAGTATGTTTGGACCACTCTTGGAGTCAGGGAGGATGGCTCACGTCTGTGTGCTGGCCTCTCTGACTCAGAGAGTGGTCCAAACATACTTTAGAATGTCCCTTGTGCCGGCCAAACTGTGCTGGCCAAACTGTGCTGGCCTAACTCCAGGTTTGGATTGCACTCTCAATTCAATGGAGACACCACCGGTGGCAGAGGGAGACCATGGTCGGCACTAGAGGAACTAAAGTATTGGGCAGGGACATACCAGGAAATAGGGGCCAAAAGAGAAAGCACAGCAAGGCTGCAGAGAACTTTGATGGACAGGAAACTAGCACAAAATAGGGCGGTTTACTGGCCTCTTAAAAGATCTGCAGTTCTCCCTCTGTGCTGTCTTTTTAAGAGGGGACATTATACATTGCCCCAAGCGGCTTGGAGGATGGGTGGAACCCCATGTATGCCTTTCAAAAAGATCTCAGGGAGCAAATGCTGGGAAAGAACTCATCCTGTCTAGGAATTTGGAGCGTCATCACCTGGAAGAGGAGCGAGTATCAAGCTAGATGGACCCACGGTCTGACTTGGCAAGTGACAGTGACAGTCGCTTACACAGAAAGGTGCTTGAGATTCACATGCCTACCCATATGTTAAACAGCTTCTAGAGCAGCCATTTTCAACTGGTGCGCTGCAGATGGTCCACACAGTGTGCCTACGGTCACTTAGTAGGGCCACTGGGGGATGTGAACCCTTCACCATTAAAGGTCACACAACCATCACACAACTGAATGGTCTTGTCGTGACCGACTGTAGGGGGCGGTGCTCATCTCTGTTTCTAAGCCCAAGAACTGGCATTTGTCCAAGGAGAAGCTTCCATGGCCGGCATACGCCGTAGCGCATGGAATGCCATTACCTTCCCACCGAAGTGGTACCTATTTATCTACTTACATTTTTAGGTGCTTTCGAACTGCTAGGTTGGCAGGAGCTGGGACAAGCAACAGGAGCTCACTCCGTCGCGCAGTCTAGAACTGCCAACCTTCCAGTCAACAAGCTCAGCTCAGCTGTTTAACCCGCAGCACCACCATTAGCACAGTGTTAATTGTCAACTGTCCAACACCTGATGGTGTGCCTTGACCATTTTAGCGCCCTATCAGTGTGTCATTGAATGAAAAAGGTTGAAAATCGCTGTTCGAGAGCCACAGCAGGCTCCGAGGTTGCATTGGGAACACCCGTGGCTTTCTGGACAAGCACTGCCAGAAAACACTAAGCCTCTAGGTAAAGGGAGCTGCAATTAAATGAGATCGACCTGGCATTTCCAGGAGCTCTGCCAGACAGCTTGAATATTCAGTTAGCTATATACCATTTCAATATGCCTCTTCCCGCTAATTCACACACAGATTTTTTTTCCTCTCAATGAAGCAAAAATTTAAAAAAAAAAAATTGACGGAGATGATGAGTAATAAGGAGTATTGATTTTCAAAGAATCCTCCCTGGGGTGAGCTGTGTTATAATTTGTTACAGCAGCTGCTATTGGATTGTTTATTTCTTATCACCGATTTGTATCCCTGGAGATTGAGATCGTTTACCAAAGGCGAGCGTTGGAAATACACGATTTGTATTGCAGACGAACAGCGGTACAACAACTGGAGAGATTTGGATGGCATCCATCATGCTGGCTAACTGTGATCTTCAAAGTGGCTGCAGAACTGGTATACATCTATTATGGAAACAGTAAGAGAAGGGATCACCCTCTAAATTTTCTACCAGTATCCTAGATGCAGCTGGAAACCCCCTCTATCAAAGACGGTGTGAAGGAGGCTCTCTGTGAAGGACTTCCATGTCCCTCCATTCTGGACTGCCTCTTTTTCACACTTAAGTTCCTGGTTGCCGCTGCAGTCCATTCTAATTGGAATCAGAGGGCCAGCCCATCTATGAGGCCAAAATGAGGCCAAATGTGGCCTCAGGTGGCAGACTGTGCGATTCTGCAGTCCAGTAATGTCAGTTTGCATTCCAGGAGTGTCATATGATTACGTCATGACGACAGCACTTCCTGCTTGATGATGGCACTTCCAGCCATGACATCACTTCCAGGTTGATAACATCACTTCTGATGGGTCCTGACCCAGTGTTAAAAGGTTTGAGAATCACTGTCCTAGACCATGGGCCACCAAACTCAACTCATGGGACAGATCCAGTGCACCAGTTTTCACTCCCAATCTTCTCACACAGCCACACACTGGTCTCTCTCTCTCTCTCTCTCTCTCTCTCTCTCTCTCTCTCTCTCTCTCTCTTTCTCACACACACACACACACACACACACACACACACACACACACACACACACCGAAATCATCTCTGAAGGCTCTGTGTCTGGATTCCCGGGGGGGGGGGGGGCTGACCAGCACAGAGGTGTGAAAAGATCAGGAGTGAAAACTGCTGGCTGCGGCACAGAATGGTAAGGCTTCCCCACTGCCATGCAGCACCCAGAATTTGGCGCCCCTTGGGGCACCGTTTGGAAACCACTGCTCTAGACCAATGGTTTGTCTGTCTCATTACACCACAGGGCTGTAGTAATTCAGTCACTAGGTCCCTACAGCCCTTGCATCAGCACAAAGCCGCTGTGCTCTGGATTCCAAACTGCTACCACCAAATTCATTGATTGATGACATTTTAAAAAAATTAAACAATATGTAATAGGTACCGTATTTCTGTCTCAGGCTCCTTTGCCTACAGAAGCCAAGTCCTTTTTCTATTTAAAAAATTATGGAAGCCCAATTTGAAAGGAAAGATGCAAATCTACCTTTTTTAAAAAAAATGCCTGTTCCTACAGCACAAAAGAAGAATGATTTTGAATTTTCACCTGGAGCTCTGGCAAAGTCATGATCACTGTATTTGCTCAAGCTATTTGTTAAGATCTTGTCTGGACAGAAAAGACAGATGCAAGCATGCACATATTGTACCCTGAACTTTTCTGAGGAGCCAGAACCCGGAGGGTCAAATTGCTCCCAGCATTCAGTCTCTAACAACAGTTTCCACTCCATCCAAAACTTGTTTTTGGATTAGGTGAACAGCCGCCTCATCAGAAAGCTACTGTGTTTTTTTAAAAAAGAATACAGGTGGGTCTGAATTATCTGCAAGGTTCATCATCCGTGGATAGAAAATCCACAGACCCCCTCTTTTAGGGCCCACCTGGACCACCCGAACTGGTTTTCTGAGGCCCACAGAGGTCTCACACAACTGCCCACAGCCTCTGCGGCCCTCAAAATGGCCGTTTCGGCCAAAAACAGACACTCCTGGGTTTTGGCAAAAACAGGAAGTGACATCTGTATGCATTTATAAGTAGGGTGTTTATTTCTGTTAAAAATGCATAAAAACATAAAGCACCCTTTTTGAAAATATCTGAACAAAAGCACAAAACACTAGAAAGATGTAGCCAGAACATTTAATCGGAAGCTTCTTGCATAAAATACTGCCCAGAGGTCTCACACAACCGCCCGCAGCCTCTGCGGCCCTCAGAATGGCCGTTTCGGCCAGTCACTTCCCTCCACATTTCCTTTTCCAATCCATGGACGGAGGAGGTGGGGCAGTGGAGGCAAGTAGATAGACAGAGATGGGCACCCTACAGCAATCCACAGCCTGAGGCAACCATTTCAGTTGGTCTCATAAATGGGCCTGCCTCCCACCAATCTGGTGCCTGAGGCAGTTGCTTCAGTTGGCCTCATGGCTGGGCCTGCCATGGTCATGAAGATGCTTTTTCACCAAAGCCACATCTGAAGTATTGAGGAACGAGCTGAGTTGGCACCACAACTGAAATTGCGACGTCCCTCCTGTCCACAGCCAAAACATGGTTCAGAACTGGGTCCAAGAACACCTCAAGACTACAAACCTTTTGTTTTGTTCTATTTTTTTTTTCTGGATTTATTCACGGGCTCATCCCTATGATTTCCCACCCCTCCTTTGGGAGGTCTGCGTCTCACTTAAGCAAACAATGAGTTCTATTTTTATCCTAAAAGAGAGAATTGTGATCCTCAACGCTCCAAATTACGCTGCTGTCTCTCTCTCCCCCCCCCCATTCATTGATTAGCCAAGCATAGCAGGATTATACAAAGCAAAAGGAAAGGAGCCTTTTCTTCTCAGAAGCATTGATAACAAAAAAGAATTTAACAGGGAAGACAAAAGGGTAAATACTTAAGGAAGACAAATGAGCTGTGCTTGCAACTGGCTGATTAACAATGTTGGTCCTATGTACTGGTGGCAATTCCAATGGCATCTGCTTCAAAAGACATGGCAAAGTAAAGCCCTCCCCCCCCCAAAGAAAAAAAACAATTTGTGCAAGTCCAGAAGGGAAGCAATGGAATCTTAACAAAACCACACCTTTCACTTGGGTGAAAACCCAGCAAGCTGCTAGTCCTCATTGTGGCACAGAGGCTCAGTAATAAGCAGCGGTAATAATGACTCAAGCGCAACTAACCTGGAGTTAGGCTGGCAAGCAGAGGAAATAAGGAGTGAACCGCCTCTGTTTCTCAGGAAAGCCTGAGAACATCTGATGAATTTCTGAGTCCACTAGTCAGCCCATTGGCCGCAGCTCCCTATTAGGGCTACATCCCTGTCCACTGCATAGGACGTCACATTTTTCAAAAGCATTCTGCGGCTCTGCTGGCTGGTTTCTGCGGCTCCACAGCTCACAGTTTGGAAGCCATTGCCTTACAGGCTGGTTCAGACAGGACGTTTCAGGGGAAAATGGTAGCCAGATGAAGTTAGCTACACGAAACCTGAATTTCTGATAAGAACTCCTTGCCCCGTCTCCGAAATCTCCTGTTTTGTTTCTCACCAGCCCTCTCCCCTCCACCATCACCTGCAAAAACAACCCTTGAATGTCACTGAAATTACTCCTAGAAGAATTTTTGGATCAGCCAATGCTGATCTGGGCCAATGATCAGCCAAGTCTGGGCCAATGCTAGGATGTGCTTTTTGTAAATCCCACCACACATACAGAGCCCCTGACCCTCTGACACACAGAGCCCCTGCAAAGAGCCCTCTTTGCAGTGATGCAGCTATGGCTGAGCCTGGCTCTAGACCCCATAAGAACATAAGAGCCCTGCTGGATCAGGCCAAAGGCCCATCTAGTCCAGCTTCCTCTATCTCCCAGCGGCCCACCAGATGCCTCACCCTGTTGCCACTCCCTTGCACCTGGCATTCTGAAGTAGCCTACTACTAACGTAAGAAGGTTGCACCACCCATCATGGCCTATAGCCCATGGTGGTCTTTTCCTCCAGAAATCTGACCAATCCCCTTTTAAAGGCACCTAGGCCAGATGCCATCACCATCTCCTTTGGCAAGGAGTTCCACAGATTAATTACTCACTGGGTAAAAATGTATTTCCTTTTATCCATTCACTCAATTTTAGTGGATGTTCCTTGATTCTGGTGCTGTATGAGAGAGAAAAGAACATCCCTCTATCGACGCTATCGATCCCATGCATAATTGTGTACGTCTCAACAGCTGTTGTTGCCACTTGGTTATTGGGGCATCAGGGGTCAGGCAAGGGGTACTTGCAAAGATCAAGGGGCCTCGACGAGAGCCCCACCTGATTGCTTCCTGACCCCCAATGCCTCAGACTCTTCTGCTAGGAATTCATTTTCTGTCCTTTTATCACGTCTACTGCAATATGGCCAATTCTGATCAAACACAAAAAGGACTGAAGTTATGAAAATTACCAGTGTTATTTTCTAAGCAGAAGCCTCTAATAAAAACCCCTTTCAAGCAAACGATCTTGCCAAGCTCTCAGCATCCTCACTGAATCTAGGAATCAACTCTTTATTCTCGACAAAAGCAAGGCTTTGTTTATCGCTTTGAAAAGGAAGAGAGATGAGCAATTTTCCAACTGGAGCCTTGGAAGCTGCTGCAAGACAAAAAGAGCTTTTTAAAAAGGGCTTCTGCAATTCAGATAATTTCAGGTGAAATTGACCCTGGTGTGGAAGATCTACACAAGCCCTTGTTGCTTAAGAGGTCTTTTCGCAGCATCCACCCATCAGCCAAAAAAAGAAAAAAAAAAGAAAGGTACCTGAGCGTCTTAGACAATGGAGCATGGGAAAATACATCAGTCCAGGCACTGCATGATTATTTTTGTTCTTGTTGCTATTGTGAAACCAAATCTACAATTTAGCCAATATATTTACATAGGTAATGGAATGGCAATTTGTACACTGCCTTCAACCGCTCCACACAAAACACAGCAATGCTTGCCATGTTTGGAATTGCGTTTCCTAGGTCCACAACTTCCTGCACGCAACACCAACCCAACAGCAGAAAGGAAGGAAGAGGAGCCTCTTGTACCAGAAGCATCACTATAAAAGTTATAACGAGGACAGAGGTGCAGATAATGAGGTAAGTAGCAATTCTGCCCCTTGCAGATATAATAAGTGAATTTGCAGATACATAGCAAGTTCACATACAAAAGTGAACCAACTGTATATTTTTAAAAGGGGACAAATTAAATGCTTACCAAATTAAACTGTGAGCCCCTAGCACTGTGGTCCAAAAACAAACCATACCAAATTAGTAGATGTTCACCAAATTTAGTAAATGTTCACCAAATGTATAACATGACATTTACGTGACAATACTATTATTTAGCTAGCAGAATTATACGCCCCAAACGCAGGGTTTTGGGTTTTGGTTAGGGTTTTGGTTTGGGTTATATTCTGGAAATTTACTGTTTTGGGAAGCCAAACGCATTAACTGTCAAATACTTTACAAAAATGATGAAAACTCAATATGTGGTTATCACTTTAGGATTATTAGGTGGTCTAAAATATGGTGAACGTTTACTATTTTGGGGAAACAGAAGTATTTTTTTGAGGAACATTTTCATTAAATTTGGTGATCACTTAAACATGAGCCTTTTTAAAAAAAACTTTAGCGCCTTGCCCAGTGGTGTCATTCAAATGATGTAGGAATAGGAACTCACTATTGAGTTCAAATTCAAATGTTGGAAAAAACAAACAAACCCGGAAGCAGCCACGGAGCCCGTTAGGATCCGGAACGCCCGTTCTGGTCCGTTCCCCCTGAATGACATCACTGCCTTCTCCCCAGTGGGCTGCAGACTCACCAGAGCGGCTGCTGACTCCACGTGTGCGGCTGGAGGGAGCGAGGAAGGGGGCTGTGCAGGACGGGACTTCCCCACTGCAGCCCTTCCCCCTTCGCCCCCCTAGGAATCCAGAGTCGCTCCCTTTAACCCTCTGAGTGCCAGCCAACCAAGAAGAAAAGCTCTTTGCAGAGGAATTGGGAGGGGGGAGGGAGGAGAGTGAAGTGGGCGGAGTCAGCCCTAATTTTAACGAGTGGAACTAAGTTCCCCTGCATGACATCACTGGCTTCTCCCCTTGTCCTCCCTCAACTCTGTTCCTACTCTATACTGCTGTTCCTACTCTATACTGCTGGGCTAGACCTAGTGATGGGCAATGGATGAAGTGCTGAACCTGGATTCAAATCCCTGCTCAGCCATGAAGCTTACAAAGCAACTTTGGACTGGTCATTATGGGCAAAGAGTCTAAAACAGACCGGGTGGTGACACAACTTGCACTCGTATTCTCTGTGCTGAAAGCAAATGCCTCAGGCGTAGGATTGCGGCATTTATTCATTCTTATTTAGATAACACTATTCGCTTTTACCAAGCCCAAGAGGGGCCATCACCTGGAAAAAAGTCAATTTCAATTCTAATTGTACTTGAATTAATTTTTCAATTTTGGGACTGCCCAATTTGACTGGTAATCCATGCATATTACCAATTAATTAATTAGTAATGGCAAGAATTAATTGCAATTGCATGAAACACAGTGGTTTGGAAAAATGGAACGTTTTTTGCAGAAAAACCTAGCAGTGGAAATTTTCCCACCCCACCCTTACTGAAAAGAAACGGCATTTCAGCGTGGATCCCAAAGATTCCCAACCAATGCAAACCAGCAATCCTAGCAGTGCCACAGGTTCTCAAATACAAGGATTCAAGCATACTGATATACACCTGACCCATTCCACCTCTCCTTTGTTAATGCACATTTTAAAAAAAAACATGTAAGGAACATGCTTGAAAGGAGTTAGGCTTGCAGCCAATACTGTTACAGGTGTAACAGTAATACTTTTCTTCTGTTATCTCCGGCATGACCCAAATTGTAAGAGACTAAGCGGTGACAGATGTAGGCTAATTGACGAACAATCCCTCAAGACGTCTGCTACAGAAAGCAGCAGCTGAACCATCCAACTTTGGAGAGTGCCTTTCCTCCCCTTTCGAAGAGGACGCTGGGCGAGAACAGAGACACAGAGGAGGAGATCAGCAACTGAAATTATGACCATGAGCATAAAAGGAGCAGCAAGCCAGCAGGGGCGTAGCCAGTGATGTCATCTGGCAATGAAGAACGGGAACGCTGGGCGGGACTTACGCGTGATTGGCAGCCCGTCCGTTCTGTTCCGCAGCTGCCCTGGCCTTGGGGGGGCTGCCCCCAATTGGCGCACCCCATTGCTGCTCGCCCAGGCACCCGGCACCCCCCCCCCCCCCGCCGAGCAGGCGCCCCACCAA